>QPMI01000025.1:0-39420 GCA_004431415.1 Cyanophora paradoxa
CCATCCAAAGCCACCAACAACTGGTGAATGTAATTAACTCTAAATTCGAAGGCAGAAAATCTCCCAACATCCATTCGCTGCAAATGGGATGAATCACTGAAACGAATTATATTCCACTCAGCAGTACCATTTTACTTGGCTTTCTCAGTAGCTGTGAAACCCAGCAACAAACAATCCAAAAGCTGTTGAGTCAGCTAGACTGCTGGGTCTTGATCCTGGAAGATATGGTAACTCCCCAATCCAATCACAGGTCTATATGCTCTCACTGATGGAATCTTTACTGGTGGTCGCGTGAATGGCATTATATCTTCTTTTGAGCCTGAGAAGACCAGGGACAGTGTTTTGTTTGTGAGAGTAAAGGAGCTGGGTGATCTGGTGCAATGTGGGGATGGTCTTCTGACTGGTTACTTCACAAATAGTGGTCCCTGACATAAAGATTATGGTGAGCATGTTGTTTACAATTCAACAGAGGCTCACCACTTTACAAATACTATAATAAAAAGGTTGGATTATCCACTTTCTCGGTTGATATTGTTAATGCTATTAATGAACCAATTGATTTTGAGGGTCAACCTGTTCATCTTACCTTTGAAATTCGCTATGGTGATGAGCCAGCTGGGGACCCAGTTTATGAATACTTTAAGATGCGAATGTCACAGCTTCACCCTTCCTATCCAGTTATTACAAACTTCGCATAAATTAAGGATCATTGGTAGATTTTTTATGTTGCAGTATAATAAAAGAGAATATAATGGATATCACTTCCACTCTTCAAAGACTTTCGCTGAAAGAAGCCCTAACAACCCCAGAAGAGGCGAAAGCCTTTTTCCTGGATAACTCCCTTATGCTTGGTCTCGAATCCAAATCTAAGCCAGTTCTAGTTGTTGTGAATCCAGCAATACTTTTGAGAATAATGTTGGAAATCGCATTTCCTTCAAGCTACCTCGCTACAATTTCTGTGGAAAACTCGAACTTGCTTTCGACCTTCCAGCCATCACGTTTGCTGGTGATACTGACCTAGTTCGCAATGGATACACTCGCCCAGTTGGTGCTTTAGTTCAGCGACTTGAAATTACCTATGGATCTTACACCTACCATATTCCATCTGATTTCCTTGCTCATTTCCCCCTGGTCTATTATTCGGAGGATCAACTAGCTAAAAAGAAGCGATCAATGGGCATGGTTCATGGCATCCTGCTCATGGAACCAACCGCCTTGGTGGCTCATTTTTGTTGAAATCCCTGTGCCTTGGCTAAATCACTACCTTCCCCTTGGTGCTTTATCTGGTGAAATGGTTGTTACTGTTTGGTTTAAGGATGCTGGAAAGGGTTATGTTGAAACTTCCTATGGTGGTCGCTCCTCCTGTTGTTGGTGGGACAGTTGCTGATAAGACAGAAGATGATGGTCTTGGTGATACTGCTAATGCCACACTTGCCATGTTGGTCAAAATATCACACTTTCAGTCTTGGTGCAACAACTCCTGTTTTTTATTACTTCTCCTCGCCTTTACATGCATGCTATTAATGTTTCTGATGAGCTTTTCGCTACTGTATTGAAAAGTTAAGACACTGGCATGGCTATTCCCTCCCTTGATATTGGATTTGTAGATGCTAGTGCTTTCCCTGCCAAGGGCAATGCCCAACCCAATCGAATTAACCTCTCTCAAATCTCAGGTCTTGTATATGCTCTGCTTGTTTCAGTTCGTGATATGAACTGTTGACAAATCCAATGGCTCCCACAGTGTTCTTAAGACCTATGCCAACTCCAAAGACATACATTACAACTGAAATAAATGGTCAGCGACTTTTTGCCACTGAGCCAATTTCCCTACTCAAAGGTGCTGAGCTAATTGCTGATGCCTTCAAATGCTCTAACATGGATAAGGTTGCTGATCGCTATGTCCTTTCAGGACTCCCATTCTGCCTTGATGGAGAAAAGGCAATTCGAAATATTGCCCAGTCTGGTTTTGTCGATTTAACAAATTCCTCCTCTTCATTCCTCACCCTCTACATGCCTTCAGATAAGGTAATCGATGTTAATGTTCGCGCTCTCATGCATTCGTTTATAATTTTGGACAAGGATGGATTACGCGATTAATTTATAGATTGTTACGATATTTCAGTCTCCCTGCATTATTTTTATATGTCTTTATTAGAAAGATATACAACAATGACTGATTTGGATGAATTTGTGGCTGGTGAAATGATAGAACCACCATTTCGTGTATGCAATAGGAAAATCAGCAACTGGTAAATCAGAAGCTGTAAAGTATTGGTTAAAGCAGTTGCATGATGCCAAAAAGATTGATGTTGTATTAGTTGTGAGTGGAACCAGCTTCAATCATTTCTGGGATAAAGTGCAACATGCAACTGGGAAAATGGGATGCCCCTTACATTGCTAAATTGCTAGATGAGAGGCAAGAGAAAATAGAAAAGGTGAACCTGTTAACCAATTGTGTGGTTTTAGATGATTTAATCGATAATGAGATAGTCGATCTCACAAGGATAAAATATCGGATCTCTGTATTCCAGAGGTCGCCATTCGAAAATATCCATTATCTGCATCACACAAAAGCTAAGGAAAGTCTCTTCGACTATTCGAGTTAATTCGGACTATGCTATGTTTCTAAGTGCTGCAAATCGCAAAGAACTGAAGCCATAGAGGAAGAATACAATATAATGCGAAATAAAGAGGATTTTACAAGATGTTTGAAGAGTATGTTCACTCCTATCAGTAATATTTTGGTCCTCTGCAAACTACTCAGTTAAATACTATGTAGATAAAGCTGAGCTTGTGAAAGATTTCCCATTTCCTCGCTTCCACAGGAAGCCAAAAAAGAAAGAAGATGAACTGAAACCACCAGAGAAAGAGGAAGCCCCTAAAGAAGTGAAAAGCCAAGTCCATAGCAATAAATTGATGCGATATAAACGCGGTTTATAAAATTATCTCTCATTCTAATAAAGATACAATGCCTCCCAAACGAAAGATAGGGATCCCAGCTGGGGCTGTTGGCTATTCAGGTGGTGGAAACAATGGATCCATTAACACTGAACCACTGAAATTCAATGGTATGAATGAGTGAAGCCCTCCACAACAAGAAGACCCCTCAATGCTGCCTATGAGGAATCAGTCGATGACAAAGCCCCACAGGCTTCAACCAGTGACCAACTCAACATTTCACCTGAAGCCTCAAATGAAGGCTGTTGCTGAGGGGCCAGGCGAATTATTGGTGCTGCTGATGATAAAGGTTTAGGCTTGCAAGATCTTCACTGGCTCGCAAAGGTGAAGGTCTTAGTAAGGAATCAGACAAGGTAATTCAGTCTATGGCTGGTGAAGTCACATATAAGACTGCTCCCACTCAAAATATTCATCGAATTCCCAAGGCTCAATGGGATGAGATGACTGCTAAACTCAAAGATCTGGAAGCCAAATCAAGTGCCTTGGAGCAGTATGTTACTGAGAAGAAAGAGAGAGCCAAGCTAAAGGAGATGCTTCGAAAGGAAGTTTATAAAATGGGCATTACTGGTGTCCCAGATAAACAGTTTATTGCTAAGAAAGAGAACCAAATCGATGAGCAGGCAGTAGATGAAATGAAAACAAAGACCCAAAAGGGAACCATTGAACCTGGTGCCACCAAAGCTGAAGTAGAAAAGGGAGTAGCTCCCACAGTATATAAAACGAGTTTGGCTTTAATTTCTCTGTTTTATTAGAGACATGGATATACGAAAGTTTTTGAGATGTTCAGTCTGCATGTGGTGAGCAATTGCCACAGTGGATGCTGTGACACAACAGTGAGTTTGAGATGTCAGATACTGAGGATAATGCCTCAGAAGCAAGAGAGAGAAGGAGATCAACAGTTTCTGTGGAGTCAATGCCAGCAGACCCCACAGAGTATACATATGAGCAACAGGAGTATCCAAGGAGAAGTTCTCTGCCAGCAGAAAACGTTTTCTCTGGGAATATAAATGGAGGATACTATTAGTTTAATCGAGTTTACCAGTGATGAACCTGTTACTGAGGGTTCTATTAGACACATTCTAGCAATGCAGAAACGATATAGAGAGGACCCAGCATATAGAGAGTATAAAACAGCAAGCCCTGGCATCCTATTATCGCAGAAAAGCCCAAAAAGAGGAGCAGAGACCCAGAGGGAGACCGATTAAATATTATTTGCCTACTGAAAGTAGCAATGGACCCCCAGGTCTATAAGATAATTGAGAAAAAGCGGTCTCAGTATGCCACTGAGGCAGCTATAAAAGTTTACAGACAGGAACTGGTGTTCGCAACAAAAAATGACTTAAGGAAAAAGTAGATAGATTGTATTGAGGAAAAATTATTTTCGTATCTACTATTAAAGAGAAATGCCGAATATCCGCAAGATACTCACAGATGATGAAAAAGCAGAGAAGCTGAGACTGAAAAGGGAGCAAGATGCCCAAAGAAAACGCGAAGCCTATCATAAAAAGAAGGAGGAACGATTATCCCAAGGAGCCGCTACAGTTCACACACCAGAAGAACTCAAAAAGATTGCCCTCAGACACCAGAGGAAATACAGGGAAAATGAAGAATAATTCGCGAACAGAAAAAGGCGAAAGCGCTGGAATACTACCACAAGAAAAAAGACGAACTACCCAAGACAACCAAAGAGCATAAACCGGTTGGAAGACCTCGAAATATATCGAAGAATAAATTCTCGATCGAAACAAATTTTGTAGAAATCGATTTGATCGGAGGCAAAAAAATGACAGCTTTTCTTCCTCTTTTTTAAAACTGTACCTATATATCGAGACAGTATCCCGACCCAAAACTACTTAAGGACTTGGCAAATAATAGGATATATATAAAAGACAATTCCTCCTTCCGAAATTATTTTCTTCGTTAAAGGTAGAAGTCCCCAAATCGAAAATGAACAAAATCGAGAAATTCGCCACCCCTGTTGAAATGCTACATTCCTTAGTACTCTCATTGGTGATCGCAACAAGGTCACCCATGTATTTGAATTCTGCCGAAGATGCCCTTGAAGCCATTGATAATAGCAAGGTTAAGACCTGGGCTGAATGCATTCAACCTGAGCAAGTGACCAGAGTTTACCTGGACCTGGATAAATCGCTGATTTGAAGGAGAACATTGCTGATAACTATGCTGAGGCGGAAACTGTTGTAAGAGAGATGAGAGATAAGCTATGGAAGCGATCTGGTACCACTTCTATTAACGATATTGCTGTTGCAGTTCGCCATAGAAGGGTTTATTTGATTAAGGAGGATGTCACCAAGTTCAAGATTTCAGCCCACTTTATTATTAAATCGCTTGCATGCAAACATGAAGATATCCCCAAGCTTTTCAAAGCGATGGGATTGGTGAAAAATGAGGATTATGACAGTGGAGTTTACAGCTCCACACAGAACCTAATCTGCCTCAATTGCTGCAAAGGTGAGACTCTGGATGCTCAAAATAAGTCGAAAAAAGATGTTGATAAAAACGTTTGCTTTAAGAAATTCGTTGACTGTGACAAAGTGTTAATGCGAAATGAGGACTTCTTTGTATCTTACTTCTCAGCTACTACTAAACTTGTGGATGAATCAAATATTTCTGCATTTGCAAATTATACTCCTGAGCCAAAACCAGTTAAAAAGGAGCCAAAAAGTGATAAAGTGAAGACTGAGAAGGTAGAAGCTGAAAAAGACACTGAACCCGAAAATCCTGTTACTTTCGAACTGCTACAAAGTGTTATAATGGGTCTCAATGCTGAAAGAGCCAGCGAGTATAAGACTTGGATTGATGTTGGACTGGTCATCATCAATGTTGGGGAAGACAACAAATTTACCCCTAAAATGCAGGCTGAACTCTTCCACCAATTCTCAGAACAGAGTGACAAGTATGATTATGATGAATGCCAGGAAAAGTTTACACAGCTTCGCAGAAGCAAGAAGAAGGCTGAGCCTGGCAAAGTGTTGACCTTCAAATCCTTGGTTTATTGGTTGAGCAAAGATAACAATGAGCTTTTCAAGGAACTCTTCCCCAAAAAGTATGCATTCCTACCAGAGGACACAGATGAAATCGATTACAAGACTGCAAGTATCCCTCCTTTGGCTGAACATTACAATGTGCATAAGAGGTATTTCAATGCTCGCATGCATCATGTTGAAAATGTTGGTTGTGTGATGCTCTGGGATGAACAACTACTTTGCTGGATGCCCAAAGACATTGGAAAACTGTCTACAAAGCATTTCCCCCACTTGATGCATAAGGTGATTGTGAATGAGGGGACAGATAATGAGAAAGAGAAATGGGAGCAATCATTTAGGAAATGGATTGTGGATCCAACAGCCACAAGATCAACTTACATGGATTTCCTCCCACCTCCTGCTACTCTCAGTGCAAAATGCAAGTCTGTATTTAATCTCTATCCAGGAATGAAGGTCGACCATCAGCAATTCGAAAATGCTCCAGAGGATGTAACTGCTGAGATGATTAAGCCTTTCCTTGATCACTTGTTCTTAATGTCTGGTGAGGATCAAAATACCTATGAATATCTGTTGAAATGGTTTGCCCACATGCTGCAAAAGCCTGGGGAACTCAATGGAGTATCCTTAATCTTCATTGGTGAACAGGGAACTGGTAAGAATGTGTTGGTTGATACTTTCCAAAAGAAGATACTTGGAGATGCCCTGAGTTATGCAACTGGTAAGCCAAAAGAGGATCTGTTTGGTCGATTTGCCCACAATAGAGAGGATAAGATCTTGATTGTTGTGAATGAAGCCTCAGGCAAGGACACATTCGAAAATAATGATATGCTTAAAGATCTCATTACTTCTGATAAGATTGTTATTGAACACAAAGGGATAGATTCATACACAAAAAGCAACTTTGCCAGGATTATATTCACCAGCAATAACAACATTCCAGTTAAAATTGAAGCTGGAGATAGGCGATTTGTGGTTGTTGAAGTTAGTAAGAAATTCGCAAAGGATAGGTCATACTTCCTTCCACTTGTAAAATGGCTTAATGATCACTGCAATATTCGAAACATTGCCCACTATTTGAGAACCAAAGTTGAATGTGAGGATGTGAACTGGATTGCTGATAGACCCTTACAAATAAATACTATTTAGCCCAGCAGGTGTGCGCTCCAATCATCCTTATGTTCACTAAGTGGCTTGTGGATCGAGGCTTAATTTCCGAGAATAAATGCAAGTCTGGTAGCCTTGTGGAAACCTGGAAATGGTTCCAGGAGTTCATTACCAGCAATAAATATAAAAACGATTATAATAGTCGCAGATATTATACAGAAATGCGAAGTGTTACATATATCCAAGTGAAAACTACAAATGGTAAACAATACTATCATTTCCTATTCCCACAAGTATTTGAGGAATTCAGAAAGATGAAGCTTGTAGATGATGAGACTATTGAGGAAGAAGCTAATCCAAGGATGAAACAGGACCTACCTGCTGCTGATCCTGATGCATCAGATTATGATTCTGATGTTGAAGTTTAGGTTTACTCAAAAGTGGACTCACAGTTGACTCAAATTTATCATAAAAGACCCAAACAGTCTTTTATTTATGGTTTATTTATCGATTAGGTTGACTAAGTGGGGGAGTTGACTCATTTTTTCACAGATTCTAAAAGAGGACTCTGCCCTAAAAAGAAATAAAAAGTGCCTCAACTCCACCCACTAAGTCAACCAAAAAATGATTTAAGAGATAGAAAAATATATTTATATGTAACTAGTAAGAAATGGCTGGAACAGATCATGATTCTGGATCGATCTATATGATTGAGAGTCAGGAAATGAACAAAGTCTACATAGGAAGAACCTCACAGCCACTTCAAAAAAGATGGAGACAACACAAATCAGGTCAAATGCCATCTACAGCAGACCTATGCAAGGCTTCTGATGTGAAGTTCTCAGTCCTGTATTCAAGTAAGAAGGGTGGGCATGAAGACCTAATGAACAGAGAAGCATATTACATGTATCTCTTTGAACCTTGGATAGTCAATTTACAAAAACCGAAATCCCGATTTAGGATTAATAGGTTTTGCGATTCCATTCAGAGGAAGCCAGTGGATCCATTAAAACATTTTAAATTGCGTTTAGAACATCCTAAAATAAAATATCCCCTTAGAATAGGAACAAGTTAGGAATAATGCCCCGAATTACCAACAAACTCATAAGGGAGAAGAAATGGGAACTCATGGGATTGCTGGGAACACTTTATGCAGCCCATGAAATTACAGAGGCTGAATATGACCGGGAAATAGATTTAATTGCAAAGGGCAGACCCACTTTAAGCAGATTAACCAGAAAAGCAAATAACCTATATGATAAAATTGAAACCTTGGATGAATTGGATAGGCTTAGGCAAATAGAACCAGATGCAGAAGATGGAACAGCCATGAATGAATTATATCGCTGGCTCACTTACAGAGCCAGAAGGGAAGTTGTTGTAGATGTGATTGAATTCCTGGACAGAATTGCTACATCCCTTCCCAATCGATTAAAGCAGGGTTTAGATCAATTCAGGGCAATCAAGGTTCGCTTGTCTTTTATCTGCAAGTTCGTTAAAGTGAGCAATCCACAGGTTTGGATATCGAAATACATTTACAGTGATTACTTTGTATTAACCAGGTCGAGAAATATTCGAACTGAGCTGAATAAAGCAGCCCAAATGTGTCAGGAGCAGATGAATGTGGTTGATAGCTATCGCTTAGAAAGAATTGAAATACTCAGAGTGGCTATTATGAGTTATGCTCCAACTGGTGGATGCTTTCTACAAACCCCAGAGTGGATTGCTAGGAAGAGAGCCACAGTGAATATTCGAAATATAGATGATTCCTGCTTCGAAAATGCGATTTTAGCCTCGATTTACAGAAAATCTATTAACTCTCATAAGAGGAATGAGCTTTCACAATATCGCAAATGGAAATACTCAGCAATCGCTTATAATCCGCTGGCTCTCAATTTCGACAATATCCCATTCCCTGTTGCCTGTGATGCTGAAATAATTGATAAATTCGAGGCTCAAAATGCAGGCATTAGCATTAATATATTCGGAATCGATGGAGAGGTTGTTTATCCCCTGCATCAATCCAGTTACCCAGGCAGAAAGCATAAGGTTAATCTCATGCTGATATTTGATGATGAAGGGAATGGTCATTATATTACAATCATGTCCCTTTCAAGATTATTGAAAGTAAACCATGAAACATACAATGATCAGAAGTTACACTACTGTGACACATGCTTATCTCGATTCAGGTCTGAGGCTAAACTCACTGCTCATGTGGACTCAAATAGATGCATTGATTGGAGACTCTCAAAGGGAATCACACCTAAACCTGAGACCACCATAGAGTTTGGACTGAAAAACCTCAGGAAAACTGTTTGGCTTCCTGTTGTGGTTTACTGCAAGATTGAACATAGAAGCATCCCCATTGATGCATCAAAATCTAAGAGGGAAGTCTCAGCAGTCAACCTGAGAGTAGTCACTGGGCAGATGTTCAGGAGTTTCGATTTGAGGGTCAGGATCCAATGGGAGGTCTCTTTGAATGCTTGGAGTCCAAAGCAAGAGAACTAATCGATTTCCTGTTTACCAACATTCCTATGAATGAACTCACAGATGAGCAGAAAGCAATTTACAGAGCTACCAAACACTGTTACCTTTGCAGTGAGAGGTTCACTAAGGAGAACTTCAAATGCAGGGATCATGATCACCACACAGGTCATTACATTGCACCTGCATGCAGAAACTGCAATCTCCATAGGAGAATCTCAAAGCAAACAAAAGTAGCAGTGGTTGTTGACCAAATGGATGACTGTGGGACATTCATTTTCAGAAAAATAGCAGGCATGGGTGATAAAAAGCGAATCGAAATCCTTTCGAAAAACTTTGATCAATACCTTTCATTGCAATGGGTCTTTACAAGTTCATTGATGCAAGTAATTTTATGGAATTTGGGGCTGCTGATGTAGATGAGTTAATGGACAAATTCCAAGCCTTCAGAAGGCTTTCACACACAGTATATGGATTGGACCCAGTTCATTATGTATCTGCACCTGGGTTATCTTGGGATGCTATGCTTAGGACCACCAAGGCAAAAATAGAGCTTATAAGTGATGTAGAGCAATACGAATTTGTTGAGAGGGGAATCAGGGGTGGCTTTGCAACAATGCCTTGTAGGTATGCTGAGGCTGATGGTGAAAACTCCCACATTATGCTGTTTGATGCTAACAACTTGTATGGCTACTGTTTGAGTCAGCCAATTCCAGTTGGTGATTTTAGATGGGAGACCGAATTCAACCCACAAGATAACAGATCCAGTTTCCTAGAAGTTGATCTGGATTACCCAATTAGGCTGTTTCTAGATCACAGTGATTTCCCCCTAATTATTAACAAGAAAATAGTAGAATATGCGGAATTATCACAATATCAAAAGAGCCTATTAGATCTCTCAGGAGAAGAGCTTGATAAAACCCCAAAGCTAACTGCAACCTTTGGTTCTGTGGCAAACTATGTGATTTCTGAGCCTCTTCTGCAATATCTGTTGGACAAAGGGGTGAAATTAAAGAAAGTTCACAGGGTCCTATCATTTACTGTGGCTCCTGTAATGAAACCCTACATTGAGCTGAACACTGAGATGAGAAGGAAAGCAGTGAATAAATTCGAGGCTGATTTCTATAAACTCATGAATAACTCAATCTATGGGAAATGCATTGAATCTTGCAGAGGTAGATCTGTGGTTAAGATTGCAAACAGTGAGAAACTGTTTATGAAATATGCAGCCTCTCCATTGGTGAAATCAACCAGCCCCATAAACGAAAAAGCAGTTGCCTTTGAGTTTTACACAAAGCATGTGAAACTAGATAAGCCTGTTGCAATTGGGGCTTATGTTTTGGATGCTGCCAAACTGTATAATTACCAATTCTTTTATGATACTGTAAGGACCCAGTGGACAAAAGCCAAGTTACTATTCCATGATACTGATTCCTTTTGTCTATATATCGAATCTAAGACCCTCCAAGAGGACCTAGATAATATATCCTATAATCTGGACCTAGGGGGATCCAACAGAATGACCCCAGGTAAATACAAAAATGAGATGCCAGGTTCTGCTATATTGGAATATGTGGGTCTGAGAGCCAAAGTTTACAGTTTCAGAACTGCTGAGATTGAGAGAAGTAAGCTCTCTGGGACTTCAACTGAGGAACTCCAATTTAATGATTTTAAGCAGTGTTTATTTGCAGGTATAAGCAAGACTGTGACTGCCAAGCAGAAGAGAAGGGCAGATCACACAATAATAGATACTGTAAGTAGAAGGGTTGCCCTAAACTGCTTTGATGCAAAGAGATACATCTTACCAGATGGTATTAATTCTGTTCCTTTTAATTAAGAGATGCCAGCAACTGGAAGAATAGTTAGAAGAACCACTGAGCAACTGCAAGGTAACCTACTGCCCATCACAATTCCAAAGGAGGAAAAGGGGAATCTCGAATTGTAAAAAAGTCAGAGATGAAAGAGCTTGTCCCAGTAGAGATCCCAGTTGCTATTGCAGTGAAAGAAACCAGCAAGATTGCCAAGAGATTCTATGATGTGAGAACTGGTTACAAAGGGCTTCAAGCTATGAGGGCTGAGTTACCTGATGAATCCTATAAGCAGTTGCAAGAGTTCTATAAAAAACAAGAGGTAGTTCAGATCAATGCACCAGCTATATCTAGGAAGAGAGATCCCATGGTCCCAATCAGGCAACCCCTTGATACCTATGTGATTGATTTGCTCTTTTTCCCAGCTTATAAGAAACAAAACAATGGCTATGATACCTTTATGACTGCTATGGAATCAACACTGAGAACTGGGTATATCATACCTATAAGAGATAAATCAGCTCTCACTACATTAGCTGCATTTAAGCAACTTGAAATGAGAGTGGCAAGACCCATAGTAAAAGTTCAATCAGATGCTGGGAGTGAATTCCAAAATCGAATATTCCAGGAGTATTTATCTAGTAAATACATAGAACACCAAGTGAGTGGAACTGCTGACCATAGAAGCCAAGGTCGAATTGAAGCCTTTAACAAGCAGATTAAGAGACTGATCACAAACTACTGCATAGCTAATAACACAGCTAGATTCTTTGATGTGTTAGGTGATATTGAGTATAATTACAATAATACAGTTCACTCAGCTACTAAGATGAAGCCAGGTGAAACTACAGAGGAGCATTACAGGTATATAGTGGGATTAGAAGATGAGAGATTCAAGAAATCAATAGCTTATCTTGATACCATGCAGCCTGGCATGTTTGTTAGAGTGAAAGTTGAGAAGAACCCCTTTGCTAAACAGGGTAACAATTGGTCTAGGATGGTTTACACAGTTGATAGTAGGGAAGGCTTTAAGTTTAAGCTAAGGAGTCCCACTGGTGAGATCATAGATAACAGGTTTGCATTCCATGAGCTGTTGCCTGTGAATGCAGTTGAGTATCTGGAAACACCTACAGTGGATGCCTTGGAGCAAGCTAAAGAGGAAGCCAGGGTTGATGCTGCTATAAGGAGAGAGGGCATTGAGGCTGCTAATGAAGTCCCAGATAAGCCTTTGATAGAAGCTAGAAAGGAGAAGACTGGCAAGGTTAATAGGGAACTCAAAAAGCTCACTATAGCAGGGACACAGAAACTTTCAGAAGTGAATAGCCAGAGATGGTATAATGACTTTCAGACTACTAAGGAGTCATATACAGCCCCTAAACCTCAAAGAACACTAAGAGAAAGGACCAAAACTAGCTAGTTTCATAGCCGAAAACTCGTTTTTTCCAAATATATGTATGTGTGATATACATATATGCATATGATATACACATCAACGTGTAGATCTTCTCAAGCGCTTCACAACGCTATGCAGAACGCTGCAAGTTGACTATCTGGTGATGAGATACAAGCGTTTGAAGATGCCGATTATCGATTTTTCGAGATTTCGGAATGATGCATCATAATGATGTAATAATGATGTATCATAAACATATAACATATATATATCGCCGTGATCGTCATGATCTCCCGAGTTCGATGGTGTGTCATATATATCATATACATTTGCATCGTCATTATGACATCATTTCGTAAAATTACACGTCCGTCATCGTCTTTTTCCGCAGCGAACAGATAAGTGAACAGTTAAGGAGACAACTATTGTAATAGTGGACTGCAACAACAATTGAAAACAAGATCTGTGGGAAAGCTATTGAAAGACAATGAAGCAAATTGCGAACAATTAAGTGAACAGTTAAGTGGACACCTGTTGGGAGCAGGCAGTGTCTACTCGTTTATCGTGAAACGGTGTCCACTTAACTGTTCATTTAACTGTTGACGAAAACCCATGCATTATGACATCATATCATTAAACCCCATACAAAACACTAAAATGCATGTATCTCTTCACCAACTCATCATCTTACAAAGATAAAAACAGATTCGGAATCCTCTTAACGAGACCAGCGTGACTATGTAAGTATCATAGGCTCAATAATTCATATGTTAATAAGCATCTCCCCTTCATTCCCCCTATTATATAATATTTATATTAAAGTGGACTCAAGGTTGACTCATATTAATCGTAAAAGTAGTAAAAGTATATGGATTTTGTTACGAATTCAATGCAAGGGTTGACTAAGTGGGTTGAGTTGACTCAAATTTCACAGAAAATATTTGGGACCTAAAGTTTTCTAAAAAGGATTTCAAAAAATGTGTCAACTCCCCCCACTTAGTCAACCCTGACCATAAACAGTAAGGATTTGAGCTAACATGTATCACAAAGTGAACATTTTGAGTCCACTTAGAAGATCCACCTAACAATTTAGAGTCAAATTTACTTGGGAATTCGATTTGTATGAAAAAGTGAGTCCACCCTGACCATATTCAATAAGCATTCCTCTTAATCCCCTTGTTTATATTTACATTGATTAATATTTAATACTAAGTGGACTCATGGTTGATTCATATTAATCGTAAAAGGAGTAAATGTATATAAAAATGTGACCATTTCAATGCTAAGGTTGACTAAGTGGGTTGAGTTGACTCAAATTTCAGAGGAAATTTTGAGATCCAAAGAATATTCTATAAAAGATTTTGAAAAATGTGTCAACTCCCCCCACTTAGTCAACCCTGACCATATACAGTAAGCATAAGAACTTAAATGTATCACAAAGTGAACATTATGAGTCCACTTAGAAGATCCAATTTTGAAATATAAGTTGATTTTGCTTGAAATTTCAAAGTTGATCTAAAAGTGAGTCCACCCTGATTGATTATGGTAACAAAGTTGACTAAGTTGACTAAATTGAGTCATCTTAAGAAATTCAAGGAGACTAAGAGTTCAAAATGTTTATGAAAAGTGAGTCAACTTAGACCACTTATGGTAACAAAGTTAAATATTTAATTGATTTAATAGGAAAAGAACATGATTTAATCGAATTTATTGATATAATTCCGATTAGATTCATTTAGGATTCAATTAAGATTAATCGAAGTTATAGATATAATTCCGATTAACTACAATTAAGATACAATATCGATTAATCGAGTTTATCGATATAAAATCGATTAAATTAATTGAAAATGCATTTAAAAATATGAAAATTCATGTGAAAATTCAAATAAATTAATCGATTTTATTGATATAACATCGAATCACACATATGAATATTCATATTTTAATCCTGAGGCGGAACGCCGAGGGATTAAAATATGAATATTCATATGTGTCCTGTCCAGATGTGGAAGCGCTGGTCTTTGTTGCCCTTCCCAGAGAGGGCACCTGCCAATGTCCTCACAAGGAATTTGCCAGTCTCTTGATCTTTGAATGGCTCATACACGATTTTCTTGATTTCTTCCATGACATTCCCATCAATCATAGGGGCATATGGATAGCCACAAGTCCTACTGACATACTCATCAGCTTTGGCTGGGCGAAAGACCTTATTTTGAAGGTCATAGACTCCATTGGTAAACCCAATCAGCTCCTTAGATTCATCCATACTGGCAGCTATTTCAGTGTCAGCAAAGTGAGCCTTGGCCTCTTTGATGATGGAATCTTTGAATCCACATTTCAGGAGCTGTTTGGAAATTTCAAGGCATTTCTTGGCATTCTCCTCATACTTTGAGCTTTCATCTGGATCAGCAGCAGCTGAACGAGTGTTTTCCATTGCCTCCTTCATAAAAAGCTTCATGACATCAGTGGAAAGCACTTTGCGCAGTGTATGGGGTTCCTTTTCAGCTCTCCACAGTCCAGTGAGCTTATTCCTGACAAACCAGATGTCTTTTTGATTGGCATCATAGCGGAATTGGTCTTTTTGTGTGTGGTACAGGACTTCAGCCACATTGTAATGACCCCCATTTGAAGCAATGGCATTTTTAATGGCCTGCTTGAGGTCTCCCTTATTGGTAAACAGCTGAATATATAGATCCAGATTATCAGCTTTGAGCCAATAGACAAGAGAAGCATATGCCAATGGCTTTACTGAGCTACCTTTTTGGAAGCTCTGCCAAGCCTTGTCACACGCCTCAGCCCTATACTTGCTGCTCTGTTGGCTGAATTTGTGCCAGATGGCCAGTACTTTGTCCTCAGGCATTTTCTTGTCTTTCATAGTGCTTGTCAGGGCCAAGCCAACATTAATCCAGTCAGCATAGCCATCAGCTCGTTTTTCACTGAGTCCCATCACAAGCTTTTCTAGCTCTTCAGTGGTGATGATTTCGCTGGAATAATCATTATTTTTGGGCAGCTGCTGGGCAGGCTCCTCCTTCTCTGGAAGAGTGAGCAGGGCCTCCTTGCCAGTGAGAAGCTGGACAAAGAAATCAGTGTCCTCATGGGATGTTAGCTTGGTGAACACAGTGTTCCAGCATGGTTCCTCATAGGTGCTGCTCTTGTCAGCAAGAGCCTTCTCTTTACAGCACCCAAGGCACACAAGCGCCCTGTTGTTGTTGTAAACAGATGGATCATAGTCCTCATGAGGCTTGAGCCCAGCCCTCTCAAGGAAAACAGGGAAATCCCTGTAGATGCCATGAAGGGTGGTACATACCATGTGGGCACTCACTTTGTAGCATGGATCCTGTGTGTCTTTTTTTATCAGCAGCCTTGATCTGGTGGAGATGGCAATGGTGCTGATGTGGACACCAAGTGCCTTGGCCAGCTTTTCAGCCTTGGAGTTAATTAGCCCAAGTCCCTCATCATCAACCTCATCAACAGGCAGAACCTGTTCGAAATCAATGTAGAGCTTGGTGAATTTATGGCCACTCAAGTACTCAGCCATGTGCTTGTTGCCTGAGGCAATCAATTTGAGTGCCTCAGTGACCCTGATGGTCACAGTGCTGGCTTCGCGACTGCCAATGATGCTTGTTAGGAAGGTGCCAATGATGCTGGTGGATGCCATTCTACTATAGGGTGAGATAATTATTTCAGTGAACTATACCCTTAAGTACTTTTCGAAAAAAGGAGTAACTCAAATCAATTTTTCGGACCCCCCTCCCCCCTGCCCCCTGCCCCCTCACACATAGGGATCCCGCTTTCTCGGCCGCCCCCTCCTGTCTGGGGTCGCCTCCTCAAACAGATACCTGATACACAGGAGAGCCCCAGCCTTGTATGTGCTGACCCTCACGTATGTTTTGTGGAGCTCGCGAAACTCTGGATCGTTTTGAATCCTGCGCTTGATGTACCTCATTTGCTTGGTGTACGCCATTGCTGGATGTGTTCCTCTTATAGTATAGTTGAGATTTCTTTTTAAATAGGGATCGCGGGGTTTATTCTCATTGAGCGCTGCGAATTTTCCACAATATACCCATTTAAAGATTATTTTCGTACCTATATATAAGTACAACCCCCCAACCATGCCCCGCCCCAGCCACTACCAAATTAAGGAGCTCCAGGACAAGATTCTCGGGAATCTTGCGTTCCTACTGGCCAATCACTCCATCAGTGAAAGCGAATATGAATCATACATAAGCCAAACCAACAAGAAGCTCAAGGGGCTTCAAGCTCTCAATCGAGAGCTATTAGGGAAAATCGACGCCCTTGATGAGACTGATCGCCTTGGCCACATTCAAGTCGAACAAACAACCACAACTCAAGTCAGAGGAGATGAATACACTACCTTAATAAATGAGCATCGTGCTCTAAATAATAAATACATCGATTTCACAATCAGGGCTCAGCACCAGATCCTGACCACTCAAGAGTTTATAGACACCTACTCTGAGGAACTCCACACAAGGCTCCAAGATGCCATCAATTCACAGATGTCGATTAAAACTCGCTTTACATTTGTCTGTCGCTTTTCGAAGGCCAATAATTCGAGAGATTTCATAACGAAACATATCTACAGCAGCTATGCCATAATGACAAGATCTCGAATCCTCACAAAAGAGACTGCTAAACTTGCCAAGGAATGCCAGTCGCAAATTAATGTCACAGATAGCTACAGATTAGAGAGCATCCAAGCCCTCAGGGTCATTGTTCTCTCCTTTAAACCCATCTCAGGAGGTGCTTTTATCCCACTCCCAGAGTGGCTAAAAAATAAACGAGCTATTGTCAATGTCAATAACAAGGACAATAGATGCTTTGAGTATGCTATCCTTTCTTATATTCACAAGGACGAAGTAAATAGCCACAAGCGCAATGAGACTTCCCAATACAGGAGGTGGTTCAAAAAAGAACTGAATTTCGAGGGCATTGAGTTTCCTGTAAAGGCAGATGCTGATACTATTGATCTCTTTGAAAATCTCAATCCAGCGATCTCTATTAATATTTACGACCCCTCTAACTCTACAGAAGAAATTAATCTACTCCACAACAGCTCCTCAAGGAACAGGAAACACCAAGTGGATCTGCTGCTAATTACAGACGAAAATGGTAACAGTCATTATACCACAATATTCAGCATGTCCAGAGTCTTAGCTAAAAATGATAAGCAGCGACTCCATTTCTGTAAAACCTGTTCCAACCACTTCAAGACTGAGGAGAAGCTTCAATCCCACATTCAAAGCAAACGTTGTGTGGATTGGAAGACAAGTGCTGGAGAGACCCCAAAACAACCCACATTCATTGAATTTGGTCTTAAACATCTCTCAAAGACTGTATTCCTCCCCGTGATTGCCTATTGCTATTTCGATTATGAAACAGATATTTCTGGTATGTTCAAGATCAAATCAATCTCACTGACAGCTCTTCATAATAATAGAGTAGTACTCACTAAAACCCCCTCCAACATCTTTGAGCTCCTGAGTACCCTCGACAGCACAGCCCCAGAGCTATTCAAAGCCCTATTTACCAACATCCCAATGTCACTGACCAAAGAGCAGAAACGTACCCATTACCTTGCTAAAACCTGCTACATCTGCCAAGGTGATTTCACCCAAGACAATTATAAAGTGAGGGATCACGACCACCAAACTGGCGATTTTGTAGGCACTGCTTGTCGCAAATGTAATCTCCACAGACGCACCAGCAATCTCACCAAGATTCCCATAGTGACCAATGATCTGTCCCTATCTGGAACGCAGATATTCAAGGCAGTCGCCTTAAATCCCGAAAAAAGGGTGGAAGTCCTCGCGAAATCGTTTGACAACTACATGTCGATCACTTGGGGTTGCTTTAAATTCATTGACATCAAAAACTTTATTGATTATGGCGTCCAGAATGTCAATGACCTTCAAGAAAAGTTCCAGCTTTTCCGCCAGAAATCACACAAAACTTTTGGGATGGATGCTGCCCACTATGTCTCAAGTCCAGGGCTTTCGTGGGACAGCATGCTATCGATTACCAAGCCCAAAATCGAACTCCTCTCCAACCTTGATATGTACAACATGGTTGAAGGCATGATCAGGGGAGGCCTTTCGATTATGAATCATAAATATGCCAAAAAGGAAAGGGACAGCCACATTATATATTTGGATGCCAATAACCTATATGGTTATGCCCTGTCCCAAAAGCTACCCCTCTCGAATTTCCAATGGCACCCAGAACCCTCAAATTACGACCTGTCATCAGCAGAGGGGGCCATCTTAGAAGTTGACATCCATTATCCCCAGCACCTCCATCAACTCCACAAAGAACTGCCTCTTGTCATCAAGAGAACAGAAGATGGGCTACAAGCAGCCTGCGAAGACATATCCAACTTTGTGGTGTCGAAACCTTTGCTCCAATTCATGGTAGCGCAAGGCTTAAAGGTCACCAAAATCCACAGGGTGCTAACATTTACACAGGCTGCCTTTATGAAGCCCTACGTCGAATCCAATGCCCAAAACCGCAGAGCAGCCCCTTCCAAACCCGAAAAGGACTTCTTTAAAATCATGAACAATAGCCTTTTCGGCAAAACCATTGAGAAAGTGAGAGGAAGGTCTAATGTCAAGATTGCCACCAACGAAAAGCAATTTATGAAATACGCCAGATCGCCCCTACTCAAAGCAGAAACAAGACTAAGCGATTCAGCAGTAGCCTTCGAAATGCTACAAAAAGATGTCAAGTTAGATAAGCCCATAGCAATTGGGGCAGTTGTTTTAGATCTTGCCAAGCTGCGCCTATTTGATTATTATTATAACACCATCAAGCGGAAATGGCCAGACTGTAAACTGCTTTTTACTGATACAGATTCGCTTTGCCTTCAAATAAATTCGAAAACTATAGCAAAAGACCTACAAGACATTGATACCCACCCCACAGAGCTTGGCAAGTTCAAAGATGAGTTTGAGGGCAGAACCATTACTGAATATGCTGGGGTAAGGCCGAAATGTTACAGCATTAAAACAGGTGATGAGGAAATAAAAAAACTGGCAGGTGTTTGTAAGGAGACCATTCAAACAGATCTGTCTTTCCAAGATTATAAAGACCATGTGCTCCACCAAAAACCCAAGCAAATCGAAATGACTGTCCAAAAGAAGCTTGAAAATGAGACCTACAATGTGAAGATGTCAAAGATTGCTTTCTAATCCCAATATAGATGTCATCAAAGATCACACGCAGACAAACAGAGTACGATGTGAGTATATTGCCAATCCCAATCCCTCAAGAGGAGAGATGGGGTCGCATTCAGAAAAAGAGTGACCTCAAAGCTTTAGTTCCTGCGGATATCCCAACTGCCATTGCTGTGCCTCACTTGGATCCCTTAGCAAGGACATTCTATGACACCAAGGTAGGATTTAAAGGCCTGGCTTCATTGGCCAAAGAGCTTCCAGATGTGCCAAGAAAGACAATCCGTAGATTCTATGATGCCCAAGAAATCAACCAAATAAATAAACCCCTCCCATCTGCCAAGAAGACTGCCTATATCCCAATAAGACAGCCACTCGATACATTCGCTATTGATTTAGTCTTCTTTCCCTCATATAGCAAACAGAATCAAGGCTACAACACGTTCCTCACAGCTGTAGAAAACACCACCAGACTGGGATTTATAATTCCAATGAGGGGCAAGACAGCAGAAGTCACACTGGAAGCATTTAAGGAGCTTGAGCGACAGGTTCCACGTCCAATTGTGAAGATACAAAGTGATGCTGGGAGCGAATTCCTGAACAAGGCATTTAAGGACCACTTAGAAGCCCAGATGATTGAGCACCAAGTATCACAGGTTGGAGATCACAATAGCCAAGGCCGAATAGAGGCCTTTAATCGCACAATAAAGAAGCTAATTAACTCATATTGTATAGCGAATAACACTGTAAAGTTTTTCGACAAGCTCCAAGATTTTGCCTACAACTACAATAATACCATCCACTCAGCAACAGGGATGAAACCAGCAGAGACCACAGAGGTACATGTTCCCCTCATACTCGCAAAAGAAAACGAGAAATTCATGAAGTCAATTGAATATCTAAAGGACTATCCAGCGGGAACCCACGTGAGAACTAAAATAGAGAAGGGTCCATTCGCCAAGCAGGGCAATAATTGGAGCCGCGAAATATTTACAATAGAAGGAGTGGAGGGGTTCAAGTTTAGATTGAGGGACATTGCCGGAAAAATGATTGATCGACTTTATGCCCACTACGAATTACAGAAAGTGGAAGCCGTGGAGTTCTTGGAAGCCCCATCAATAAATGTCATTGAAGAGGCAAAGAAAGAGGCCAGAACAGAGCGACTGTTGGCCAGAGAGGGGATTGAGAGGGCTCCAAATGTGCCAGATAAACCATTATTGGAGGACAGAGCAGGGAAGAAGAAGAAACAGGGGAGAGAGTTGGAGAGATTGAGGGTGGCGGGAACAGAGAGATTAGCAGGGGGGGCAGAGGCAGTAAGGTGGTATAGAGATTTCTCGAATTCAAAGGAGACCTATGAAGCTCCAGCAATTTCCACGAGATCAAGGAGGAGGGCAGGATGAGACATCTGTAAAGGTTGTTAAGGGTTGTTAAGATTGTAAAGGGTGTAAAGGGTGTAAAGAGTGTAACGGGTGAACGGGGTGAACGGGGTGAACGGGGTGAACGGGGTGAACGGGTTGTTTGTATAAATTCCCGTGAGAAGGCATTTTCCTAAGAAAATATACAAAGAACCCGTTCACCCCATTCACCCTGCTGGTGCCAAACTCATGTGTTCAATACCCCAGAGGGGGCCAACATACTGGTGCCAAAAAGACAAGATTAATACCCTAAGACCTGAAATAAATGCTTACTACCCTAGTACCTGAAACGCGCACACATAGGGATACCCCTGATCCAAGCCTGTAGGCCGAAGGCCGGAGGGCTTGGATCAGGGGTATCCCTATGTGTGCCGACCCCCGGGCAGGTGATCCTGGCGGGCGTCTCGGGCATGATGGGCTTCATCTCCTTCCACGAGCTCGTCCCGACCGCCCAGCGCCACATCCCCCCCATGCACGCCTCCCTCGCCGTCGTCTCGGGGATGGCCGTGATATCGTTCTCCGTGTTTTTGCTAGGAATGTCATCTTAGCCCGCGTGTCCCGCCCCCGCACACCCTCCTTCCCGCCAGACCGGTACCGCCAGACCACTAGCAGCCTAAGTAACGGACTATCGCAACTGGTATTCATTTATTTCAGTCGCTACGAAGATGTTCTATTCTACAATGCGCACATCCTGTCCTTCCAATGAACACGCTTATCGAGGTATGCGCGTCGCTCGCGGAGCCCTTGCAGAGTGCGACGTTGCGTCAGGTGGAGAACACCGCAAACGGGAACAAGGTTGTCGTTCGCGTCAACGATCGCGGCCCTTATGCGGATACGCCAGAGGGAGACCCGCGAATCATCGATCTGTCCCACGGCGCCGCCAAGTACGTGCCGTGCTGACAGGTGTCACGCAAGTGCTCACGGTCCTCCTCCGCAGCCTGCTCAAGATGCTCCGGTCCGGAGTCTCTCCCGTTAAGCTCCGTGTCCTTCGGTGGCCGGAGAGCATCGACCGCGTGCGGGGGGTCGAAGCGTACCGCCAGGTCTGCCGCCCGATCAGCCGGCCGCCGCTGCGCCACTGCTGATGCAGCCCTCGCGTAGTGGGTGGTGCAAGTTGGCTCCTTCGAAACACAAAAGCACGCGGAGATGCACGTGGCGGCGATGCAAAAGAAATGCCCGTGGGCCAGTGAGCTCTTCATGGTCGACCGGGCCCCGGCTCTCAGCGCCACAACGTCGTTACCGCTCCCCAGGCAAGCTTCTTTTCTATTTCCCCAGTTCAATTGGATCGCCGGCCTGACGGCATCGCAGCCCGATAGCGCAGCGTGCTACGAGCTCGCGGAACGGTTCAAGCAGGCGGGCGTCAAGACTTTGGTCACTAACCTCCGCAAATGAGTCTTGTCGTCGGCCTTTCTTCTTTCCACGTCCGCGGCGGTCCCCTGCCGATGACTTCTTTTGCGTTCCTTCTTCGCTTTCCGATCAAGCCTCCGCTTGCTACGAAGAGATGTATTCTAGTTTTGTTGTCTCGCGGGCGTTTCAGGCTTCGTGGGATTTAGCAGTACATGCATCGCCTCCCAGCTGCAGCTCCCGTGATTTAGTTCATATAGGCCCTGGGTTTTGAAGTTTCTGTCCGGTGTAGGTTCGACATCAGCGTATATTAGAGATAGATGACCGTCTGTAGTAAATCTATGTAAATGAAATCGCTGATTCCTCGGCTGGATCGGCCGATTGCAACGTTACAGATAGCTGAAAACGTAACGGCGGGGGGGCGGGGGGGCTCCTTATGCAAATCACGCTTCGTAGTTGTCAAAGTATCACGATACCATGGCCCATCGATATCTAGATCTATCACGAAATAATCGTAAAGGTAGAAAATTGACGATACGAGCTAGTCGCGCGCGAAACTAAACGCGAGGGGCGCGCCGACCGCGCGGCTAGCTTAAAGCTTGGAGCCGACTAGCCGCTGAGCTTGGAGCCGCCCGCGCGAGCTAGCTTGGATTATCTCGAATTCAACGCGTAATCGCAGCTGCAGGGCGGCATTCTTAGCTATAGCTTTAGCGCAACTGCCGTTCGAAAGAGCTAAAGCGGGCGGTGCGCACGCGCGCGACCGGCCATTATAAACTCGGCTCGCGGCGGCACAGCCAGAGCGCGCAATCCGATCGCTGAGCTCGCCAACAGAAGGCGTATCTGCTGCACGCACCAAGCGGGAGGACCGGAGGAGCGCTGCGGCGCGGTCGCGGACTTCGCGGCTTCGCGTGCGCACGCGCTGCTGGCGCCATCGGAGAGGCGCATGCCGAAGAGAATGTCGACCTCCGGCGCACACGAGACGGCGAGGGCCGGAGACAGTCATTCGACCTCGACCTGAATGATGAAAAGCCCAAAGACTCCCCGCGGCACCGCGCTACCATCACAGTGGACCAGGATGTGAGCATAGCGCACGTCCTTCGCGATCCCTACATCGGTGCGCGCTGCCCGCGCGCGGGGCGGGCGGCGCGGTGACAGACGGGCGGGCGCCTGTCGACGGGCGCAGGTGGCCGCTGCTGATCCTCGCGCTGGCGCTGCTCTCGCAAACGCGCTACGTGGGCCTTGGGAGTACATGGGCTTCGAAAACGGCGCCGGCTTCAACGCCATCTTACTGACCCTCACTAGCGGCATCTCCACGGGCCCGCCCCGACCCCTCCCCACCCCGCCCCGCGGCCGCCGGCCTGAGGCGGCGGCGGCGGCGCAGGGATCGGGGCCTGATTGTGGTGCTCTGGCCGGGCGTCGGCCGCCGCGAGGTCGCCGCCTCGATGGCCTTCGTGAGCGCTACCCCCGCGCCTTGGCCAGCCCGCGGGGCGCTGGGGCGAGCGTGCGGGGCAGGCCGGGGCGTGATGATCTACCTCGCCTTCGTGGAGATGATGCCCGAGGCCCTCGCCGAGGCCCGCCCCGCCCCGCCCCGCCCCGCCCCGCCCCGGCGGCACCGGAGGGGCAGCGCCCTGACCCCCGCCGCAGGTGGGGCACCTCAAGGTCCCCGCCCCCGCCCCGCCCCCGCCCCCGCCCCCCGCCCCGGCTTGCGGGTGGGGGCGCGGGTGAGGCGGGCGGCAGGCGAACGGGGCGATGTTCGCGGGGATGGGCCTCATCGCCGTGCTCGTGACCGTCCTCCCCGACCCCGACGTCCACCTCGACGCCTCCGCCGACGAGGCCCGCCCCGCCCCGCGCCCCACGCCCCCGCACCCGACCCCCCGCCCCGCAGGTCCGCCGCCACATGCTCCGCATCGGCTACCACACCGCCATCGGTGCGCCGCCGGGCCCGGGGCCCCCGCTTGGGCGCGGGGCGAGTGGATGCAGGGCTGGCGGCGCACAACATGCCGGAGGGCGTGGCGGTCTTCATGGCGTGCCTCCGCGGCCAGCGCACCGGCCTCCTCCTCATGCTCGGCCCGCCCCGCCCCGCCGCCGCCCCGCGCCCCGGCGCCCTGAGGCGGGGGGGCAGCGATGGCGCTGCACAACGTGCCGGAGGGGGTGGCGGTGGCGATGCCGATCTACGCGGCGACGGGCTCCCGCTGGCTCGCCCTCCGCTTCTCCCTCATCTCCGGCCTCGTCGAGCCCGTGCGCCCCGCCCCCGCACCCGCCCCGCCCCCGCCCCGCTGAGCGCCCCGGCCCCGGCGCTGGCGGCAGGTCTCGGCGGTCGCCGTCGGCTTCGGCTTCTCCCGCTTCCTCACCCCCAGCGCCGTCAAGGCCCGCCCCGCCCCGCCCCGCCCCGCGCCCCGCGCCCCGCCCCGCCGCGCGCAGGGGCCGACCCCCGGGCAGGTGATCCTGGCGGGCGTCTCGGGCATGATGGGCTTCATCTCCTTCCACGAGCTCGTCCCGACCGCCCAGCGCCACATCCCCCCCATGCACGCCTCCCTCGCCGTCGTCTCGGGGATGGCCGTGATATCGTTCTCCGTGTTTTTGCTAGGAATGTCATCTTAGCCCGCGTGTCCCGCCCCCGCACACCCTCCTTCCCGCCAGACCGGTACCGCCAGACCACTAGCAGCCTAAGTAACGGACTATCGCAACTGGTATTCATTTATTTCAGTCGCTACGAAGATGTTCTATTCTACAAGAAACACGAGAAGTTGTTCGCGGCGCAATACGCCTCACTCTCGCGCTCGTTAGGTGACACACAGCGTGACACGGCGAACATATCCGCAACGGATATGTTCCCGCGTCTCGGCAGGTAGGAACGATGTGTAAACGAAACTGCGATAAGAAGGCGTGGGGTAGCTTGGAGGTGGCGGCCGGGGGCTGGCCATCCACGCAGCGGTCGAGAGCGTGCAGACGAATCAAGCATTCACTGCCAGCACAGCCCCTGGCGCGCATTGAGCAGAGAGCTGAAAGCGCGACAGCAGCTGCGCTGGCAGCAAACGATGGCGTCGCCATCAGGTTCCGGCAGCTAGCCTGGTCGAGGGGTCAGGGGCATGGTGGCACGGGCGGGCTCGTGAGACGGCGGCGGCGCACTGCGGCAGGAGCGAACCTCGCGGGGTCGAAGCAATGGAGAAGCGGGCGTCGGACTTGGCGGCGCGCACGATCGCTCCCAGGAGTCCGCTCGAGCTCCCGTGGTGTACAGCTTCACACCGAAGAAGTGCCGCTCTCCCGGGGCTGCTACTATACTCCATTCCGGATATCGATGCAGTTTCGAACGGCGTCGCCGCGGCGTTCTGCGGCTGCTGGAATCCGGGAAGCGCCGGCCTGAGCTTCTGGTTCTTTAACCCGTTAACCCCGTTCTTCTGGTTCGGGACGAGCGCGAGGCACCCCGGCCGCGGCCCATGGCCAGGGCTGGCGACGCCGAAGTCAGCGGTTGCGGGGATCCGCGGCCGGAGTGCGTGCGCGCGAGCAAAAATCTCGCAACGAACCCGTGGGATCCTCAATGGCGAGGGCGAGGCCTCTGCGGGCGCGGAGGGTTCGACGCTGGGTCACTCGGGAGCTCGAGTCGGGAGTCGGGACGTCGACTGGCCATGGGAGTCGGCGCGCGCCGCGCGCGGCCGGAGGAACGCGACGCTTCGCGCTGCGGCGCCTGCGATGCGCACTTGCCCGCGGCTGAGGTTGCGCATGATGCTACGCTCGCCGAGTCGGCCGTGCCTTTCCGCGTTCCAGGTTAACGCGCGCGAAACGGCCGGCTAAGGGCGGCCAGGGTCAAACTCAACCGCCAGGTTCGAACTCTAACAGGCTCTCCAGAAGCGAGATCCGTGTAAAGCGGCGGCTGCTCACCGGTTTCGCAAAGTTGATCAGCCGAGCCGGGTACAGCGGCAAAGTTCATCAGCCGCAACTTGGCAAAGATGCCGGCATGAGGCGGCACTCGCCTCAGTTTGTCCTCTAGGATCCCAGCAACTTGACTGGCCAGCGACGTCTGCCGCCGGCCGCCGGAGCTCCGACCAACGCGCCGAGTCGCCGGTCGCAGGCCGCGTTATCGGGCCGGTGAAGGCGGACGGCCGTGTCGTGCTTGAGACAGGTGGCGCTGTCTTCCGTTGCTGGACTGCCGCTGCGACGAGGGCGCGTCGGAGCTTCTCGCGATGCCTGACGCCGACCACGCCGCTGCGCCTCGCGGTGCGCACGAAGCAGCCCTAGCGCGGGGATTCGCACCGGGTCGCTCGGGGCGGGCGTGGCGTCTGACCGGAGGCGGGCCGGCAGGTGCGGCGGGCCGGCTGGACGAGGCCGGCGCGGTGGCTCCGGAGACGGAGCAGGCGGTGGACGGCGCCGGGGGCTTCGGGTGGGAGGCCGCCGCGGGGGATGACCCGCTGAGAATCGCCGCCGCCGACGCGCCCGGCGTCGTCGCCGCCGCCGCCCTCGTCCCCTCGCCCCCGCCCCCGGCCCCGGCCCCGGCCTATGCCCCGCCGGCCGCGGCCTACCCTCAGCCGGCTGCTGCGTACTCGCAGCCGGTCTCACCCGGCCCGGCGCCCGCATATGCAGCACCGGCCGCTGCCCCTGCACCTGCTGTGGCCCCGGCTCCGGTCCCGGTAGCTGCCCCGGCCGCTCCCCCGGCCCCGGTCGCTGCCCCGGCTGCGGTTTCGGCGCCGGCCCCGGCCCCGGCCCCAGCTGCAGCCCCGGCTGCCACTCCGGGCGGAGGGGGATACATGCCGCCGCTGCCGGCGCTGCCGATCGCGGCGACGGCGCTGGCGCTCCCCCCCGGCTGGCCTGCCCGCCCTCCCTTTCCCATCGGCAAGGAGGCGACCGTCACCGGCGCGCCGCCCCCGCGCACCCTCCCTCCGCCCCCGGCCCCGCTCCGGCGGAGGCGGCGGGCGGGGCCAGGGCCGGGAGCTGCGGGGCGGGACGGGGCGCTGCGGGAGGCGCTCTCGCGGGCGGAGGTGCAGGCCGCCCTCCTCAGCGCCGCCAAGGTCCCCGGCCCCGCCCCGTCCCCCGCCCGCCTGCTCTCCTCCTCGTCTCCTGAGGCGCGCCGGCGGGTGGCAGGGGGCGGGGCGGGCCCGGCGGGGCGGCGCTGCAGGAAGCGGTGTCGGCGCTGCGGGAGGCGCTCGAGGCCGCCACGACGACTGGCGCGACGACGCCGAAGGCGGCGACGACGGGGCCGGCGGGGCGGGGCGGCGGGGCGGCGGGGCGCGGGCGGCGGGCCGCTGGGGGCGGTGCTGGAGGGGCCGGCGTGCAGCGCGCCCTCGCCGCCGCCATCGCCGCCTCGGGCCCGCGCGCCGCCGCCCTCCTCCGCGAGGCCGACGCCAAGCTCCAGGCCGCCCTGCGCGCCGGCGCCGGGGCCGCCCCGCTGCCGGCGGGGCCGGGGCGGCGGCGGCTCCTTCCCGGGGCCCGACGGCGACGCGGATGACGGCGACGGGGACGACGACGAGGGCGGTGGCGCCGGCTCGGGTGCGGGGGCGGGCGCGGGGCGGCGCCGGCGACGGTGAAGGCGGGGCGGTGCTGTGGGCGGAGCTGCGCGGGGTGAACGCGGGGTGACGAGGGGGAGGTGCGGGGGCGGTGGAGGCGGGCCTGCGGGCGGCCGGGCCGGCGACGCGGCGGCGCTCGCGGGGCGCTGGCGCGGATCCACGGGGACGTGGCGGGGCCGGGGTGACCCCCGCCGGCGACTCCGAGCTCCTCGTCATCAACGCCCTCCTCGAGCCCCCGCCCCGCCCCGCCCCGCGCCCGGCCTCGGGCTCGGGGTCGTGACGCGCGGGACGTGCGGGGGCGGTGGGGGAGGCCCTGCGCGCCGCCGGCCCGACGGCGCCCTCGCCCTCGCCCTCGCCCTCACCCGCGTCCACGCCTACGCCCCGCGCCCGGCGCTCCAAGGCCCCCCACCGACCCCCGCCCCACCCCCGCCCCGCCTCAGCTCCGGCCAAACCGCTCGCACCAGTTCCCGCTCCCGCCAAAGTCCCCGCACCAGCCCCGCCGCCGGCCAAGGCAGCGTCTCCCGCGCCGGCGAAGCCGCCCGCCCGGCGCCGGCGAAGGCGGCGGCCCCCGCGAAGGCAGCCGCGCCCGCGCCAGCGGCGGCGGCGGCGGAGGCGGAAGAGGACGACGACGACGCGGATGGGACGGCGAGGGCCGCGCCCGGCCAAGGCCGCCCCGGCGGCGGCGGCGTCGCCGGCTCGGGCGCGGGGCTGACGGTGGAGGACGTGGAGAAGGCGGTGGTGAAGGCGCTGGCCAAGGGGGCCCCCGCCACGGCGGCTTCCCTCGCGTCCGCACAGGCCGCCATCGACAAGGCCCTCGCCGTCCGCCCCGCCCCGCCCCGCCCCGCCCTCGAGGCGCCCGGTGTGAGGCGGGGGGGCGCAGGGGGCGCAGGCCGGCTCGCTGGCGCCGGGGGACCTGGCGAAGGCGCTGGGCGGGCTGAACGCGACGCTCGCGGGGGGCCTGCGGGCATCTCCGAGGCCCAGAGGTACATGCTCCAGGTCATCCTCGCCAAGACCGAGGGTCCGCCCGCCCCCCAGCCCCGCCCCGCGCGCCCCGCGCTGAGCGGCGGGGCGCAGTGGCGAAGCGCGCGGTGACGACGGCGGAGAAGGCGGCGGCGGCGGCCTCGAGCGCGGCGACGAGCGCGGCGGACACGGCGAAGCACGTGGCGAGCGCGACGGAGACGAGCGCGAAGCTGGCGGCGACGGCGCAGGAGGCGGCGACGATGGCTCTCGACGCGACGCGCTCCGTCGGGCGGGAGCTGACGCAGGCGGCGACGTCGACTGCCGCGTCGGCGGCCAAGGCGGCGGGGGCCACGGTGGACCTCGCGGCGGGCACGCAGGAGGCGAGCGTGCAGATCGCCCGGGCGGTGGAGGCCGCGGCGCGCGAGGCGGCGGGTCGGCCAAGGCGGCGGCGGGGTCGGCCAAGGCGGCGGCGGGGCGGTGGACGGGGCGGCGCCCGAGCTCGCCGAGGCCGTCGACGGGCGCGCCCGCCCGCCCGCCCGCCCCGCCCCGCCTTCCGCCGCTGAGAGGCGGCGCAGGGCGCTGCGGGCGGTGATCAACTCGAAGTTCCCCAAGGCGCCGAGGGCGACGTGCGCCGCCCCGCCCGCCCGCTAGCCGGCGGGAGCCGAGGCGGGGGCGCAGGAGTCGGCGGCGCGGGCGGCGAGCGCGCGGGCGATTGAGCGCGCCGTGGGGCGCCTCGCGGAGCTGCTCGACCGGCCCGGGAGGCGGCGCAGGGCGCCCCGCGCCCGGCGGGGCGGACGAGGACGGGGACGGTCTCGACGAGGGCCTCGACGAGGAGGGCGGCGGCGCGGGCCCCGCGGAGGTCAAGGCCGCCGAGGAGCGCCTCGGCAAGCACCTCGGCAAGATCGCCGACCTCGCCACACGCGACCGCGCCGCCTCCGCCGCCGCCGCCGCCGCCGCCAAGCACGCCGCCGAGGCGGCCGCCAAGGCGGCGGGGGCGGCGGCCGAGGCGGGGCGAAGCTGGGGCGCTGGGGAGCGAGATCGCGGCGCTCAAGGCGGTGGTGCAGCAGGCGGCCTTCGCGCGGGCGCTCGCCGCCGACCAGGCGGCCGAGGCCAAGGCCGGGGAGGCCAAGGCGGCGGCGGCGCGGGCGGCGTGGGAGAAGGCGACGGGCCCCGCCAAGGCGCTCGTCTGCGGGCCCTCCATGAAGGCCTCCCTCACCAAGCTCATGTCGTGCGGCCCCGCCCCGCACAGCCCTCAAAACCCCCAGGCGCGGGCGGCGGCTGAGAGCGGGCGGGGGCGCAGGAAAGCGACGGTAGCGCCGGTGGGCTTCCCCGCGAGCTACGTGGAGCACTTCCTGGACCTGGCGCGGGGCGGGGCGGCCAAGGCGGTCACGGCGGGGGCGCGCCACGTCGGCAAGCAGGTCCCCGCCGCCCTCGAGGCGCTCAAGGCCCTCGCGGGGGGCCTGGACGCCTCGGGCAACGGCTGGGTCGAGGAGCGCGAGGTCGCCGCCTTCTTCGAGGGCGGCGCGTGCGCGGCCGCCCTGGAGCGCGCCCTCGCCCGCCCGAGGGCCCGCCGCCCACCCCGTCGCCCGCCTCGTCAAGGTCCCCGACGCCCCCGCCCCGCGCCCCCGGCCTCGCCCGCCGCTGACGCGCCCCGCAGGCGCTGGGCGCGGGGCCGGGGGCCAAGGAGGTGGACCACGCCCCGTACAGGGCCGGCGGGGAGGAGGCCGGGGCCGCGCTGCTGGACGCGGGGCTGGGCGAGGAGGCCGGGGAGGCGTGGGGCGGCCTCGAGGGGGGCCCCGCGGGAGGCGACGAGGCGGTCGACGCCCTCGGCCTCCACTGGGGCCACCCCGGCAGCCTCCTCGGCGGCATCCACGCCTGACCCCTCCCGCCCCGCCCCCACCTGCACCCGCCACGCCGTAAGCTACTTTAGGACATCATTTCATGCAGAAATCGAACTTCGGATTGAACAGTGCATCAATCACTAACTCAGGAAGTCGCGTTGCAAAAGTTGAGGGGTTTTGAACGGGCAGAGGGCGAGCTGAGGTGGGCTTCAGAACTCGGAACGTCTAGAGCGGAGAAACTTGGGAACGTCACACGCGTACGGCGTCAAAGTTGCGAAACTTCGGGAGGGACGCGCGCGACTTCACGTGGCTTGGCAAGCCTTGAAGGGCGCCGGGGGGGATCCGGACCGTCGGACCCGGGGTCGCCAATTGCAAGTTGTTTCAAGTTTCCCGAACTTTGACTTGGATCCGGAAACCTTTGAAATTCCAGGAGGGGTTTGGCGAGGCTTAACCATCAGAAGGCTTGGCTCAAATCCCGAAATTTGGAGGGCCACTGGCCATGGGGTTCAACGGTTACTAGCCATTTGCATGTACCACTGCACGGCAGGGGAGCTCGCAGGCCGACGGTGATCATGAGGGATCTGACGGTCGCCGTGAGTCCGACGGTCGTTTGGCAGGACAGGATCCGGACATTGTGACAATCATTGAATCGTTCTGAACTTCGGAAGGGGGCTCCGGATCCCCGGCGGGGCCCGGCCCGGGGACGCCGGCTGTTGCCCCAGTGCCACGGTGCCAGCGCTAACTAGATCTGGTCCGATGGAACCGTTGGAATCTTGAGTCTCGGAGGACCCGTTCTCTTTGAAATGGAACTCACTGAGTCAAGTGGATTCTAAATCTAAACCTGGAAGCCGAGGACTACGGGATCGGACTCCGGGATCGGAGCTAGATCTCAGATCCGATGATCTCGAGCCTCGGAGTATGGCCTCCAGCCTGGCTCAGTGGAAAATCTCTCAGTCTGTAGCTAATGCGAAGTCGGCGTCTGGCCAGGAGCCTCGGAGCTCTAGATATGCCTTGGTGCATGCGCAGGCCAATCACGACGGCTACTTCACGACAAGAATTCTGCGGCCTTAACCGCAGAATCGGGCTGAGACGTCGATCATCGGACACTGAAAGATGTGCGACTATTTGCACATGGACATGCACACTTTGGGCGAACGCGAATCATCATGGCATACTCGACGCGAATCACGCGGCGCGGCGCGAGCCTTGAGGGGGAGAGAAGGCCTAGGGGAGCTGGGGGGGCTAGGGGCCCGGGGTGGGGGCGGCGGGGGCGGGCGGGGCCTCGCGCGCGGGTCGGGCTGGGGGGCGGCCTCCGGGGGCCCCGAGGCGCGGGAGGCGGCGGTGGTGGAGCGGCGCGTGAGGGCGCCCCGCGCGAAGGAGCGCTGGGGGGCAGGCGGGGCCCCGCGGGGCGCGGGGGCCCCTGCTTGGCGATGCTCCGGTGCATCTCCGCGAGGACGGCGAGGGCGGCGGCGGCGCAGAGGGCGGCCCGCGCCGCCGGCACGTCGCCGCGCTCGGCCGCCGTGCGGGCCGCGACGCGGCGGAAGAAGTCCCGCCGCTCCTCCAGGTACCGCCCCAGCGCCCCGTCCCGCCCGCCCGGCCCCCGCCTCCCCGCCCTCCTTCTGCGCGGCGCGCCGCGTGAGGGCGCGAGGGGGCGCGGCGGCGGAACGGGGCGGGCCTGGGGGCCGAGGGAGGCGTTGATGCGCGCGGTGGAGGCGTAGAGGGTGCGCGCCGCCTGCAGCCGGTCCTCCGCGCTCTGCGGCATCTCGATCCTGCCGCCCCGCCCCGCTCGAGGCCGGCAGGCGGGGGCGGGGCGGAAGGGGCGTCGGGGCGCGCACGCGAGGAAGGTGGCGTCCGCGGAGCTGCTGATCGCCGACAGGATGGCCGCCGAGACGGTGCGCCCTCGGGGCCCGGGCCCGGCGCCCCCTCCTCGCGCGCCCCGGGCAGGGAGGCGGCATGGGAGGGGTGCACGCGGGCCGTGCGGCGGGCGCGGAGGAGGGCGAGGCAGCCGACGCCGCCCCGGGGCCCGCCCGCGCGGCGATCGCCATCGCCCGGTCCACGGCGCGGGCGGCGAGCTCGGGCCGCCCCCGATGGCGCGCGCGCACTCCCACGCCGCTTCGAGCGCCTCCGCCTGCCCCGCCCGCCAGCCCCGCGTCGGAGGGCGCGCGGCGGGGCCGGGGGCGGGGCGGTGGCGGGCGGGGCGGGGGCACGTGGGCGGCGCGGTGCTCGAAGCCGGGGACGGCGGTGGAGCGGAGGAGGGGCAGGGAGGGGGCGAGGAGGGCGGGGTCGGCGGCGGCGATGGCGAGCTCGACGAGCGAGGCGCCGATCATGTAGCGCCCCGCCGCCGCCGAGGAGGCGCGCATGATCCCCAGCGCCTCGGTGAAGCTGCGCAGCGCCCCCGCAAAGTCCCCCACCAGCATCGACGTGATCTGGCCCCCGCCCGCCCCAGCCCTCAGCCGCGCGGCTGGCGGGCCCCGGCGGGGGGGGTGCGGACCCCGGCGCCGTGGCGGGCGTCGGCCTCGAGGAGGGTCTGGCCGAGCCAGCGGGCCATCTTGGCGACGGTGCGGAAGAGGGAGTGGGCGCGCTGCAGGAAGCCGCCCTCGCGCTCCAGCATCGCCAGGCTCGCCAGCACCGACGACTCCGCCCCGATCGAGCCGATCTGCCCCCGCCCGCCTCGCAACCACGCCCCGGCCGAGGGCGCGGGCAGGGCGCGGGGGCGCGGCGCACGCGGCGAGCGGTTGCGATGCCGCGCTCGCACCAGAGGCGCGCCTCGGCGAACTTGCCCTCGGCGCGGGCGGCCTTGGAGAGGGCGCGCTGGACGCGGCAGAGGAGCTCGGAGGGGGCCCCCTCGAGGAGCGCCTCGGCGCGCAGCAGCAGCCCGCGCGCCCCCGCCGCGTCCTCCCGGAACATCGCCTGCCCGCCCGAGCCCGTGAGGCCGCCGGGCCGGGGAGGCGCGCGGGGCGGGGCGGGGCGGGGCGGGGACCTGGATGGCCTCGAAGTGGAGGAGGCGGGCGCGGTTCTCCCGCGAGACGCCCTCCCCGGCCCGCTCCACGTACTCCCGCGCCCGCCGGAGCGCGGCGAGCGCGTCGGGGTGCGCCGAGGCGGTGAGGCCCGAGGCAAGCATCAGCAGGAAGCCCGTCCAGTCGTCCTGCAGGGCGCCGCCCCCGGTGGGCGAGGGAGGGGGGCGAGGGGAGGGAGGGCGGCGCACGGCGCGGTCGAGGCTGAGGGAGTCCACGGGCCGCTCGGGCGAGACCGCCGCGCGCGCCGCCTCCGCCACCGCCACCGCCCCGCCCCTCCGCCCCTCCCCCCTTTGTCCGCCCCGCCGCCGTCCTCGTGGGCCGCCGGGGAGGGCGCCGGGCGGAGCTCGACGGGGCCGGGGCCGGGGCCGGGGCGGGGTCCCGGGGGGCGGGAGAGGAGCTCGAGGAAGCCTAGGCACTCGAGGGCGAGCGCCTGCGTCTCCCCCGCCTCCGCGCTCTCTGCGCCCCCGCAGCCCCGTCACGCCCCGCCCCCCGCTCCCAGGCGGGGCGGGCGGGGCGGGGCGGGGGGGCACCGTTCCACTCGCCCCGCACGAGGCCGCGGGCGACGCGGAGGCACTCCTCGTAGGCCCCGCCCCGCTTGTAGTGCTCGTACTGGATCGTCGGCGTGAACACCTGCCCGCCCAGCGTCCGCCCCCGGGGGCCTCCAAGCGGGGCGGGGCGGGCGAACGGTCATCTGACGGTGGCCATGGGCGGCGTCGGCGGCGGCGAGGCGCTCGAGGGTCTCGGCGCAGAGGAGGTGCAGCGCGCGGCGGCGGCCGGCGTCGATGGTGTCGTAGAGGACGAGGGCGAGCAGGCTCGACTCGAAGGCGAACCACTGGGCGTGCGGGCCGGCCGCCTTCCCGTCCCGGGGGTACACGAGCAGCAGGCCGGCCTTCACCGCCTCCTCCTTGAGGCGGTGGAGGACGGGGAGCGTGCCGCCCCCGACCATGCACCCGAAGCACTCCGGCTCCCGCTCCCCGCTGCAGTGCTCCCACCCCCCGTACTCCATCTCCCCCGCCTGCTTCCTCTCCCCCGCCGCCGCCTCCTTCTTCTCCCGCACCTCCTTCTGCGCGGGGCCGGTGAGGCGAGGCGGGGGCGGGTGCGGGGAGGGACGGGGGCGGGGCGGACGCGGAGGGCGGCGCAGGCGCGGCAGGGGCCGTGCTGGAGGCGGCAGCCGCGGGCCGCCTCGTCCCCCTGGCGCGCCACCTCGCGCCAGAGGGGCACGCAGAGCACCAGGGGGCCCGAGCGCCCCACCACGCTCATCAGCCGCAGCAGCTCGAAGCACTGCGCCCCCGCCCCCCTCGCTCGGCGACCACGGCGCGGCGAGCGGGGCTGAGCGGGGGGGGGGGACCTCGGCTGAGACTGTGGAGCGGGCGCGGGCGAGGAGCCCCGCCCCGCAGGCCTCCTCCGTGTGCACGCCGGCGTCGACCGGGGCCGGCGGCGGCACGCACGGCTTTTCCTCGTCGCAGCCGGCGCGCGCGAAATCCGGGGGCGGGGCGGCGGGGAGGGCGTTGGGCTTGGTGACGTTCAGGTGGCAGGCGGGGCAGAAGTTGGGGCGGGTGGGGAGGCGGCAGTGGGCGCCGCCCTCGGAGCCGTCGCGCCCGCGCTCGTCCTTCTCCGCGCCGGCGGGCACGGGGAGGAGCTCCAGCAGCACGCACCCGGGGGCTCCCCCGAAGGCCTCCCCTGCGTCCGCCCCGCCTCAGCGGCCCGCCCCGCCGCCGCGCGAGCCGGGGCCCCACGCGCGTCGCACCAATCGTCGTCGCCCGCATCCCCTCTGGCGTCGCCTCCTCCGCCCCGTCCTCCTCCGCCGCGGCGCCCGTTGCGGGGGCCATGGCCGGGGGCGGCGAGGGGGGGCGCGAGGCTTCCCCGCTCCCCACGGAGACGAAAGAGAGGGACCGGAGGGAGGGGAGCCGCCGCGGCCCGCCCCGCCCCGCCTCCTTCGCCCCCGGCGCTTCCGGGGTCCCCTCGCCGCCCTTCTCCGGCTTGTCGTCGGCCTCGGGCTGGGCTAGGGGCGGGGCGGGGGCCTCGGGGGCCTCGGAGGCGGCGGAGGCGGGGGTGGGCGGGGGCGCGAGGGCGAGGACGGGGGCGGCGGGGTCGTCGGCGTGGAGGAGCCAGAGGACGGGGAGGTGCGCGCTCCAGCGCACGAGCTGCGCCAGCACCGCCAGCGACGCCTCGTCCGCCGCGCACATCGTCTCCACCGCGCTGCGCCCCGCCCGTGAGCCCCCCGCAAGCGCCGCCGCCGGGGCGGGCGCGCATGACGCAGGGGAAGGAGCGGCGGCAGCCGGGGCCTGGGCGGCGGCCTCCCAGTAGGCGTCGGGGAGCGGGGCGGCGCCTTGGGCCGGCCCGCGGCGCCCGTGCGGTGCGTCGTCCACGCGGCGAGGAGCGCGACGAGAGCCTCGGCGGTGGCGCGCACGGCCTCGGCGGGGGCGCGTGCGTACTCGCGGGAGGGGACGCGGCGGGCGTGGAGGAGGGTGAGGAGGGCGGGGAGGTGGCGCGGGGGGAAGCAGGCGGGGCAGGTGCCGGCGAGGGAGCGGAGGCGGCGCTCGGCGTAGCGCGGCGCGAGGCGGGCGACGCGGGGCCCCCCGACGAGCGCCCACACGAGCTCCTGGAGGGCGCCCATAAACTTGACGGCCCCCGTGTTGCGCCCGGGGCCCAGCAGCTCCGCCCCCTCCCGCGGCGCGCACGGCACGTGCAGCGCCCGGAGGCCCCGCTCCCGCGCGCGGCGGCGCCAGTGGAAGAGCAGCCGCGGGGGCTCCGGGGCGGCGCGGGGGTGGGCGGGGAGGAGGAGGAGGGCGCTGGCGGCGGGGAGGCGGCGGAGGAGGGCCTCGAAGAGGAAGGTCTCGTGGCGGCGGCCCCGCAGGCGGCGCGCGCGGCACCAGTGCGCGAAGGCGACGTTGTGCCGCCCGGGCAGGGCGCGGCGGGCGGCCTTGAGGAAGAAGGCCTCCGCCCCGTCCCCGTCCCCCGCCACCGAGGCGAGGTAGGAGGCGTAGGCGGCGGTGCGGTGGGCGGAGCGGATGGCGCGCTCGAGGAAGCGCGCGTGGACGTCCTCGGGGCGGTGCCCGACCTCGACCCGCAGGAAGAGGCGCTCCAGCGCCGCGTTCACCCGCTTGCTCCGCGCCCACGGCTGCACCAGCAGCGCCCCCAGCACCCCCGCCCCCAGCAGCGGCGCCGCCAGGGCGGCGGCGGCGGCGGCGGGCTCGAGGGGCGGGGGGCTGGGGCCGGCGCGGGCGAGGGCGAAGGCGGCGGCCCAGAGGAGGGATGCGTAGAGGGCGCCCCTGAGGCGGGCGATGGCAGCTGGCGGCAGGGCGGAGGGCGGGGCGATCAACTCTCCGAAGGCTCCGCCGCCTCGCGCAGGAGGGGCCTCGCGCACCGCTGTAGAAGGGCTGCATGACGACGACGCCCCAGAGCATGAGCGCAACGCAGGCGAGCAGCACGGCGGCGGTGGCGAGGCGGGAGGCCGGGGCGAGGAAGACGTAGGCGGCTGTGATGAGGGTCTTGGCGGCGAGGAGCAGCACGTCGAGGCGCGGGTGCTGCGCCGGCCCCGTGAGCGGGGCGGCGAGCCGGGGGAGGGCGGGGGGGCGGGGACCTCGCGGCGCATGGCGTGGCGGGAGAAGGGGTCCGCCGGGTATATGTTCAGCGAGCACCTGCCCCCCAGAGGCTCGCGCCGGCGGGGCGGGGCGGGGCGGGGCGGGGCGGGGCGGGGCGGGGCGGGGCGGGGCGGACCAGACGGAGAAGGGGAGGTGCATGCAGAGGCCGTAGAGGCCGAAGGAGAGGGCGAGCCAGCGGGGCGTGCGCTCGCAGAAGTCCCCCGCGTAGTAGCTGCGGCAGTGGATCCCTTGGAGGAACTGCTGCAGGATCGGGATGTAGAGGGTCGTCGAGAGGAAGGGGGCGATCTGGCAGGCCGCCACCAGCCAGCGCGGCGGCTTCGGCTCGTTCAGCGCGTACGCCAGGCACATCAGCCCCACCAGCGCGCCTGCCCCCGCCCCCGCCGTCGGCTGGGCGGGGCGGGGCGGGGCGGGGCGGGGGCGGACAGGAGAGTGTGGTGAGGAAGACGAGGAGGTAGAAGACGGAGAGCTGGACGGCCTCGAAGAGGGCGCCCGGGAGGAGCCGCCCCAGCTCCAGGCTCACCAGGTCCAGGCCCCGGATGCCGCCCGTGCCCAGGCCCTCCACCCCGGACACTTGCGCCGCGATGTTGAACAGCTGCACCCACTCCGAGAGCACCGCGAACCACCTGCGCCCCGCCGCCCCGCCTCGGCCCGCCAGCGGCGCCGGGGCGGGGCGGGGGCGCGGGGCGGGGCCCACGGCATGATAAAGGCGGTGAGGAGGTTGTTCCCGACCTCGTCGCCGACGCTCAGGAGGACCCCGTAGAGGACCCTCTTCCCCTTCCACCGCTGCTCCTCCAGCTGCAGCTGCGCCGCCACTGCGCCGGAGATGATGTTATGGCGGCTAGAGGAAGCACGCGCGCTGCGCGGCCGCGGCCGCTGGACTCGTTCGGCCGGTCGGCGGCGAAGAGCAAGCACTCGCGCTGGCAGCGGGCACGCTGGACTCGCTCAAGAGAGAACATTTTGGAAAGAGGCAGTGCTAACAACTATCGCGAATCTGAATCTGCGCCACGCTACGCACCACTCGAACCGGACGCCGACGACGCCATGATCCAACAAGCGTTTCGGTCTGATGCGATCTGGTCGAGGGCACATTAGATGCGCTAAAGCAAGCTGCGCTTGCCTGGCCTCGCCTGGCTTGGGCCCTGGCAGGCGGCGCAAGCCTCCGAGGTTTTCAGCTACCGGCGCTGGTCCAGCTGGTCGGGCCGCCCGCTCCAGCTGATCAGGCGCCGGCTATCTAGTCCAGCGGTTACCGTCCCGAGCGCTTGATCGACCATGCTGAGCGCCGTCTAATACGTACCCGGCTCAGCCAGCAGAAAAGCGACGAAAAAGCTGCTGGCGCACAAACAAACCAGATTGAAGCGTTACAACATTGCTTTCGACGTAATCCAGAGCATCTGATATAGTTCCCCAACCGGCGGACAAAACCTATACCGGCGCCCATCAGATCTCTACAGCTTCGATCGGCCGTTGAATATAGGCCATATACAGACACTAGGTAGAGCCAGCAGAGCCACCCTTGAGCTTAGCACGATGGCGGACGGAGAGCGGGCAGCCGCCCCGCACGACGTGCGTGGTTCTGCGTACAAACGTCTAGCCGGCGCCTAGCTCCTGTTCTGGCCTTAGCTGCGGCCTCCCAGTATCGAATGGAAGTCCCCCGATTGGGAAGCGACACCTTAAGGAACCCTTGAATCCGCGCTTGGGGTTTCGCTAAGAACCCTTCATCGTTTGCATCTGCAGATCTTCCAGATGGTCGTGTCGTCAATCGCAGTTGGTCGCAAGCTCGCAGCGAAAGTGC
>QPMI01000026.1:0-146063 GCA_004431415.1 Cyanophora paradoxa
CCGGCGTGGCCGCGCTCAGGTCGCCTGGTCGCGATCGGCAGCTACGAAGTCAGAGACGGAACGCTGAAGCCATGGCCAATCGCAACGTATAATGGAGCTCGAGATCTTAACGTTCGAGCATGCATATGAATCGAAGCTGATTTATATCTAATGAAAGAGTTCGTATAAATGCGCACGAGTTTCCTCCCGGAAGGTGGTCATCGCTGTGACCGGTCATCGATATCACATTATAATTAATATCATGACATTCATATTACGATCAAGTGAATTTTCAAATCGAATCTGAAAGAGGAAACGCGCAAATTCCTCACCAGGCGCGCAGCGCATGCACTGACGAAGCCCAGCCCGGGCGGCTGCTCTCTCGTTGTCGAACGACCGCAGAGTGGCAGGATTTCGATTTTTGACGTGCTTGCAGTTGGGCTGGTGAAAAACCTTGGTGGGCCCGCCGATGCTGTACACGGTGCCCGCGCCGCGGCCGCCTGCCGAGGCGCCTGCGAATATTCTGGATCTGAGCGCGAATATTATATATTCGGGATTTCAAAGCACATGCATATATGCATTCTGAGAACCAGCTGCAGAGCCGGCGCCAATGCCGAGCCCTCCGAACATCTGGCTCAGCACCTGCGCGCGCGACGATCAATAATGTCGCCGGCGCGCATGCACGCGTACGTGGCCCGCAGTGGGATCATCGGATGGTCGCGCGCGCGCGCGCGAGATAAAGATAAACTTTGAAACTGACCTCGTCGCCCCCAGAGCTCATACCGCGGCCGTTATTGACTGCCATCGTGCGCGCGCCGTTTTGCACGTGCTAGATCTAAAATGAAAATCTGCGGCCGGCCGGCGCCTTTCCGAATCCTTTTCGAATTCCTTGAATTTTCTCTAGGTGTACAAGTCGTCTAGATCTCAAGAGTCCGGTCGACCTCTCAGAGTCTCTCCCCCGGTCCGGATCCGGGCCGGGGGATCCGGCCTCTCTTCGAGCTCCTCCCGTCTAGATCCCTCTAGATCTCCTTCAGATTTCTCCTCTGCCGAGGCTTCAAGGCTTCTAGCTCAGCGGCTCCCCTCTCCTTTGATCATGATCTCCTCCGGCCGGATCCTCTGATCCCTCGAGCTCTATATATAGCTAGATCTGCTCAGATCTCATGCGTGCCGAGTACTTCCGCATGGGGTGAGTGAGCTCCAGAGGGCTCTAGGACCGCCGCGGCGCGGCCGGTCGTAGCACTGCGGCATGCTTACGCGCGCGCAGCTCGAGCTCCAGATGACGAAAAGCTGCGCTCAGCTCAGCGGCTAGCGCTACCGCTGCGCATACAACTCGCAGCGCGCGTACGCGTGCGCGCGGCATGCATATATATGGGCGCGCGCGCAGCTCGAGCGCTGGCTCCAGACAACTGGTCGCTCTGAGGGGGGTACGGGGTTCTCCCGCGCGAGAAGCTGCGGCTTGATCATGAGCTCAGCTGCGCAGCTCGCGCAAATGCGCATGCGCTTCCGATCGAGAGCCGCTGAGCAGCGCAGCTAGTCGGGCTGACCGATCGCGAGCTCGAGCTCGCCTCTTGGACTTCACCTCGAGAGATTCGGTGTCGATCCAGCGCGCGCTTGGTGCGCGCCTTTTCTTCGCCTCCTGATATCTTCTGAAGCTCCTGTATCTCGTCTGACGCAGCGGGACGCGCACGTGACGTACACGATCTGCGATAGCGTGATTTCGATCCCCGCAAGCTCGCGCGCGCTTTTCAGCGTAACTTCGCATGTGGTTCATGTGTGTGTGTTCGTAAGCATGCAGCCGCGTTTTGCACTACCGAGCTGTACCGGTAGCCTGTAGCTACAGCTTTCCTCAACAGCGTCTTTGGCATCAGTTTGATCGATCGGTATCCGCAGCTGCAGCTAGTCCGGCTGTCTTTGGCATCGCTTTGATCGATCGATATCCGCAGCTGCAGCTGTCCCGAGCACAGAAGCGATGCCGGCCGCCCTGTCGGAGCGAGATCTAGAGCGTGCTCCCCTGCTCGATGCGGTGCACTCCGCGCCGTGGCATGCGCAAGCCCGCCCGGCTCTAGCCACAGGACCCGCGGGCACGGCGCCGGCCTCTGCAGCTGGGAGCAAAGGCGACGCGTGTGCGTACGTGGAGCACGCCGGGCCCTCGCGCGCCTACATGCGGGTGCGCCTTTCACGCCCGATACGCGCCCGATCGCACACGCCCGATCGCGATCGATCGGCTCGAACTCGGCCGATGATCTGATCGGCGCCGCGCGCGCGCCGGCAGGACATCATCCTCGTGCGCATGCGCTCCAAGGCCTCGGCCCTCGCGATCCATCTCTCAGGCCCCGCTGACTCGCTGCTCGCGCGCTCGCGGCGTCCGCTGCTTCCATACGTGTACGCAACAGGGCGTGAACGGTCCGCGAGCGCATGCGCCCCCGACCCCAGCCCACGCTGAAGCCCGGGCTGACTGCGGCCTTCCCCCCCCCCCCCCCCCCCCCCCCCCCTTCCCGCCCTCCCTCCCCCGCTCAGACGGCCTGGTGTCGACGTTCCTGCTGGTGATCGGCGTGGCGGGGGGCGGCATGGAGACCCGCCAGATCCTCCTCGTACGCCCCTCTACCCCCCCCCTGCCCCCGCCCAGCACCAGATATATATCATAGATTCAGACTTCCGTGCGCTAGTACGACCCTTAGTACGGGCCCCGTTGCCGCCGCGCACCGCCTCGCCACGCCTCTTCCCCCGTCCCCTCCCACCCCACCCCCTCTCACCCTATCCCCCTCCAACCCCCCCCCCCTTCCCCCTCCCGCCCGCCCGGAGCCCCTAAATGCGCCCCCCGCAGATCGGGCTGACGTCGGCGATCGCTGGGGCGATCTCGATGGGCTTCGGCGAGTACCTCGCCACCCGCTCCCAGAACCAGCGCGTACCCCCGCCCCGCCCCGCCCGACCCGCCCCGCCCCGCCTCTGGCCCGAGCTAGCCCGCCCCGCCTCTCCTTTAGCCCAAACTAGCTACCTAGCCACCTACCAGGCAAAGCGGCGCGTCTAGCTCCCAGGAGCCGGCGCGCCCCGCCCCGCCCCGCCCCGCCTAGCCTCTCTTCTAGCTATAGCGCGAGCTAGCCAGCCCCGACCTATAGCTAGTCTAGCTCCCAAGAACCAGCGCGCCCCGCCCCGCCCTGCCCCGCCCGCCCTTGCTCGGCCCGCCCGTGATCGGGCCCCGCCCCGCCCCGTGCCCGCAGGATGATGGACGGCGAGATCGCGCTCGAGAAGGACGTGCGCGCGCGCTGCCCGTCCGGCCCCTGCCCCCCCCCCCGGGGGGGGGGGGGGTAAGGGGGGGAGGGCCGCCCGGCGCCCGTGCCGCCCGTGCCGCGCCGGCGCTGACGGTCCTCTGCCGGCCTTGGGCGCAGCACATGCGCTTCCACCGTGACAAGGAGATCGCCGAGGTGCGCGGTACCCCCACCCCACCCCTCCCCCCCACCTCTCCCACCCCAATTCCCTCCGCACCCCAGCCCATCCACTCCCTCCTCCCTTCCGAGGCTCCCCCCCCCCCCCCCCCCCCCGCCTCACCGCCCAGCCCCATACGAACCCCATACTTCCCTTAGTCCCTTGCCCCCCCTCCCCCCCCCGCCCCCCGCCCCCTCGAGCCCCCCCCCACCCTGCGAGCGAGCTAACTTCCCCCTGCCCGCTCCAACCTACCCCATCCTCCGTTCCCCACCCCCTCCCCCGCCCTCATACCCCCCCCCCCCCCTCCTCCCCCAAGGTGCGGGAGACGCTGCGGGCGTTCAACTTCGACGGCGAGTTCCTCGAGGAGGCCACACGCCGCATCGGCGCCGACGATGAGGCCCTCCTGTGCGTTCTGGCTCCCGATCCGCCCCGCCATTTAACTGAATGTAGCAAGCTCGGTGTTATGATAAGGAGCTAGCTTGCTATATACGGCCCAGACTGGCCTAGCCCTCCCCTTCGCTAGGATCCAATGACATCGCGCCCCCGCCCCCCGCTCGCCCCCGCCCTGACCTCCGCTTCGCCTCGCCGGGCCGCCCCCGCCCCGCAGGAACTTTATGATGGTGACGGAGTTCGGGCAGAGCGCCGACGACCTGCGCCGCCCCTGGATGGTGGGCGGGGGCGGGGCGGGGCGGGGCGGGGCGCGGGCGGGGGCGGGGCGAGGGCGGGGGCGGGGCGGGGCAAGGACGAGGGCGGGGGCGAGGGCGGGGCGGGGGGAGGACGAGGGGGAGGGCGGGGGCGGGAGCTAGGGCGAGATTAAACCCGGCGCAGCATATATATGTCATAGTGTAAATAAGCTCGGCGTCTCGCTGACTCCGAGGGCCTCCGGGCGGGCGACGGGGCCGGGGCGATCGCGAGGGCGAGAGCGGGATCTAGTGTATATCATAGTGTAAATAAGCTGGGCGGCTCTTAGTTTAACTAGCGAATGAACCCGGCCCGGCCCCGCTTGTGGCGGACGTCCCTCTGACTCGGGAGGCCCCGGCCCGCGCGGCGCGCAGGCGATGGCGGTCTCCTGCGGCCTCTTCTTCCTCGGCTCCCTCCCCTCCTGGCCCGCCCGTACCCCGCCCCCCCACCTCCTAATGAGCTTCTGCGCAAGATACTTTGCCGGCGCCTAGTGAACCAATATAATACGCCCCCTGCGGCCCCTCCTCTCAACACCCCCCTCCCCCTCCCCCTCCCCTCCCCCCCCCCTCCTCTGAACCCCCCCCCCCCCCCCTCAGGCTGCCGGCGGCCTTCGTGAGCGGCCCGCGGGAGCTCATCGTCGCGGCCTCCGTCCTCTGCTTCTCCTCCCTCTTCGCCGTCGGGTGAGCGAGCGGCCGCGATTTGATCTAAGCTGGGGCCGGGCCCGCCTGATACGCTTCTGCGTAAATCACTTTGATAATTAAGCTCCAAGCTCTTCGTCCCGAAATTACTTTAATAAACAAGTTTATAAGCCCCCCTCTTTGCCGTCGGGTGAGCGAAGTACTAGTTCCGGCTCCGGATCCGCCGTCCGACCCGCCTGCAGCTGCCAGGCCGATCCTTTAAGCCATCCGCCCCGAAATATACTTTGATAAGCCTACATATAAAACGGGCATGCATCTGACCCGCCCCACACAGTGCCGTCAAGGGCCGGGCGACGCGCTCGGGGGCGCTGGCCTCGGGCCTGGAGAACGTGGTGCTCGGCGGGCTCGGCGCCGCCCTCTGCTACGGCGTCGGCGCCCTCGCCGACTCGGGCGGCGGGCCCGTCGTGCACGCGTAGTATTCGGAAGGCGCCGCTGAGCTCTATAGCCGAGTAGCCTACAGCTAGTAGCTCTGTAGTAGCCGAGAGTACGGCCCAGTACGGCGGAGCTCCTTAGCTAGCGCTGGCTGTAGATCTAGCTCTCTAGTTCTCTAGATGTAGCACACATGTAGCTAGTGCTAGCGCTATATATAGCTATAGCTAGCCTCTCTTCTTTTCTCTCTGAACAGATTACGATCAAGCTGCGTCATTGCCGTCGAGGCTCTCACACTGCAGTCGACGTCCTTCAAGCTTTGGCATCTTGTTCGTGATAATGACATCATGATCATGATCCATTGCAGTCGACGTCGTGCAACGGTCACCGGGTGACTGAACGCTAATTTGGGGATTGATCATATGCATCGGTTCATGATCATGACTGTTATCTCATTGCCTCAGATTTGCCTGTACATGTTGTCAAGCCTTGAAGCTGAATTCGGGCCATTGCCATGATGCATCAAGCTTCGTCGTTTAGACCATTTCGAAAATCGCGCCCATTAGTCATTTCCATTTTAGACCGTTTAGACCATTAGGCTGGCATTAGCCCCCGAGGCCATTGATTCGAAACAAAAAAATGATCGATATCATGAATCGCGCGCGCGCGCCACCGTGGCACGTGCACGGCGTCGTCAATTTTTACTATGTCGGCCCTCGGTACCGGTGCAGGTTCGGCCGCAAACTAATTATATTTCTTCCGAAATTCTTACAATTCGGCTGACCACGACTAACTAGAAACGCCCGCAGATCTAGATGGCGCAACAGCAGCTCATGATCAGCCCCCGGGCCCGCCAACCACCCCCCCGCTCCGGATCCCTTCTGCATCCTCAAGCTCGAGCACTACGCCGCCAGCTGCTACCGCGCCCGCCGCCGCCGCCCCCGCCCCCGCAGCTGCCGCCGTTCGCAAGCCGGCGAAGTACTGCCCCCCGGGCCTCTTCTCGCGGCCTGCGCCAGCCTCGACCCAGGTGCTGGCGCCAGCACCAGCTGCAGCCTCTTCGTCTCTGCCGCCGCCGCCGCCGCAGCTGCCGGCGCCGGCGCCGGCCGCCCTGGCTCCGGCGCCCGTGGCCGCGGCCGCGGCCGCGCCAGGCTCTTCTCCGGCAGCCGCTCGAGCTATTCATCCACTAGCCTCGGCTTCGACTAGCGCTGCCCCTCCGGATCCCGGCGTCCCTGCCCCAGCCCCGGCGGCGGCGCCCGCGCCACACGAGCCCTCGGACTTTGTCGCCCACGCGGTCTCGCCCGACGGCCGCCTCCTGAGCGCGCGCGTCAAGCGCCCGCCCCCCGCCTGCGTCCTCTGCAGCGAGGATCCCAAGGAGGATGGCCCCGCCGCCTGCATCGTAGGGATGCAGGTCCACGCGCCTTCAAATTCGGGCGCGGGCGGGCACCTCACCGGCCACGTCGCCGTCTGCGCCGCCTGCGTCGCCTCGTGGGACCGGCGGGCCGCCCGCTCCAAGTGACCTGCTCAAGTGCATCGTGTGCAGGGCGGACCTCGCGCCCGGCCTGCACACGCGGGGCCGGCCCCTCGTCGCCCACCACTTCTGCCATGTCGGCGGCAGCCGCGCCCAGCTCTAGATATAGATCTAGCTAGGCCCATACCTAGCGATCCTTGAGCCGTGCATTGGAATCATATGCATCTTGAAGCTGTAGTGGCTGGCAGTAAGTCATGAATCTAACTAACGTCTTTGTCGAACTAATCTTTTTGAAGCTTTTAAAATTTTAAGCTTGAAAGCCTCATCTTAAGCTTGATTGCGAAGTTTTTGTTTTTGCAAAAGTGGACGTCGCATTGATACACCACGGCACATGTATCAATGTTCTACGTGACGTGCCCTTCCGACCGGTCAACTATCTAGCCGAACGTGCTAGCTAGGTGCCGGCCATGGGTCGCTCAATATGGGAGGTTCGCCTGAGTGGGGGAGCCATGGTTTTCGGTGATAGCCGTAACCAGACCCGCGCGCCCACCCCTTGATCAACTCCTCCATCCCTCATGAGCCCTTAAGCTTGATTGCGAAGCTCGAAGCTTGCCAAGTTGCTAATGATCTGCGGCCGATGATGTTCCGAGCTGGCCTGTCGGCTGAATTAGAGAGCCTCGGACTCCGGGAGATCTCTTAGCTTGTGCATTCTCATCCGATCGATATCGAGGGGATTTTTAGATAGAGCTATTAAGGTCAGGTTTGCCCCCCGCTCATATATATATATAGCGGTGTGGTTATCATACGCGCTTGTCATTTCATGCCTCATTTCATGTCATGTCATTTCATTTCATGTTTAGGAGCGTATACGTACGTACTACCGTTGCAGTTCAGGCTTAGCATTCGAGGCCTACAGCAGCGGCGGATCCGGACTCGAAGACCGCGGCTAGCGCCCACGTGCACTCCTCCTCAATGTCCTCTTCGAATCCCTCGAAATCCATCTGCTGCAGGCCCTCCTCGAGCTCGAGTGCCTGCACAATCGAGCTCGATCATCGGATATAAATAAATATAGAAGATCTAGATAATATAACAGATGCTTTGGGGTGGGCCGGGGGCCTGCCTCTGGGCCATCCTCGCTGAAGGTAGCTGTGCTTTGGTCCAGCTGCTCCCATGCAAATGCATATGGCCAGGGCACACTGCGCAAGACTCAGCCTATAGCTAGGCATCGTCCTCAGGCCTAGACCAAGAGCTAGGGGCGCACAATCGCAATAGTGAACAAGTCACTGATATTTGCATAATTACTAATTGGGCGTAATATAATAGCGCGGCTCACGTTATGTTGGCGTCGGTCTCGCCAGAGCTGCTAACATTGAAGCACTTGGCTTTCGTGGAGTCGCCCCCGCTCCCGGTTTGCCGCACAGCCACTGAATTGAATCTGTTGGCTTGGCATCTGCGCGGGTCGCGAATTATAAGACATCCGATCGTGATTACCGAAAACGCAATGTTTATTGCAGACGATACGTGGCATGTCTATTCATATGAATTCGAATTCGCTTCTCTAGATCTATAATCATGAGCGAACACGCATCTGAAAGGAGAACTCCGGAAAGAAATATATAGCTATCACAGTATAGGAGCTTGCAGGCCTCGAAATCGCATACAGATTGAAACTCTGAAAATGCGCTCACACTTTCCAGAAGTCTCCTCCGGCAAGATCCGCTGAGAAACCTATGGCCCCTGTGCAGTTTGAGCCCTGCGTACGGAAAATAGCGCCAATACCACATCATTTGGCCATGCATGGATGTGTGATGAGACGTTTGCAATTGCTGTTCGCGATCGTTTCATTGACTTGAATGGGATTACAAACCGTGAAACAGACTTTGTGGTCGCGCCCTGCAGGCAATTAATGTCAGAGACTTCGAATTCGGGCGACATCGCATTTGATTGCGAGTCGCATGCATGCATATATGCGCACCCATCTCAAGCTTGAGCCCGAACATATTGATGAAACCATCTTCTTCGGGTGCTCCGTACGCTCCTTCGGATTCCTGCACAATTGAGCTCGATGTAAATAAAACGTACAAGCAGACGCTTTGGGGCGGGGGCTTTGCCTGCAGGTCGTCAAACGAGTTATCATATCCGGTGGCCATGGTCGGCTGGGCGGCGGAATATTCATTCATTCTGGAACCGGCATCGGGCCGCTTAATAATCAGCCTCACTTGTGCGTACGCACGAGCAAATATATATACGATCATCCTAGAAAAAGGAAGTCGTCGGGCTAACTCTTTGTTGCTCGGGATCTCGCCAGTGGATAACACGGCTTTGCATTTAACCATGGTTTTCGTGCCTTCAGCTGTCGTCTCCCATGTAGCTACGGAACGGTACCCGTAGTGGTAGCATCTGCGTGCATGTGGCCCATTGAGCGCAATCGCGTGCAACGATCGCGAATCAGCATAGCGGCTCATAGCGGCTGCAATATTAATTGAGCGGAAGCGGAAAGGAGTGTTGACCGGATCTAGATATAGATAACCAAAAGGTGCATCGTTGACACTCACGCTTTCCAGAAGTCGTCTCCAACACCAGTCGTCGCAAGCCGTTCGGTTCCCTCGCATTCCCAACGCTGCGCAGATGCGTTGATTGTTCACAACCTCTGATCTATAAGTGTGCGCTCTGAGCTCACCTCGAAGCATGACTTGTGAAGGGGGCCTGCAGTTGCAGATTAATGAAACAAACGTAGCTGTTCTTTAGCCCAATTCTCGAAGCTTCTATGTATGTAAATGTAGCTATAGGGCACGTCACGTAGAACATTGATACATGTGCCGTGGTGTATCAATGCGACGTCCACTTTTGCAAAAAAACTTCTATGTATGTAAATGTATAGCTATATATATATGTTGCATAGTGTACGTTGCCAAGTTGTGCCGCGCATTGAACGAATGCCGCACGCACCCTCTTGGACCTCTATCCCTCCGACGTTGAATGGCGGATCCCAGGGCACGCTGAGTCGCGATCGCGGCATCAGCCTCGACAAATTGATATATGTATACATATATATATAGCCAGAGCGCGAAGTCGTGGATTGCATTCGCTCCTGTTCTAGATTGCATCGATATCCGCTCGAGCTGAATCGGCCACAATACATACTATGATATATATATTAATTACGACGCTCACGTCTTTTGCCGGTCGTACTGGGCCGTTGCGGTCACACCGGCGCAATTGGCTTTGGTGCCATCGGCCTTCTGCTGAGTGGCCACGTAGTTGTACCCATGGGCGTGACATCTACGCGGTCCCGGCCCATGCCACAGTCAGTTGCAATATCTCAAAGCTTCAGCGGCCGAATGAAAGCGGCTCGGATTCGATCTGCTAGGAGTCGCTCACACTTTAAAGAAGTCTTGTCCGACGCCACTCGTCTCGAGAGCCTTCGATTCAGAGCAGTTGTACCCCTGCGCCGCAGCGCAATTATAAATTTTCGATTTGGTGTTTCCAATATATACCCGTCCTCTAGCGTATGCAAGCTCGGGTGGAAGCTAAAGGCCAAATCAAAGCAACCCTTAATTATAAGGTTTTAAACGTTGCAATTACCCCTTCTCTAGATCTTTCAAAGTGTACGCATGTATACGTATTCGCATACAAGCTTAAGTTTGAGTTCGGGAGGAAGACCACATCAAAGCAGCTCCCGACGTACCGAGAAGCAGGCCTTCGTGTCGTAACCTTATAGTACAGGTCGAACTTAATTCAAGAAATGAAACATGTACGACGCGTCGATCGCGAGCGCACCTCTCTCGATCTCTACCCCACCAACTTTGAATTCCCAGGGTACGCTGCGACGATTGCTTAGGATATGTAATCGCAACCTCAGGTTCATCCAATCGCGATTGCAATTAAAACACGGTTCGCAAGTCACTGAGTGTATGCGATGTTATTTGTTAATTATAACTGGTTATCTCCAAGCTCGATCGCGAGGTGCCGACATAAAAAGCAACCTCTCTGCTCAGGCTTTTGATTAAAGCAGTTTGCTGGCGGTCGAATCACATTTATATGTCACTTGTTGGTATAAGTATTTATAGAATTTAATTATCTCCGCGCCATGAGAAATATAATAGACATCACGCACGTTTTGTTGATGTCGACAATGCCGGAGCTGTTCACGGTAAAACATTTTGCATTCGAGCTATCGCCGGTGTCCGACGACTGCAGAATAGCCATGGAAGGGTACTTATCGTAATGGCATCTGCAAGTGCGGCCCCAAGCCGGAACTCGAGTCAGATGCCGAAGCAGGTGCAGAAGCTTGAATCTAGAAAAGATCTAGACAGCCATGCAGGCCGCGATTGTTTGGAGCCTGGGTCACTCACGCTTTCCAGAAATTGTCTCCGACAAACTCTGTCGCGATGACCTTGTTTCCAGTGCATTCAGGCCCCTGCGCGCGGGCGCGAATTAGCTTGGGTCTGGATGTACAAATGCAAGCCCACGAGGAAAGGCGAATGCGGGAGAGGTTTCATATACCGTAAAGCATGCCATGGTTTTGTCTCCTGCATTCCAAAAGTTAGCCCAAGTATCGAGCCACTCACGCACGCGTGTAAGATAATTTGGAAGGCGGCATGACGTCTACACGCACCCCTGTCGACCTCAATGAAGCCGCGAGTGGTATCCTTAAACATTGGATATCTCCATTCCATGCTGCGTAGATCCCAGCCTCGAGCTCAGCCTCGATGACACGCGCTTACGAGCTCTACTTTACTTTCCGAAGCTCGCTTTCATGTTCAACGGCTCACGTTCTATTAGCGTCGACCTCGCCAGCGCCGTCGGCGGCCGAACTAATATTGTAGCAAATAGCTTCTTCGCTGTATCCCCCGCTCCACGGCTTTCGCATAGCCACGGACGAGTAACCAGAAGCTCGGCATCTGCGCGGCCCAGATCGCGAGCGTCATGTACCGTAGTACAAATGCATGCCGATCCCCCTGGGAATATTGATCCTGCAGGTCTAGATCTATAAGAACGCATCAATAGCATGTAGTCTGAACATGTACAATAGCCCAAGAGGCCAAGAGATCTAGAGCATGCGATATTATTGATGCATATGCGAGATGCAGAGCGAGTCACCAAGTAATTATAATGTGATCTAAGAAACTCGAAAATTCTGGCAGCGGCAGCTGCACGGCTCTACTTCTATGTATAATCAAAAGTGTAAAGCCGCAGCTGCACTGCGCGGCAGGTTCGCGAACATGACTGTTACTCACGCTTTCCAAAAATCACTGCCCACGCCTTGAGTTTCAAATTCCTTGCTTCCAGTGCAATTCGGCCCCTGCGAATGCGAGGGGAATATCAATTGCACGCTTTGAAGATCCGCTGGCAAGGAGTCCGGTTCGAAAGCTGGAACTATCTAAAGAAGTCGACGTCGAAGCAGATCGATTGCGAGACACACCGTGAAGCAGGCCGTCATATACTATTATTATATGTATTCGTGAACGCTCTAATTAATTAAATTACACTTATGAGGTCCGCTGAAGTTGTTTAAAAGAAGCAGATCGAAACACACCTTGAAGCAGGCCTTCATAGCGATGCCTGCGTGCGAAAATTCGCTCCAACATAAGTCCTTCTGTGTATGGAGGGGCTAGGGCTCGGGCAGCTATCCGAAGCTCAGTCGATACTATTTTTTGACGCGTACCCCTCTCGATCTTGACCCCGCCAAGAATGGAATCCCAGAGGACTCTGCGCCGCGATCAGCTACTCCTGAAGTCCTCGTGACCCCAGCCTCATGGTCAGGCTCAGGTGATTGAGCGGGCTATAGAGCTATATATATGAATGCGAATTCCGAAAGTGCGCGGCTCACTCTCTTTGACTTGCGACTTGCCCATAGCCGTTTACATTGTCGCAACTGACCTCTCCAGAGCTGTTGACATTGAAGCAAAGGCCTTTCGGCCCATGTAATTTCAAAGCCAAGCTTTTGTGACCATTGCCCCGGCATCTGTCGACCCAAGTGCACAGCGGGAGTCATGGTCGACGTCAGTTGCGGCAAAGAAATAGCATCTCGAATACTAATTTTAGCACGAGCAAGCAATTGCATGTCCCAGGCCCCAGGCTAGCGCTATAACACAACAGTAACGCCCAGACTGTTACATTCTTCTCAATGTCACTCACGCCTTCCAGAAGTCATCGCCGACTTCGCTGGTCTCAAGAACTTTGTCTCCGGTACAGTCTGGTCCCTGCGCACGCGCGCGCGCAGAAGCGTCAGCCGCTGTTAACTCGGAATCGAATGTGGACCCAAGCTCTCCGACGTAAATCCGCAAGTCTAAACTCTGAAGTTAATTATATAAATATAATCCGCATGCATATGCGCATGCGGAATCGAAGCCTTGAAAGTGTCACAGTGTGCAGGTATACGTACGCATACGTATGCGTACACTGCACTACGGTGGACCGTCTGACTTTGAAGCTACTGAATTCGAAGATCGAACAACTAATACATATATATGGACTGAGAAAATCGAGATACCGTGAAGCACGCCTTGGTAGAGCCGCCTGCCGGCGCCGATCGCGCAGATCAACGATATGCATATGTATGTCCGTTTCGAGACCGGCGCCTACAGAGGAAGCTATAGGGCTCCAGCACTTTCAAAGCTTACAGTTGCAGCTGCAGCGATCCGATGATGGCATGCATATATATGATCACGCGTACGTATATATATATGTATTGCGCGGCACACGCGTGCACGCACCCTTCAACACGGTAACTCCGCCGACCACCTTGGTTGCCGGTTTCGATGGCTTCGGGCCCATTCCGTATCTGAAGCGCCCCGGCCCGAAGTAAAAACCTTGTACAATTATATCGGCGACATCGACGGTACCGCCCGGGCCGGCGGTATCTATAGGCTGCGGCTCCGGCGGTAGCTAACGTCAGGCACAGCTAGCTATAGCAAAGCGCACCGCCGAACTCGAAATGCGCGCGTACTACGGTACGATTGCGACCTGCACGTCGACAGTCGACGTCTAAACTTCCTGCTGCCCGGGCGGCCGCAGCCTTGCAGTGCCGACACTGCCGACTCGGGGAGACACTGACAGCCGCTGACTCAGTGACTCAGTGAGCGGCTGGACCTCACAGCTCACTGTCAGACTCTCAGAGTCTGAGAGTCACTGAGTCATGCATATATGATCACTGATTCAGTGCCACGGTGAGTGCCACGGTGCATCCTCATGATCACGTCACGGCGTGCACTGCCACTGCGGCACCGTGCATCACGGTGCATGCCACTGCATGGCCCGGGGCCGTGGGCCGTGGCCCGTAGACTGGCACTGGCCCGTGGGCCGCGCACGTGGCGAGCTCGACTCCGCTGCTCGAGGCCTCTACCGGTATACACCGTAGTACGTAGGGCCCGGGCCCCGGGCCGCCCGGCCGACCGGCTCGAGCCGCCGGGCCGGACTCCCGGGAGGGGCCCGCCCGGAGGGCCGGGCCCGGGAGTCGGGCCGGGACCGTCGGACTGCTCAGGATCCGGAGTCAGGACCAGTGCTGAGTAAAATTTACTCCCCAAAAATTGGCATGGCCTGAAAACTTTCTGCAAGCTTTGGAAAATTATGTGCAAATATTTGCGCCATTGAAAACATTCCGAGCACCGCAAAAGCACTGTATCTCGTAGCAAATAAGCGTCTAAACGAGAGATATGGGCTCTACAATGATACCTGTGCGTTTAGATTCAAAATACGCAAGCGTTATGTCTTGTTTTGGCCTTCTTTTCAGAGTCGCCGAGAGGGGGGTACCCATCTTAATGAAGCGACCTTCGCCCTCCTGACGCCCATGTAGCTCTTTCACCTCTAAAACTATGTCAGAACCGATCGCGATGGGAATGCCGCGAGCAGCCGATAGACCTTGCTCGTAATTGGCGGTGGGGTGGGGTGCGGAGGGGGGGTCAAGTGCAAATTTACTGAAAGTTTTCTATGGTTGCCGGCGGGGATGAAAATTAACTGAAAGTTTGCAAGAAATTTTTCAACTGAAAGTTTGCCCAGCGCAAAGATACGCAGCACTGGTCAGGACTCAGGAGTCAGGACTCAGGAGTTACTGAGTTACTAGTAGGACAACTTAGGAGTCTTTACTTAAGTAACTTAGGACTCTTAGGAGTCTTCTTTTGAACTTAGGAGAAGTTAGGACTGCGCATATGCTCAGTGCCGCAGTGCTGTCCACGCGAGCTAGCGAGCAAGCCGGTCGCGAGCAAGCCGGCTCGACGGGAGCGGCGCGGCGCGGACGGCTAGCGCTTGAGCCGCGTGGGCCCGGGGGTTTTGTTATAATTAGGGGCGAGCCGCGGCCGGCTTCAATGCTGGCTCAGCGGCTAGTAGCGCCGGCTAGCTATTTAATATAGCTTTATAGAATTCCATTCGAATTTCGAATTCAATATTGTACAAGGCAATTTCCCCGGGACCCTGAGTCGGTCACACGTCGCTGAGTCAGTGCGCATGCGCATGCCGGCATGCGCAGTGCCCGGCACACTTAAGCTTCGAGCCGCGAGTCCCGCGACTCCCGGGTCCCCCGGGTCCTGGAGTCCGACGGTCAGGGAGTCATGATCAGGGGGCGGCACTGCCAGTAGGGTTGCCGCTGCACGTGAAGTTTCACAAGCCCGGGGTGAAACTGAAACTACCGTGAAACTTCACACGTTTCACGTGAAGTTCCACTATTTTTGCATGTTTCACTACACACGCTTGCGAGATTTGCCCTCCAAACGACTCAAAAGCGTGCGTAGAAGCCTCCTGGACTGTTGTAGATGTTTTGTAAATGTGAGCTCTGCTAAGATATGCGAGATTTGGAGGGAGAAGTACTGCTGCCATTTGGGGGTACACCCACATGTGGGCCAACCAAGTGCGAGAGTGACCCTTTTCTGCTGTCAGATAAGCATAAAATGAGTTTACAGGCTGGAGGTACTGTTTAAGACCTTGAACCGCTGCCGCTTCCGCCTTCAGCGCGAGGGGCTCCAGCAAGAAGTTTTGTATGGGAGCCTGAAGTTCACGTGTAGTTTCAGCAGGCCTGGTGAAACTGAAACTGAAACTTCACTGAAGTAGTAAAGTTTACGCGATGTGAAACTTCACCACGGCAACCCTCTCAGGGGCCGAGTTCTCATCATCATGGCATCCCCTGGCATCCGATCGATTCCGATGATCCGATGATCAGCCTGCCAGGCTGGCAGGCCTGAGGGCAGGGATGTTATTGGGGGTCCCCCGAGGGTCCAAAAATTATGGCGATAATTTTTGCCTTGTATGTATAATTTATGGAAAATTATGGGAAAAATTATGCCATACAAAGCGGAAAAGTTTCGTCGCTCAGCCTTGTTTCGTTGCTCAGAAGCATTATATACATGTTAGAGTGCTTTATTGACTCTCAGAGATATGTCCTGGGCCGCTAATGACGCTCTGGAGCAAGGATGCATATGGCTGGGTGACAGATGGGGGTAGGGGCTCTTAGAGGGGGGAAGAGGCGCCGACGCACCTCGCATTCAGCACCCGCAAAGCAGCCTTATTTGCTTTCAATACACAGTAGATCTATCTTATAACGTTTAAAGGCGACAGGGGGGTGTCCTCTAAAAATTTTCTATAAATTATGGATGGCCGAAACGGGGGGCAAAAATTATCCCATAATGTTTCGAAAAATTATGGAATACTTTTTCCATAATTTATGGGCGGCGAACCCTGCCTGAGGGGTCGGCCGCGGGCCCGCTGCCGACTTCAAGATCAGAGCCTGCAGCCGCTGACTCGGCGCTGAGCTGGCGTCGCCGCCGTCGGGCCGTCGACGGCAGGGCCGGGCAGGCCCGCAGGCTAGCCTAGCTATAGTAGCTAGCTGGCGAACTTCGGAAGATTTAAATTGGGGGGCCAATTGCACTGCGGCAATTTGCAAACATCTCTCGCGGCTACTAGCACCCTGGTTTAGGTACTCAGTACGCAAGAGGGGATACTAGTCCAACGTTTTTAATTTTTCAACGGAGCGTCGGATCCGGATCCGGATCCGGACTCCGGAGTACGGACAGTCCGACTCGGATTCGACCGGGACAGTGCACCCGGAGACCGTGCGCATATGCATCATGGCATGCGCACGTGCCGCCGGCCCGCCGGGCGCCGCCGCCGCGCGGCGCGGCTCGCCGCCGGCGCCGCTGTACATCACAGATTAATATTCACAGTACCGTACATGTGCCGGTCACCGGGTCCACTGCCGGACTCCCGCCCGGACTCCCGGGAGTCCATCATGGCATCGACTCGCCGAGTCGGCGATATCATATCATGATGATGATGATGATGATGATGATGATGATGATGCGCACTGCGGTATTCATGATGATGCATATGATTCGACTCTCCAATGGGTCTTCAATGAGTCTTTATTGACTCTCCTGTAAGGTTCAGCACTAAATCAGAATGCGCAGCCGGGGGATGGCGATTAGAAGGGAGGGAGAGCCATTTTTCATGAGGGTCGCGCAGGCCGTTTGTACTGCACAATGCACATGCTGCACACGCCGTCGAGCTCGCTGTCGCTCCCCCGTCAAGGCCCGTACTACCCCTTTCCTTTCTTCCAGACGAGTACCCGTGCCCTCGTGCCCTCCGTATCCTCTCCGGCCCCGGCCCCCACCACCCGCCGCCCCCACCACCTCCGTCTCCTTCCTCGTGCCCGGCCTCCTCTCCTCTCGTCTCTCGCTTCGAGGGCGAGCGGCGCCCCGCCCGCCGCCCCCGCCGCTGCCCGCCCTTCCCTCCTCGTTGCCGCCGCCGCGCCCGCGCGCCAGCCGCGGGAGGCGGGGACGGAGGCGGGAGGCGGGGACGGAGGCGGGAGGCGGGGACGGAGGCGGTGCGGCTGCTGGGGCGGGCGGGAGGCGGGGACGGAGGCGGTGCGGCTGCTGGGGCGGGCGGAGGCGGGGACGGAGGCGGTGCGGCTGCTGGGGCGGGCGAGGAGTGCTTCAAGGCGTGCAGCGACCTGAAGGAGGCCGCGGGCGTAGGCAGCGAGGCGGCGCACGGCCCGCTCGAGGGCCGCCAGCAGCGCCCCGCGTCCGCCACCGGGTCACGGCGAGGCCGCTCGGCCGCGCGCCGCCACCCCGCGCCGCCGCCGGCCCTTCCCTCCTCTCGTAGCGCGAGCGGCCCCGCGCCGCGCGCCGCCGCCCGCGCCGCCCCGGCCTCCTCTAGATCTCCTCTCGTTTCCCTCTTCGAGCGCCAGCGGCCGCGCGCCGCCCGCCGCCCCGCGCCGCCGCCTGCCCTTCCCTCCTCGCCGCCTTTTCGCACAGGAGGCGGCGGCGGCCATGTCGATGCGGTGGCTGCCTCGAGAACCTTAGGGTCCTCGCAAGCGTGGCGTCGTGGGGTCGGCCGTGCAGCGCAGCCCCAGACCCATCCAGGTCCAGCTCCCCGCGTCCCTCGTCTCAGCGCCCCTCTTGCTACCCTTAGCCCCGCGCAGTGGTCAACGCGACGGAGCCAGCCGGCCCATATGCATCCCTCGCCGACTCGGCGAGTTCGTAGACACCGCGGGTATGCATTCCTCCAGGACGTCGCAGACACCGCGGGTATCCTCCCGGACCTGACCCCCCCGCAGGTCGCCGTGGCTCTTCACGCCGCGCAGTCCCTGCTCCAGCAGCGGCCCTCGACATCCCGGGTCCGTACCCGTACCCCACCCTGCTTCTGCCACCCTAGGCCTGCTGAACGCTCGCAGGGCTCGGAAGCCTGACGCTGCATCATCCTCGTCCTCCGCCCCTCCGTACGCGTCCGCACACACACACCCACACACCACACACCCACACACACCCGCAGGAACTTCATGATGGTGACGGAGTTCGGGCAGATCTAGAGCGCCGACGACCTCCGCCGCCCTCGGGCCTGGATGGTAGGCGATGGGGCGCGGGCGCGGGCGAGGGCGAGGGCGAGGGCGAGGGCGGGAGCTAGGGCGAGATGAATTAGATCGGAGCTCCCCGCACGGCTCAAGCTCGGCCCGCTGAGCTCGGCGGCTCTTAGTTTAACTAGCGAATGAATTCGAGCCCGCCCCGCTCAAGGTGGACGTCTCTCGCTGACCCGGCGGGCCCGGCCCGGTCCGCCCGCGCGCAGGCGATGGCGGTCTCCTGCGGCCTCTTCTTCCTCGGCTCCTCCCCTCCTGGCCAGCCCGTACCCCGCCCCTCCTAATAATTATTTAGGCTTCTGCGCAAGATACTTCGCCGGCGCCTGCGCAATAAGCCCCTGCGACCCCCTCCTCTCAACCCCTCCCCCCCCCCTGCGCCCCTCCCTATATCCCCCCTCCCACCCCTCCACCTCCCACCCCCTCCACCCTCCCACCCTCCCTTATTATATTCCCTCCTTCCTTGAGGGCGGGCGGCCTCCCCCTCCCTCGCCCCCCCACCCCCCTAAACCCCCACCCCCTTCAACCCCCTCCCCCTTCAACCCCCCCCCGGCCCCCCCTCAGGCTGCCGGCGGCCTTCGTGAGCGGCCCGCGGGAGCTCATCGTCGCGGCCTCCGTCCTCTGCTTCTCCTCCCTCTTCGCCGTCGGGTGAGCGAGCGGCCGCGATTTGATCTAAGCTGGGGCCGGGCCCGCCTGATACGCTTCTGCGTAAATCACTTTGATAATTAAGCTCCAAGCTCTTCGTCCCGAAATTACTTTAATAAACAAGTTTATAAGCCCCCCTCTTTGCCGTCGGGTGAGCGAAGTACTAGTTCCGGCTCCGGATCCGCCGTCCGACCCGCCTGCAGCTGCCAGGCCGATCCTTTAAGCCATCCGCCCCGAAATATACTTTGATAAGCCTACATATAAAACGGACGGTATCTTGATAAGCCTTTTGATAAGCTTCGGAGTGAGCCTCTGAGCGGCCGCGATTTAAGCTGGGCCGGCCCGCCTTCCGCCTGCCCGATAAGCTTCTGCGTTTAATAATACTTTGATAAGCTTATATATAAGCCCTCCGTCCTAAAGGCTTCAACCCCAAAGCTCCGCCGTCCTACCCGCCCGCCTGACCCGCGGCCGCCCCGCCCCGCACGGTGCCGTCAAGGGGCGGGCGACGCGCTCGGGGGCGCTGGCCTCGGGACTCGAGAACGTGGTCCTCGGCGGGCTCGGCGCCGCCCTCTGCTACGGCGTCGGCGCCCTCGCCGACTCGGGGGGCGGCCCCGTCGTGCACGCGTAGTCGGAGCGGATGCTCATTATTATGTGAGCCACTAGGGCTCTAGATCTAGCTATATATATATAGATTACGACATGTCCATATGCATGGCCCAAATGCATATGCATGGCCATGGACCCCAATCGCGCCCCGCGCCCAGCCCGCCCATATGCATTTATAATTAAATTACTAGTTATTAAACAACCGAGTCCCTGCGGAGCAGGAGTGGCCTTGGGTCTTGGGGTTTCAAGACGTGAGGGTGGCCGCTCTTTGTTTTAAAACGGGGTCCCGCAACCGCGCGCGGTTACTGTTGAGAGGACTATGCCGCCTATAGCTAGAATAGCTATGTAGTAGCGGCGCCTGCCAGGGGCTGCTGGCGCCGGCGGCGAGCCTGGCGCGGCCGGCGCGCGCCGGCGTCCGACGGTCGCGGCGATCGATCGCGATCACGTCGGCGCCGGAGCTATAGCGCTAGCGCTCGATCGATCGTTGATCGCGATCGTTTGCGAAGCGACGCGCGGCGATTCTGCCGGCGAAGCGCCTAGTGACTCCAGCCTTCCGAAAGTTCCAGCCGGGTGACTCCAGCCTTCCAGCCGGGGTTCAAGGGGAAGCAAGCTGGAACCAATGACAATCGCGCTTGTCCGTGAATGGGTGAATTGACTTTTTGTGCCAATGGCGATCGGGCTTAACGCGAACAATTTCGTTCGTACGTGCTGTTAGTGCTTGTTAGAGGTGTCACATTTGAAAAGTAGCGCCGCCATCGTGCTCCCTAGGGTCGAAAATGGGTACCTAGGTCTAAAAATTTTGTCTATAAAATCAAGTTGAAGTTTGCCACAAGATAGGCACAGACCTAAGGGCCTCTCCTTTCCCCAAGGCCGATTTCAAGTATGTGAACGCGCACGTTACATAACGTTTGTGAGCGCGACCCGGCCCGGTATACGTAACCGTCGGACCCCTATTCGAACTTCGGAATTCTATGCGCATGCGCATGTGCGCCTGCATGCAGCTGCCGCAGTGCAGCTGATCATGATCATGACCGTCGGACTTGTGCACGTGACTCAGTGATTACTAAGTTAATAGATGATTTCATCTCGGGATTTCATGATCATCTATATAGCGGTCCTCGAGCTCTAGATCGCCGGCACCGTGGCACGCGCGCCCCTGGCCTATACGTATATACGTACGCGTTTTAAATTCGTATACGTGTACATTTAACCAGCTCGGCCGCGCCGAGGGGGTACGCATACGCCAGGAAAAGGGTACGACGTGATCATTCACTTGGCTCAGGCGCGCGCCGGCTTGCGCTCGAGCTTGCAGCCCGCGAACGCTACGTGTACAGTATCAGCAGCTCGGCGAGCGTGTCGAGCATAGCGCGTCGGTGACGAACTGTCCAGTTGGCCAGTCGCGGCAGGGAGAGTTACCCCAAGTGTCGATCCGACGCGCGCGGTGCGCACCTTTTGTTTCGCCTCCTGATATCGTCTTAAGCTCCTGCATCCACTCTGACGCAGCGGGACGCGCCAGGATAGCAAGATTCCCACACGCTAGCGCTTACCAGGCCAGCGCGCGAATTTGCAGCTCGAGACGCGCGGTGCCATTCGCAAGAGCCCAGCAGCCGCATCTGCACCTGGCCTTCGGCATCTAAAGCTCTACTGCTTTCCTCCAGCATCGTGGCGCCAGCAGCAATGTCGGCCGCTCTAGATCTCTCGGAGCGCGATATAGAGCGGGAGACGGTACCGGCACCGGTCCGCCCCGCGGCCACGGACGCAGCGTCTGCCGGGAGCCGGTCGAGCAGGAAGGAGAGAGAGGATGCCGCGGCCGGCCTGCGGCGCATCGATATCGACATCGGCGTCGACGTGGAGTCCGGCGTGCGACCGGGGCAGGTCCGGACGTCCGCGCGCGCGTGCCGAGCCTCTCGCTGCGCGAGCGCGCCTCTCGCTGAGTCACGGATCCAGGTGGCCCACGCGTACGTGGAGCACGCGGGCCCCAAGCGCGCCTACATGAGAGTGCGCCGTCTTCGAAATCAAATTAGATTTAGAACCTCTCCGGGTCCGGGGCGCCCCGGCCCGGCCCGGCCCCCCTAGGCCCCAGCCCTGGCTTTAGCTTCCGCGAACGACTCGATCGATGGCGACGCATATAAATTTGATCTAGACCTGCCGCCGCTCTGATCTGATCTCACCACGCCCCGCCCCGGCAGGACATCATACTGGTGCGCTTTCGATTCGAATTCGAGCCTAGGCCTCGAGCCCCGAGCTCCCAGTTCCCAGCCACGCGACCGCTGACGCGACCGCTGCGCTCCGGCGGTCTCTCGCATGCCCCCTGCAGGGCGTGAACGGTCCGCGCCTTTCCCCCCGCCCCCCCACTACCCCCGCCCCCGGTCTGACTGCCCCGCCCCCCTTTCCCCCCCCCCCCCCCCCCCCCCCACGCGCGCAGATGGCCTGGTCTCGACGTTCCTGCTGGTGATCGGCGTGGCGGGGGCGGCATGGAGACGCACCACATCCTCCTCGTGCGACCCGCCTCTCTACCCCCCCCCCTGCCCCCGCCCAGCACCAGATATAGATCATGGATTCAGACTTCCGTGCGCTAGTACGACCCTTCGTACGGGCCCCGTTGCCGCCGCGCCCCGCCTCGCCACGCCTCTTCCCCCGTCCCCCTCCCACCCCACCCCCTCTCACCCCTATCCCCTCCCCCCCCCCCCCTTCCCCCTTCCGCCCGCCCAGAGCCCCTAAATGCGCCCCCGCGGCAGATCGGGCTGACTTCGCCCTAGACTCTGCCCCAGTGAAACTTGGAATGAAACTAGATGAGCGCCCCTAGATGAAACTTGGAACGAAACTGGATGAAACTCGCCCCCCGCAGATCGGGCTGACGTCGGCGGTCGCTGGGGCGATCGATATACTTTAAGCCTTTTAAGAGCCTTTAAGAGCCTTTAAGAGCCTTTGAGAGCCTTTGAGAGCCTTTGAGAGCCTTTAAGAGCCCCGCCCCGAAATTCAACTAATAACTAATATATAACTGCCCTCTTGCAGATCGGGCTGACGTCGGCGATCGCTGGGGCGATCTCGATGGGCCTCGGCGAGTACCTCGCCACACGCTCCCAGAACCAGCGCGTACCCCCCGCCCCCGCCCTCGCTCGGCCCGCCCCGTCCGTCCCGTGACCGGCCCCCCCCCCCCCCCCCCCCCCGCAGGATGACGGACGGGGAGATCAAGCTCGAGAAGGACGTGCGCGCCGCCCGCCCGTGCCCTTAATTAAGAAGATAGGGACTCTTTGCTTAATCTCAGCTTGATCTTGACAACCAAAGAGCGAGGGGCCCGCTCGGATCTCGAGCTGAGCTTAAGACTATGGCCCATGACCATGGCCAGGCCAGGCCAGGCCAGGCCAGGTCTAGGGTGGGATATGGCGCTGACGCTGGCCGGGGCCGGCCGCGCGGCGCAGCACGTGCGCTTCCACCGTGAGAAGGAGGTCGCCGAGGTGCTCGGCCCCCCCGCCCCACCACGTGCCCTAGTCCCCATCTCGATCTCCGCCCCCCCCCCCCACCTCCCCTCTCCCTTACCCGCCTCTCACCCCCACCCTCTCCCCTCCCCGCCCCCCCCCCCCCCCCCCCCCCCGCCCCTTGTCTCGATCTCGATCTCCACTACGCTTCCCACCCACCCCACCCCCACGCCCCACCCCACCCCACCCCCCACGCCCCACCCCACCCTTGGCCTTGCCTACCCCTCTAACCCCCCCCTCCCCAGGTGCGGGAGACGCTGCGGGCGTTCAAGCTCGAGGGCGACTTCCTCGAGGAGGCCGTCCGCCGCATCGCCGCCGACGACGAGGCCCTCCTGTGCGCTCTAACTCCCGATCCGCCTGGCCTCTCATTAAATGAAATAAGCTCGGGGTAATAATAGTACGCTAGCTTGCTATATACGGCCCAGACTTGCCTAGTCCTCCCGTTTGCAAGCTAGCCGAACCTCGGCCCTGCGGAGCTCCGCCGGGCACGCGCGCGGCCTTAGGATATCGATCCAACGACAAAACCCTCGTCTCCCCCCCTCCCCCCTCGACTAGACTAGCCTAGCCGGCGCTCTCCCAGTATTTAGCTTGCAGCCCTCCGGGTCCTTCGCGGTCTTAGGATAATAATAAACTTCTCATATAGGATATGAATTGTGTAACCCTCGTCCTCGCGCCCCCGTCTCCGCGCGCGCCGACCCCCGTGTCTCCTCCTCCCCCCCCCCCCCCCCCCCCCCCCCCCCCCCGGCCCCGGCCCCGACCCGCCCCCGCCCGCAGGAACTTTATGATGGTGACGGAGTTCGGGCAGAGCGAGGACGACCTCCGCCGCCCCTGGAAGGCGAGCTGGCGCGGGGGCGAGGGCGGCTTCTAGGGCGAAATTAGATATTAGATCGCGCCCAGTGCAGCTTATCATTAAGCTCAGCGCTAGCGGCTCTTGAGCGAACTATTGAGCCCTGCGCAGCTCGATCTCAGCCCGCTGACTCGGAGGGCCCCGGCCCGGCCCGCCCGCGCGCAGGCGATGGCGGTCTCCTGCGGCCTCTTCTTCCTCGGCTCCCTCCCCTCCTGGCCCGCCATACCCCCTACCCCTCCACCCCCCCTCCTCTCACCCCCCCCCTCAGGCTTCCCGCGTCGTTCGTGAGAAGCCCGCGGGATCTCATCATCGTGGCCTCCGTCCTCTGCTTCTCCTCTCTATTCGCCGTCGGGTGAGCGGCCGCGCGCTCATACGCAAGTTATTTTGATATATATAAGCCTTTAAGCCCTCCGTCCTAAATAAAGATACTTTTTGATAAGTCTACGTAAATATAAGAACGCGCGCGACCGCCTGATCGTGACCGGTCTGGCAGGGTGGTGAAGGGCCGCGCGACGCGCTCGAGCCAGCTGCGCTCGGGGCTCGAGAACGTGGTGCTGGGCGGCCTCGGCGCCGCCCTCTGCTACGGGATCGGCGCCCTCGCCGGCTCGGGGGCGGCCCGCGCCCCGTAGCCCATAGGCATGGCCAGCGGATCCAGATGCAGATCTATATTTATGTATAGCACGCCGGGGCGGCCTTTCTTCGCATTCAGATATGTATGTATATCTAAATCAAGCACGCCGGGGCGGCCTTTCTTCGCATTCTTTTATCTCTGTACAGCCTCGCAGAACGCATCGATGTTGTTCCACTAGCTACGTATATACAGTGTTTCCGAGTTCAATCTCCGTTCCGGATCCCTTTCGCATCCGAATCCAGTTTCGATGATCCAGTTTCGCGAGTCAGCACCACGTATACGGCAATTTGCAATTGTGATCGAATATTCATAGCCAATTGTGTGAGCGCCGTGGCACGGGAGGCTCATGCACATATATGATCATGATATCACACTCATGATCAGTGGCTGCAGCTGATCATGATCATGATCATGCACGTTTGTGTCAAGTATAACAGCTGCAGTTGTCCCACCGTGGGCGCGGGATCTGCCAGGCTTCCGTTAAAACATTTGATTTATTCGAATTCTCAAGATTCTAGCTCCCCCGCCATTGCATTTGCAGATACGCGATCGATATCGTCCGCCGCCGACGTCATGCAAGCTTCAATTCCGATCAAGCTTCATCTTCGTCTTCTTTTCGGAAAAAACATTGTTCTACGTAGCCTAGTAGGCGAGGGTTTCACGCCCCCTTCTTGATTCAAAGAAAACACTTTTCATAAATCACACACGGGCGCGCGCGCCGCGGCGCCGCGTCCGACGGTCGCCCGCGTTTACTTTCAGCGAGCTCGAGCCCCGAGGATCGTCGGGAAATATCCGGCCGATAGTTCGCGATCACTCGTTGTGGTTCAGGCTGAGGTCGGCGAGCCAGCAGGCCGCGTTCTTGATGTACCTGCGCGTGCCCCCGAACGCCCGGTCAGTTAATGCCCTTTCAGAATTTCCGAGGAGGGGGGCAGCTCCAGGGCAGGAGGGATCCGGGGCGGGTCCTAAATCTAGGTCTCAATCTAGGGCTTAATTCGGACTTGCGTGGGAGAGGTGGAAAGGCTACAGGCCGGGGACAGGGGCGGAGGAGGCCCTCAACTACGGGATCGGGGCCCGGCCCGTGATTCGAATCTTCAGGGGAGGGGGGGCCGGGGGGGGGGGGGGAGGGGGGGAGGGGGGGGGGAGGGCTCGGGGCGGGCGGGCGGGGCGGGGCGGGGCGGGGCGGGGCGGGGCGGGCGGGGCGGGGCGGGGCAGGGCGGGCGGGGCGGGCGCCGGGGGCCATCTCTAGATCTTATTAGAAATCGACATCTAGGTTCGTCCCCGTCTAGATTAAGATCTCAGTTTGGGGCGCACCGGGCGCAGCCGGCCATCTCGAAGTTGCCGGGGAACATGCGCGTGAAGCCGCCGTCGACGTCGAGCACCGCGCGCCGCCCCCCCGGCCCCCCCCCCCCCCCCCCGACTCGAAGAGCGCTGCGGGGGGCGGAGGGTGCACTTGAGAAGTGAAATCGGTATTAGACCACCAGACCTGACATTTCAAGTTTGGCAATCAAACAAAAATTAAATATTAACGCCCGGCGAATGACGCATATGCGTCATGGAATGAATCTGCATGATGCATCATCCCGCGCCTAGTGCAGCTTCATTAAAATATGCGCAAGTTTAAGCGCTAGCGCTAGGGCCTGATATCGATGGCCTTCTTCACCTGCGCTACCGTAGTACTAGGCTAGCATAGTCGGCTAGACCTGGCCAGTAGTAGCGCACTATAAGCGGCGCTCAACTTCGCGGCTAAAGACTAACGCGCGGGGCGGCGGGGCCCCGCCCCGCCGCCGGTCGGACCCGGCCCGGTGGGCCGCGCCTGCGCGCGCGCCCCCCTGCCAGGCTGAGAAAGCGGGGCGGCGGGGCCCCGCCCCGCCGCCGATCGGACCGGCCCGGTGGGCCGCGCCTGCGCGCGCGCCCCCCTGCCAGGCTGAGAGAGCGGCGCCGGCGGCGGGCGCCCTGAGGCGGCTGAGGCGGTTGGCGGGAGTCGGCCTCGAGTCGGTCTGCGCGAGAGCTCGGAAGCCGGCCTCGAGGGCGCGGGCCCGGAGGGCGGCGGCGGCGCGGCCGGCGGCGCGGCTCCTGCGCCCCGGCCGCGGCCGCCCCGAGGCGTGCGAGTTCCGCCCGCGCGCGCCCGCGCCGCCTCCGGCCTCCGCCCGCGTCGGCCCGGCGGCCCTCGGCGGCCTCCCGGCCGCTCGCCCCGTCGCGCGGCCGCGGCGGGCCGGCGCCCTCCGCGCAGGAGGAAGGCCGCCGGTGCGGCCGGGCTTGGGCGCCCTGCTCTGCCGCCGGCGGCGCTGGCGGCTTCGAAGAGGCACACCGGAGCGCCCCGGTGCCACCACGCCGGCTGCCGGCGCTGCCTGCGTGCCCCTCTCAGAGGAGGCGCAGGGTGCCCGCGCTGGCGGGAGGGGAGGAAGGAAGGCTCGGAAGGGGTACGAGAAGGCCTGGGCGGGGAGGGGGCGGGGGGCGCCGGCGGGCGGGGCGGGGGCGGGCCCCGCGGCGACGGCCCTCAGCGCCTCGTGCACGTCGGGCCGGCGCAGGCACGCCGGCTCCTCGAAGTCTGTACCCCCGGGCAGGGCCGCTCGGACAGATGAGAGGGGTACGGGCGCGAGGGCGCGCGGCCGGGGGCGGACCGAGGGCGTAGGCGTGGAGGACGCGGGCGGCCGCGAGGAGGAGGCGGCGGCGGCCCTCTGAGGCATCGTCTCCGGGCCGCCGCGGCGCCAGCGCCCGGCCCCGCCCGCCGCCCCGCCGCAGCGGAGCCGGGGCGGGTGCCGGGGGCGGGGCCGAGAGCCCGCGGGGCGCCGTGGCGCCGGCGCTGGCGGGCGCGTGGGCGGCGGGGGCGCCTCGAGGGCCGCCGGAGCGACGAAGACGCGCGCGGCGATGTCGGCGGCCGGCAGCAGCGCCCGCCGCAGCTCGTCGGCCCCGGCGAGAGGGCGCCGGCGGCCGCCGCCCACGCGTAGATCCCCAGGCTCGAGCGCTCGAGGTCGCGGCTCGAGACGAGGCCGCAGAGTGCGTAGCTGCCGCCCGCCCGCCACAGCGTCTCCGCGAAGGCCTCTGGAACGCGCGCGGCATAAGGAAGGGCCGCGGGCGAGCGCGGGCGCCGCTCGGAGGCACCGGGTTGGCGGTCTCGGTGCCCATCTGCGCGAGCGCGCGGGCGGCCTCATGCACCGCATCGCTGTCGGCGGCCTCGGGCCCGGCCTCGAGGGCGCGGAGCGCGGCGGCGGCGCGGCCGACGACGCGGCCGACGACGCGGCCGCCCGGAGGCGCGCGCCCGCCCGCCCCGCATCGTCCCGGCGGCCCTTCCGGCGGCTCGCCCCGTCGCGCGGCCGCGGCGGGCGGGCGCCCTCCGCGCCGCGAGGAAGGCCTCCGCGCCTCCGCGTCCGAGCGGGCGGTCCGACCCGCCCTCCGCGCCGCGGGCAAGCTTAAGGACGCGGGCGCGGCCGGGCCGGGGCGCCCCGCTCTGCCGCCGGCCTTGCTGCGCCTTCGGAGAGGCACCCGGCGCCGCCTGCGCGCGCCCCTCAGAGACGGCTCAGGGCTAGGAAGGGAGGAGGGAGGAGGGGGGAGGGTGGGTACCTGGGGAGGAGGGCGGGGGGTAGGGGCTCCCTTCTTCCCGGGGGGCGAGGGTCAGAGAAGGAGAGGGGAGGAGAAAGAGTACGCACGGGGGAAGAGGAAGGGGGTACCCAAATGAAGGGAGCCGTGCCGTCTAGGGTACCCTTGGGAAGGAGAGGGGGTACCTTCACGGGAGTGCGGGGGTCGGAGGTGGTCAAACGGGCGAGTTCAAGATAAAAAATGGGTACCTGGGGAAAAGATAGGGGTACCCGATCAAAGAACATCGCGCCCTGTAATCGGCGCCGCCTGCGTACCCCCCTTTCAGGGCTCGGAGGGCTTGAAAAGGGAGGAGGGAGGAGGGGGGCTACCTTGTCCATCGTGCAGGTCTTGGGGCGGAGGGTACATCTCCTCCCGAGCAGCTGTACCCGCCCAACGCACTGGAGGGGGGGGGAGGAAGGAAGGCTCAGAGGGCGTACAGGGAATAAAACGAGAGGGGAGGAAGGGGGAATAGAGAGGCGAAAAGTGCGGAAGGCTCCCGTCGAGGGCGAAGAGGTCATACTAAAGGGGGGAAGGGATGCTCGAAGGGGGGGTACCAGGAGAAGGAAGGAAATATTGGAGGTAAAGGGGTACTCAAGAGCAAAATGGCGCCAGCGGTCCGCCCCCTAAGCCGGTGCTGAGACCCGAAGCCAGCGGCGGGGTACAAGCGTGAGGGAGCCGGGACTCGCACGTGAGCCGGCGACTGCCGAGCGGCCGGGGGTGTCGACTGGCACTGTGCGGCTGCCGCCGCCCCGGGCTCGCCGCCAGCCGAGTAGGGCCCGTTCTGCGCAGGAGGGGCGGGGTGAGGGGATTGGAGCTCGAGACGGAGAGACAGGCGGGTACGAGATGAGAAAGAGCTCGTGGGGAAAGGAGGAGGGAGGGCGAGAGGGCAGGAGGGAGGGGGGGGGGGGGAGGGAGGGGGCGGTAAGGGATGGGCTATAACGTGGTGGAGTAGAGGGGGAAGGGAGAGAGAGGGAAGGGGTGTGACGGGGTACAGGAAAGGTGAAGATGAAGAAAGGGGGCAGGGGAGGGCGGGTAGCCAAAGCGGTAGGCGGGAGCCGTGAAACGAAAAGGAGGGTACTTCGAATTCGGGGACCGGGGTAGAGGCAAGGAAGGAGGGCGGGAAAGAGAGCAAGGGGTACGCACACGGGGGTACGCGGCCGGCCTCGCGCCCCCCCCGCCACCTCCGCCCCGCCTCGTGGGAAGCCGGCAGTGCCCGGTCGGCCCTGCGCGGCAGCGGCCCGATCCGGCCGCGCGCTGGCCGCGGCGCGCCGCGCCGACCGGAGGCGGAGGGGGCGGGGGGGGGGGGGGGGGGGGGGGGGGGGGCGGGGCGGAGGGGACGGCCCCAAAGCCGAAGCGGCGGCGGGGGCGGGGGCGGGGGAAGGGGGGGAGGGGGGGCGGAGGCTGAAGGAGAGAACGAGAGGGAGGGGAAGGGGGCTAGCAGGGGAGGAGAGCGGAGGCGGAGGCGGGGGCGGTTGAAGGGGGGAAGGGGGGGAGGGGTTGGGGGGGGGGGAAGAAGATGGGGAGAGGCGGCCGGCGCGGCTCGGCGCGGCTCGGCGGGAGAGGGGCGGCCGCTGGGCTCGGCGGGAGAGGGGCGGCCGCCGGGCGCGGCGGGAGAGGGGCGGCCGCCGGGCGCGGCGGGAGGGGGCGGCGAGGCGGCCCTCTAGCGCTGGAGAGGGGCGGGCCCAGCGCCCAGCGCCCGGGGCGGAGGGCGGCGGCGACCCCCGCCTCGGGCTCGGGCTCCGGAGCCGGGCGGCGAGAGCGGCGAGGCCGCCGCCGCCGCCACCGCCGCCGCCGCCGCCGGGAGAAGGCCTCGCCGCAGCCGTCCTTCGCGAAGGCTGCTGGGCGTCCCGCTGCACAGCGGCCGGGGCAGCGCTGGCGGCTGCGGAGAGGCGTCGGCCTCGCAAGCGGCCCTGAATCGAAGCCGGGCACCGGAGCCGCGTCGGGAGGCCCGACAGCGAAGGGAAGCCCCCCGCCCCGGCCCGCGCTCTCGATCCAAGGCGCTCGGGCCGCCGATCGGCGCGGGCGGGCGCCGGGCCGGGCGCTGCGCGCGGGGGCGGTGCCGGGGTGGTTAGATCGATCCGCTTCGGGGGCCACGGATGCGTACGCGTGGAGGACCGGCTCCTGAAGGCCCTGGTCGAATTTCGAAGCGAGGAGGCTGAGGAGACGGGGGCGGAGGCCGGGCGGGGCGAGGGCGAGAGTGGCTCATCGAACGTTCCGTGGCACGGCTCGCGCAGCGGGACGCGGCGGAATTCCAAGAAGACTTAGCCATCCCGAGTGCGACAGCAGCGCGCTTCGGGCGCGCGCGGCGCGGCGGACTCGCCTTGCAGATGTGCCGCCGGCGCCTGCGGAGCCGGCGAATGTGGCAGAAATGATCAGAAATGTGGCGCGGCGCCGGCGCGCGCGCGGGGGGCCGGGGCGGCAGGAGGGTAAGCGCACTGCGGCTTGTGCTCTCGGAATTGCCGCTAACAGTCAACGATTGAACGCAATCGACGCAGAGCTGGCGCAGTGCGACTTCGTGCGAGGCGCGCCACGGTGCACGTGAGCGAGAGACCCGGGGGGCGCGCGTTAGAGCAGCGACATGCGCCGGCCCTGGTCTGCGCATGCGCCGGGGCGGCCAGCATCGCTAGTCCGAGCAGTGGCCCATGGGCCGGGTACAACTAATTATAACTGCGGCATCTCGACCTCACACCCCGAGCTCCGGACTCGACAGGCGGCGTGGCGCTGGCGAGTTGCTCCCACCAATGAGCCCGGCATGCGCGCCCCGTTCGGCTTCCGTTGATCGCCGACGCGAGATGAACGCGCAGGTGTCGCAGTGCGACCGACTCGGCGCAATCGATCGGGCGTGGCGAGCTGAGGCAAGCGAGTTCCAGAAGACTCTTCGCCCGCCACGGTGCGCCCTCCGCGCTCGCGCCCTGAATTGCAACCGCGCAGCTGCAGCTGCAGCTGCGCATGCATATGCGTATGCAGGACTGCGGCCGCGGCGCCGGCCGGAGCTAACAGGGGCGCGCAGGCCTAGGTGCAAGTCGCAGTGTGATCGAAGCGCGGCAGTGTGGAAGCGCGGCGAAAGCGCCCGTCATCAAAAGAGAGCGCGCGCGGCGAAAGCGCCAAAGCAACAGTGAGGAAGCGCGCGCGGCGAAAGCAACAGTGAGGAAGCGCGGCGAAAGCGCCCGTCATCGGAGCTCGAGGCCTAGGCGCCCGCGCGCGGCGCGCGCTTCGCAGCTGCAGCTGCAGCTGGAGCGCTAGCTTGCGTGCGGGCCGGGCCGGGCGCGGGACGCTCTGGTGCCCAGTGCTCAGTGCAGCTGCAGCGCTAGCCGGCCGCGGCCGCGTGCGATCGCGAGCCCGCGCACCGTGAGACGCGTACGACGCTAGCAATTGCAATTGCAAACGAAGTCGCTACGCCAACGGAGGTGACCCAACCAATTATAATATCATCATGAGCAAACTTTTGATCTTGAGGAATATATAATACGCAACAGGTGAGCTCGAGCTCTAGATCTAATCTGCAGTTTTCGCTTCGTTCTAGATCGTCGATTTCGATCGTCCCGCCCGGCGAGCCCCGACCGGCCAGCCCCTTCGCCGCCCGCCGCGCGCGCCTCCGCCCCGACCGGCCGGCCCCGCCCGAAAAGCCGCGCCTCCGCCCCGCCGCCGCCCGCCGCGCCTCCGCCCCGCCCGTCGAGCCGCGTCGCCGCGAGCCTACGGCCTAGATTATAATTATGATCAGCGTGTTCATCGCTTACCTTGGGCTTTCCTATGCACACGTGAAACAGCACACGCACTCTTGAGCTCGTGCTTGAGCCACAATACATATCATCATGAGTCGAAATGTACATTCGATCTTCGAGAATATGCAACAGGTGAGTTATACTTATAATCTGCAGTTTTCGCTTCGTTCTAGATCGTTTCAAGTTTATTTCGATTCACACTGATCGTGGGCTCCAGAAACTCCGCGCGCATGCGGAGGCGACTTCGCAACAACTCCGCCCAATGGCGGCCTGGGAGGCGCTTGAAATTTTCTACGCTTTAATCGTCGAAGACTCGAGGGCAGAGGAAGAAGCGAACCGCGCCCAGCCACGTGAACAATCGCGAGGGGGCGGCGCAGGGACTTCGCACGGTCCGAGTCAGCGCTCCTCCATCGAATTCGAATCACATGTTGCCATCCTCCACGCAGTCCGTGCGCGTCGCCAGCAAGCTTGCAGGGTTGCGTCCGTTTCTTTAATGTGATCACGATCGCGATCACAATTTGCACCAGTACTGAGGGAACATTCACACGACCGTTAGGTGCTCGAGGCGCCGTGCCTGGCAGTCAGCGAATTTTGCCAATTGTTCGACGAGGACTGCTCACAAATCGTACTTCCTCTTTTTCACTTCAGATCGGATCGCCGCAGGGCCCTGATCATGAGTGTTGCGCCGCAGCCGCCACGGTCAGCCCCTGAGCCAGACAAGCACAACTTTGGACTCGGTGGCTGGAACATCAACAGCTCCGCAATTGCAGTTATGAACCATCTTTCCCACGTTTTCTCTGAAATCGTGCGCGGGTTGATATCCCTGTTCGAATTCTACCGTGGACGTTGTAACGTGCTCTGTCTTAACTTCCGTGTGCAGAACGCGCTTTCAAAGCCCTGGAAACAAGCACAGGCCTTGCCGGACGGACCCCGCCGTGAACAAGCGCTGCGGGAAACGGGCAGGCGGCTCTGGGGACCCTCGGACCCGAAGGGCTCGCCCCCCAGGAGCCCTCTCGCCTCCTGGCACACCAGGGCGCCACCCACCTCGGGCTTCCTCGCTGCCCTGCGATTTGACCCGGAAACCTGTGGACTCCACGTCCTCCTTCACGAAGGACTCACGTCGCTGATTGTAGAGGGCGAGCTCTACGGCACAAGCTCGCCGCAGGACATCGCTCTCTTCCGCGAGTTCGCCGCGTTTTTGAGACAAGTGCAGCTTCAACTAATGAAGGAGAGCCCCCCGCGGCCGGACCTGAAAAGGATGCTTAACTGGCTGGCCGATTTTGTGGTGCTTGCTTCGAATATTCGAATATTTGAAGAAATACCGGCCTTGCTTGCCGTGTTTGATTGCTTCGGATATTCATTCTAGATCTGAACGTACATGCACAGGTACAGTGCGCCTGTAGTGTGGACGGACCCGCCCCAAGGCCGGAGGCAGGACGCCCAGGAGTCCAGCTAGTCTGCGCAGCGCTCGAGGAGCTTTTCGGCGAATTCGAAGATCACAAGCACGAACAAGCGAAGGCGTCGACGTCGGCTTCGAATTTCTCGGCCGGTACAACACTAGCCTGTCCGCATACGTATACGTATGCGGATCACGAAGCTAAGAGCCAGCTGCAGCAGAATTCGAACGGCCGCGGGGGATGGTGCGCGTGGAGTTCAGGGAGTTCGACTCCTCCACTACGCCCTACACGTACAGCGCCGAGGAAGAGAAGCAGCGGGCCGCTCTGCGCCGGGAGGTTGAGCGGGTGGCGCGCGCGTCTGGCGTCAAGGTTGTGCGGGAGGTGCGCACGCCCAGGCCCTCGATCCGCAGCAGTTTCTGAGCAGAAAAGTCTGACGAAGCCGCAGCGGAAGTCGAATTCGAATTCGAAGGCGCCCGCAAGTACAAGTGCTCCGGCGCAGCCCGAATCCGGGGGGGACGAGGTCGTGGAGCCCCCCAGTGCGGAAGGAGCAAGGACCGCCCAGCACGAGAAGCGCATGGCCGCGTTCCGCCGCGAGTTCGAGCAGGCCGTGCGGACGTTTGACGTCGGGCCGTCCTCGCAGTCGGTACACCATGAATTCTCGAGCTCTGCATAATCTCATGATCATCCTCGCAATTCACGCAATCGACCGCTGCTGATTGCATTTTGGACTGCAGCCGGCTACCCTAAAGAAAGCACGCGAGCTGGTGCGCAGGATCTACTCAGATCTAGTTGCCGCTTTCTCGTTTCCTGACCTCGGATCGCGATCTGATCTGATCTGATCTGACCTCGCCAGAGCGCCGCGAACCTCGCCCTCAACATCGAGTACAAGGCCGGCTCGCTGGAGGACCTCGAGGCGGCGCTCAAGGCCTCCCGCGCCGCCCTCGCCGCCCTACTGGCCCTCGCCAAGCCCCCCGCGGCCGGCCCTCGGCCGGCGCCTCCCGCGGCCGCTGCCGCTGCCGCGGCTGCCACTGCCGCTAGCGCTCCTACTGCGGCCGCCGTTGCGTCAGCGTCTGACGAGGAGGATCCGCATAAGGACGAGGTAATTTCCCAGCGGCTATCGGCGTCCCTGCGACTCGGCAACGCGTTCAGCGCCCTTGATACGGATCCAGAGCCCGGGCGGCCAGCTGCAGCCGCGCGCCAGCGGTCTCCAGCGCCGCTGCCACAGCTGCAGGCGGCACAGCACGTGCACGGGGCTCCGGCAGCGGCCGCAAGCTTGCAGCCCTCTTCCGCATCCGGCCATCCGTCATCATCGATATCGGCCCTCGGTGCAGGTTCGGCCGCAAACTGATTAGATTCTTTTTCGAAGTTATTTAAATTAATATTCGGCTGATTATGAATAATCAGAAACGCTCGCGGATGCCGCAACAGCAGCTCATGATCAGCCCCCGGGCCCGCCAACCACCCCCTCGCTCCGGATCCCTTCTGCATCGATATCCTCAAGCTCGAGCACAACGCCGCCAGCTGCCACCGTGCCCGCCGGCGGGGCCGCCGCCGGCCCCGCCCCCGCAGCTGCCGCCGTTCGCAAGCCGGCGAAGTACTGCCCCCCGGGCCTCTTCTCGCGGCCTGCGCCAGCCTCGGCCCAGGCACCGGCACCGGCGCCAGCTGCAGCCTCTTCGTCTCTGCCGCTGGCGCCGCCGCAGCCGCCTGCGCCGGCCGCCCTGGCGCCCGCGGTCGCGGCAGCAGCCGCGCCAAGCCCTCCCCCAGATCCGGCAGCCGCTCGAGCTCTTCATCCGCCAGCCTCGGCACCGGCTAGCGTGGATCTTCCTGGCGTCCCAAAATTTGTTTATCTTTATGTGTTCCCTGCCCCAGCCCCGGCGGCGGCGCCCGCGCGAGAGGAGCCCTCGGACTTTGTCGCCCATGCGGTCTCGCCCGACGGCCGCCTCCTGAGCGCGCGCGTCAAGCGCCCGCCCCCCGCCTGCGTCCTCTGCAGCGAGGACCCCGAGGAGGATGGCCCCGCCGCCTGCATCGTAGGGATGCAGGTCCACGCGCCTTCGAATTCGGGCGCCGGCGCCGGCGCCGTCGGGCACCTCACCGGCCACGTCGCCGTCTGCGCCGCCTGCGTCGCCTCGTGGGACCGCCGGGCTGCCCGCTCCAAGTTCGACCTGCTCAAGTGCATCGTGTGCAGGGCGGACCTCGCGCCCGGCCTGCACCCGCGGGGCCGGCCCCTCGTCGCCCACCAGTTCTGCTACCTCGATGGCAGCCGCGCCCAGCTCTAGATATATATATATATATATATAGATCTAGCTAGGCCCAAATCTAGCGATCCTTGAGCCATGCATTTAATTTGAACCATCTGCATCTCGAAGCTGTAGTGGCTGGCAGTAAGTCATGATCATGAATCTAACTAACGTCTTTGTCGAACTAATCTTTTTGAAGCCTTTAAAATTTTAAGCTTGAAAGCCTCATCTTAAGCTTCATCGCGAAGCTTGAAGCTTGCTAATGATCTGCGACCGATGATGATCCGAGCTGGCCTGTCGGCTGAATTAGAGAGATCGCTTAAGCTTGTACATTCTCTCATCCGATAGATATCAAGCAGATTTTTAGATAGACCTATTTAGGTCAGGTTTGCCCTCCGCTCATATTATTATTGGTGTTGTTGGCCCGCTCTGCTGTGCTGTGGCTGCCCAGCTGTGCTCCCAGCCCGTGCGCTACACGCGGGATTGCCCCGAGGGGTGGTGGGGCTGTATTGGGAGCCGTGGTGCGGTCCCGGAGGGTACAGCGAGACTACTGACTGGGGTACATGGTAAGAGTGGCTCGACTCAGTGGAAACCAGGCTGGCAACATCTCCCTCACTGGTAAGACCACGTCCACGTGGTCCACATCGGAACGGCAACGACTACGCCCGCGTGGTCGGGGCCGGGACGGAAAACGCTTAGGCCTGGCAGTGAACCAAGGGCCAGAAGGGGTACAACTCAAAGGCCGTCCGAAAGATCGAGGGTACGCCAAGGGAACGAGGGGTACAGGGATCTCCCTCACTGGTAAGGTGAAAGCTACCGAGGGGGGATCTCCCTCACTGGTAAGGATGAAGCCACTACGGAACTGCACGAGAAAGGACAGGGATGAGAAAGAACCCGCTATCCAGGGCAGCAGCGAGGCACGAGGTCTGAAGAGGCCAAGCCACTGATGGGACCCTGGGGGCCATACAGAGAGGCACCGGCACTTGCATCCCACAGCAAGAGACCAGGCAGAAAACCACCACCCGACGGGAAAGGAAATGGGAAGACTCAAAAGAGGAATGGAGAACGGCAAAGGATGCAAGGGGGCAGAGCCCGGGGGACATCGACGTCGGGGTACAGCACGTCAGCGACGGGGAGGGGCGGCTCGGGCAATCACGGCCATCGTAAAGACGGGTGTGACGCGCGGCACGCAAGGTAAGTCTGGTCATCTTGAAGCCTCGATTGCGAGTGGCCGCATCTGAGCAAGACAGCAAGAGGGATCGGTCAGAGCCATCCTTCCGCAGGGGCCACCACTCAGGCGGGAGGCTAGCAGCTCGGGACCGGCGAGGCAACTCTCTTCGGGGCTCCAACGGGCCATGGCAGGCTATGCGACTCATCGGATACATCATCCGGGATTGGAAGGGCAACGCCGCATCGGATACATCATCCGTGGGCCATCGGACAGCGATAAGGGTCACGACTGAACGGCGCGGGGCCGGACTCCCAGTCGGTTGCGACAGACTCTCAGTCGGAAGCAAGATAGACTCTCAAAGCTCATAGACTCTCAAGGCGACTGGCATGGGTAGCCGAGTCGCGGGACACGCATAGATGGTTCCCTTCTAAGAGCGACTCTCGGGGGGCGAGCTGCTAATGCGACGGAAAGAACGAGAGAGAGCGTATCTTCAGCGTGAAGATGTAGCTTGGTCGCCGCCTCCAGTCCGTACGCGCAGGTCCGGGCGATCGCGGCCAAGCCTTTGAAGTGCGCGCCGGTCTGGTTGGGCGGACTCCCGGGACGCGCAGCACTCGCAGACAGCGCTCGCCTTTGGCGCCCTTGCTCACGCGCGCGGAGCGCGGCGTGCTGGGTCGCTGAGGGACGCAAGCCGAGGCTCATGCCGGAATCACCCGGCCTCCGATGCGCGATGGCGCTGATCGACGTGGAAAGAACACCAGCTCTCGATCAGGCCGCACGGATTACGCTGGAATCACCCAGCTGCCAAGGCTGCTGCAGGCGGCACGGGAATCACCCGACGGTCCGACGCGGTCCAGCGCGCGAGCGAGGGCCGGTCGCGGGGCATCACCCGGTGCTGCTGCTGACGAGCACATCGCTGCGGTCGCGGTTGGGATCGCCATCTTCTTCTCCTCCCTCCGCTTTTGAAGATTCGGCCTCCGTGCCGATCGTCCCTCCTTTTCGTAGTCCAGCGATCGCGCGCACTCTCCACCATGCAGAATCCACGGACTCTCCACCGGCGCATCGACGTCCGCAGCGTCCGTCGACGGGGCCAGGGGCTGTCGCGGCGAGGGTATTATTGGCGTTGTTGGCCCGCTCTGCTGTGCTGTGGCTGCCCAGCTGTGCTCCCAGCCCGTGCGCTACACGCGGGATTGCCCCGAGGGGTGGTGGGGCTGTATTGGGAGCCGTGGTGCGGTCCCGGAGGGTACAGCGAGACTACTGACTGGGGTACATGGTAAGAGTGGCTCGACTCAGTGGAAACCAGGCTGGCAACAATATATATATATATATATAGCGGTGTACATGTGGTTATCATACACGCTTGTCATTTCATGCCTCACTTCATGTCATGTCATTTCATTTCATGTATAGGAGCGTACACGTACGTACTACCGTTGCGGTTCAGGCTTAGCATTCGAGGCCTACAGCAGCGGCGGATCCGGACTCGAACACCGCGGCCACCGCCCACGTGCACTCCTCCTCCATGTCCTCTTCGAATTCCTCGAAATCCATCTGCTGCAGGCCCTCCTCGAGCTCGAGTGCCTGCACAATCGAGCTCGATATAAATAAATAAATAAATACAGAAGATAATATAACAGATGCTTTGGGGAGGGCCGGGGGCCTGCCTCTGGGCCATCCTCGCTGAAGGCAGCTGTGCTTTGATCCAGCTGCGCCCAGGACACACTGCGCAAGACTTAGCCTAGCTAGGACTCTGCCTCAGGCCTAGACCAAGAGCTAGAGGCGCACAACAGTGACGAAGTCACTGGTATTTGCATAATTACTTATTGGGCGTAGTATAATATATAGCGCGGCTCACGTTTTGTTGGCGTCGGCCTCGCCAGAGCTGCTCACATTGAAGCAATTGGCTTTCGTGGAGTCGCCCCCGCCCCACGTTTGCTGCACAGCCACTGAATTGAATCCGTTGGCTTGGCATCTGCGCGGGTCGCGAATCTTAAGACATTCGATTACCGAAAACTCGATGATTATTGCCTGACGAGATCTAGACGTGGCATGTTTATTCATATGAATTCGAATTCGCTTCTCCAGATCTATGATCATGAGCGAACACGCATCTGAAAGGAGAACTCCGGAAAGAAATATATAGCTATCACAGTATAGGAGCTTGCAGGCCTCGACTACATATAAAAATCGAAACTCTGAAAATGCGCTCACGCAAACCAGAAGTCTCCTCCGACACCATTCGTTGCGAGACCTTTCTCCCCCGTGCAGTCTGAGCCCTGCGTACCGAAAATAGCGCCAACACCACATCATTTGGCCATGCATGGATGTGTGATGAGACGGTTGTTGTTCGCGATCGTTTCATGGACTGGTACTCGGATGAGATTACAAACCTTGAAACAGACTTTGTTGTAGTCCCCTGCAGGCACCTAATGTCAGAGACTTCGGGCGACAGCTGCAGCGCATATGATTGCGAGTCGCGCGCATGCATATATGCGCACCGCTCTCAACCTGGACCCCGCCGACATCGAAGGAAGACGGGGCGGCGTACGCTCCTTCGGATTCCTGCACAATCGAGCTCGATGTAAATAAAACGTACGAGCAGATGCTTTGGGGCGGGGGCTTTGCCTGCGTGTCGCCGAGCGAGTAATCGTATCCGGTGGTCGGTTGGGCGGCATAATATTCATCCATCCTGGAACCGGCGTCGGGCCGCTTCATGATCAGCGTCACTTGTGCGTACGCACGAGCATCCTAGAAAAAGGAAGTCGTGGGGCTCACTCTTGGCTGGTCCAGGTCTCGCCAGTGGAGCTCACATTTTTGCATTTGACCATGGTTTTCGCGCCTTCAGCTGTCGTCTCCCATGTAGCTACGGAATGGTAACTGTTGTTGTAGCATCTGCGTGGCCCGGCGCGACAATAATCGATAATCATGATCAGTAATGTTGAGCGCAATCGCGAGCATCGATCGCGAATCTGCATACGGAAGGCCCAACCGGCTCCCAGTGGTTCATAGCGATTGCAATTGGGGGAAAACGGAAGCGGAAGCGGGGGCGGGGCGGAGGGGAGGTGGGGGGGGGGGGGGGGGGGGGAGGGAGGGAGGGGGGGGGGGTGGCGGATTTAGATAGAGAAAGTGTGCATAGGAGACACTCACGCTTTCCAGAAGTCGTCTCCAACACCATTCGTCGCAAGCCCTTCAGTTCCCTGGCAGTCCCAACCCTGCGCAGATGCGTTGAGAGTTCACGATCGCGACCTCTGATTTAAAAGCGTGCGCTCTGATCATGGGCTCACCGCGAAGCATGACTTGACGAGGGAGCCTGCAGTTGCAGATTAGTGAAACGAATGTACCTTTTGATCAGCTCGATTTTCGAAGCATCTATGTATTTAAATTTATAGCTATGTTGCACAGTGTACGTTGCGCCGCGCATTGATATTGAACGAATGCCGCACGCACCCTCTTGGACCTCTACCCCTCCGACGGTGAACGGTGGGTCCCAGGGCACGCTGAGTCGCGATCGCGGCATCAGCCTCGACACTTAACCCGCTCAAGCTGATCATTAAGCAGAGACAATATTAATGGAGATGCTCACGTCATTCGAAGGTCTTGTTCAATCGCTTGGGATCCGGACCCAATAACCTGGGCGCAATTGGCTTTGGTGCCGTCGGTCTTCTGTTGAGTGGCCAAGTGAATGTATCCATTGGCGTGACATCTATACGGTCACATGTCACAGTCAGTTCCAAGTCGGCAATCGATATCCAGAGCGATCGTGCAGGCGGCAGCTGGATCTAAAGCGCCCTCAATTAATTACACACAGGTCAAAGCGGCAAATTATGTAATATGTAATACCGCCACCACCGTCTTCGATTAAAACAAAATGCTCCAATTTAAGCGGCCAAATGAAATTTCAGCGGCCCGGATTCAACTGGCAATCTGCACAGATTCGGAGCCGCTCACGCTTTAAAGAAGTCCGGTCCGACGCCACTCGTCTCCAGAGCCTTCTCTCCGGTGCAGTAGAACCCCTGCATAACAGCTTAAATATAAGGTATTAAACGTTGCAATTACCCCTTCTCTAGATCTTTCAAAGTGTACGCATGTATACGTATTCGCATACAAGCTTAAGCTTGAGTTCGGGAGGAAAACCACATCAAAGCAGCTTCGGGGATCCTGACATACCGAGAAGCAGGCCTTCGTGTCGTAACCTTATAGTACAGGTCGAACTTAATTCAAGAGAATAAACATGTACGACGCGTCGAGCGCACCTCTCTCGATCTCTACCCCACCAACTTTGAAATCCCAGGGTACGCTGCGATGATTGCTTAGGATATGTAATCGCAACCTCAGGTTCATCCAAACGCGATTGCAATTAAAACACGGTTCGCAAGTCACCGAGTGTATGCGATGTTAAGTGGCTATCTCCAAGCTCGATCGCGAGGTGCGGACATAAAAGCAACCTCTCTGCTCAGGCTTTTGATTAAAGCAGTTTGCTGGCGGTCGAATTACATATATATGTCTCTTGTCGGGTATTTATAAAATTTGATTATCTCCGCGCCATGAGAAATAGAATAGACATCACGCACGTTTTGTTGATGTCGACAATGCCGGAGCTGTTCACGGTTAAGCATTTTGCATTCGAGTAATCGCCGGTTCCCGACGACTGCAGAATAGCCATGGAAGGGTACTTGGCGTTGTTGCATCTGCAAGTGCGGCCCCAAGCCGGAACTCGAGTCAGGTGCAGTAGAAAATTAAACCTCGACTCCGAAGCAGGTGCAGAAGCTTGAATCTAGAAAAGATCTAGACAGCCATGCAGGCCGCAAATGTTTGGAGCCTGGGTCACTCACGCTTTCCAGAAATTGTCTCCAACGAACTCTGTGGCGAAAACCTTTTTTCCAGTGCATTCAGGCCCCTGCGCGCGGGTGCGAATTAGCTTGGGTATGGACGTACAAATTCAAGCCCACGAGGAGAGGCGAATGCGGCCCGGAGAAGTTTCATTTACCGTAAAGCATGCCATGGTGTCGTTTCCTGCATTCCAAAAGTTAGCCCCAGTATCGAGCCACGCACGCACGCGTGTAAGATAATTTGGAAGGCGGCGTGACGTCTACACGCACCCCTGTCGACCTCGATAACGCCGCGGGTGGGATCGTTAAACATTGGGTATCTCCATTGCATGCTGCGTAGATCCCAGCCTCATGGTCAGCCTTGACGACACACGCTTAAGAGCTCTACTTTCCGAAGTTCGCATGCATCATGGCATGTTCAATTTTTGCAACGGCTCACGTTCTGTTAGCGTCGACGTCGACCACGCCGGCGCCGTCGGCGGCCGAACTAATATTGTAGCAAATGGCCTCGTCGCTGTATCCCCCGCTCCACGGCTTCCGCATAGCCACGGACGAGTAACCAGAAGCTCGGCATCTGCGTGGCCCAGATCGCGAGCGTCATGTACAAATGCATGCCGAGCCCCCTGGGAATATTAATCTCGCAGATTTAAATCTATAAGAAAGCATCAAGAACTTGTACACTGTACAATAGCCCGAGAGGCCTACAGATCTAGAGCTCGAGCATGCATATGCGATACTATCGATTCATATGCGAGATGCAGAGTGAGTTACTAATTATAATTATAAGTTTCGTGTCTAGAACTGTGATTTAAGAAATTAAATGTATAAAGCCGCAGCTGCAGCTGCAGGTTCACGGTCATGTGGATGATGATTACTCACGCTTTCGAGAAATCACTGCCCACGCCTTCAGTTTCAAGTTCCTTGCTTCCAGTGCAGTTCGGCCCCTGCGAATGCGAGGGCAATATTAATTGCCCGCTTTGAAGATCCGCTAGCAAGGAGTCCGGTCCGAAAGGCCGAAACTATTTATATTATATAAAGAAGTCGACGAAGATATATTATATAAAGAAGTCACCTTGAAGCAGGCCTTCATAGCGATGCCTGCGTGCGAAAATTCGCTTCAACATAAGTCCTTCTGTTCTGGAGAGGCTAGGGCTTGGGCAGCGATCGCGCGATCCGAAATTCAGTCGATATCGATTCTAGTTTTTGACGCGCATGCGCGCACCCCTCTCGATCTTGACCCCGCCAAGAATGGAATCCCAGAGGACTCTGCGCCGCGATCAGCTACTCCTCGTGACCCCATCCTCAAGGTCAGCTTCAGGTGATTGAGCGGGCTATTTAGCTATGAATGCGTATGTGAGGCGAAAGTGCGCGGCTCACTCTCTTTGACTTTCGACTCGCCCAGATCCGTTGACGATGTCGGAACGGACCTCTCCAGAGCCGTTGACATTGAAGCAACGGCCTTTCGGCCCATGTAATTGCAAAGCCAAGCTTTTGTGACCATTGCCCCAGCATCTGTCGACCCAAGTGAGTGATGGTCGACGTCAGTTGCGGCAAAGAAATAGCATCTCGAATACTAATTTTAGCACGAGCAAGCAATTGCATGTCCCAGGCCCCAGGCTATTACGTATACACAACGTTAACGCCCAGACTGTTACATTCGGCTCAATGCCACTCACGCCTTCCAGAAGTCATCGCCGACTTCGCTGGTCTCAAGCACTTTGTCTCCAGTACAGTCCGGTCCCTGCGCACACGCGCGCCGAAGCGTCAGCTGCAGGTAACTCGGAATCGAATGTGGACCCATATGCATGGCCCAGCTCTATGACATAAATCCGCAACTCTAAAACTCTTAGACCGCTGCGGAATCGCAGGTGTCACAGTGTGCAGGCACGTATATATATGCGTATACTGCACTACGGGACTTTAAAGGTCGAACAACTAATACGTAAACTGAGAAACTCGAGATACCGTGAAGCACGCCTTGGCAGAGGAGCCTGCCGGCGCCGATCGCGCAGATCAGCGATATGTATGCATATGCACGTCCGTTTCGAGACCGGCGCCTTTATATATATATATATATATATATATATATATATATATATATATATATATATATATGGGCTGTAGAGCGCCAGCACTCAAGCTTGCAGTGCAAAGCTTAAGTTGCATGCGCAGCGATCCGATGATGGCGTGCATATGATCACGCGTACGTATACGTATACGTATATTGCGCGGCACACGTGCATGCGCACGCACCCTTCAACACGGTAACTCCGCCGACCACCTTGGTTGCCGGTTTCGATGGCTTCGGGCCCATTCCGTATCTGAAGCGCCCGGCGGCCCCGGCCCGAAGTTTAAACCTTAAGCTTAAGCTTGTACAATTATATCGGCGACATCGACAGGACCGGCCGGGCCGGCGGTAGCTAAAGGCTGCGGCTCCGGCGGTAGCTTTAGCTAACGTCAGGCACAGCAGCTATAGAAAAGCGCACCGCCGAACTCGAAATGCGCGCGTACGATTGCGACCTGCACGTCGACAATCTAAACTTCCTGCTGCCGCAGCCTGGCAGTGCTGCCGAAGTGCGGTGCAGCTCAGCGGCTGTCCGTCAAAGTTAGTGCAAGTGGTGGCACGCGTGCTCACTGCTCAGTGCTCAGTGCTCAGTGTAAAACAGGAAATATTTAAGACACCAAAATGTTTAGTAATTTCGGGGTTTGGCCGGTTTAGTAGGCCTAAAATTATTAAGAGTTAGTCGCGTAAGCCTTTAGCAGGGGGTTCCGGGGGTGCACGTGAGCGCGGTACGTGCAATGGGGGTGCTCGACGCCGGCGACGCCGCGCGCTTCTGCGCTCCATTCGAGCAATTTAACTAAGACCGCGCCGATGAAACTGCGCTACGTACCCCCCGGGCATCGGGTTTAATTGTATCAAAAACTTTATGTATGGTCGGGGGCATCGGGGGGTACTGTATGGGGCGACTTCTCGGCAGCAAATTACCGCGGGACCAAATTACCGCGTTTTAACAAATTCTCGGCGCGGTAATTTGATACCGCGGTAATTAAGTGGGCGCGGTATTTATGTGTTCTACGGTAGGCTAGCTACTAGTAGCCTAGTAGCTAGAGCCTGGCGACGAGGCTGGCGTGGCGTACCGCGTCGGCTGCCGAAGATTGAATTGGGGGGTCCAAACATCGCTCGCGGCTACTAGCACCCTGTTTTAGGTACTCGGTACGCAAGAGGGAGTACAAGTAGTAGCAGACTACTAGCAGTCTACTAGGCTACACAGTGGGGTAGTACTACGGTACTAGTCCGGATTCCGGACTCCGGACCGTTTTTTGTAACGGACCGAGCGGGTCCGAGCCGGACGGCCCGGTCCGCCCGGACGGGCCGGACCTCAGCAGCTCAGCTGCAGCCTGGCAGCCTGCAGGCTGCACTGCGGCAGCCAGGCAGCAGCCTGCAGGCTGCAGCCTGCAGGCTGCAGCCGGTCCGACCGTCGAGTCGGCGTCGACGTCCGACTCGGCGAGGCTCCGAGCCTCGGACTCCATCACATCCGCCGATGAATCGGCGATGATGATGCGCATGCATGATCATGATTCGACTCTCCAATGAGTCTTCAAGGGGCTTCCATGAGTCTTCATTGACTCTTCAATGAGTCTCCATTGTCTCCAATGGCGGGGCCGTGGTCAGGGCCGCCGGCTGCGGGCCGGGGCGGGGTGCTAGGCGGGGCCCTGGGCGAGGCCGACAGCGTGCCCTCGAGCTCGGCGTGCTGCGGGCGTGCCGACAGCTGCAGCTCGGCTCCGTGGCGCGCTGGGCGAGGAGGGCCGGGCGGCCCGGAGGGCGGCGACCGCCTCGGCGGCCGCCTCGGGGCGGGCTGCTAGGCGGGGCCCTAGGCCTAGGCCTGGGCGTGCTGCGGGCGTGCACATGCCGACAGCTGCAGCTCAGCGGTGGCGAGGCCCTGAGGAGGGCGGCCCGGAGGGCGGCGGCCGCCTCGGGGCTATATATATAAAGCTAGCGCTGGCTCCGCGACCGGGAGCCTCGGAGCCGACGTAGATCCCGGGGAGGGCGGCGAGGCCCCGGCCCGTGCGGTCCGCCACGACCCCCAGGACGGCGGCTGCGTTGGGGGCACCCTGCCACTGCCCCCCGGCCCGCCCCCGCGGCGAGGGCGGCGGGAGCGGCGAGGGCGGCGGCGAGGGCGGCCCAGGCGGCGGCGGCGGCGGCGGCGCGCGGCGGCGGCGGCGGCGGCGTCCTCGGCGGGGAAGCTTATAATTAAGGGGCCGGGGTGGGGTGGGCCGGGCGGAGAGCTCGAGGGGGCGTACGGGGCCGGGGCTGGGCGCTGGAGGCCTGCCACCCCTGGGCGGTCCCCGGCTTCGCCGCACTCTAGATCTAGAGCGCGGCGGTTATAAAAAGGAACGGGGAGAAGCCGAACTGACTGAGCTCGAGGCTAGGGTTACGGGAGCGCCGCCGGACGGGGCCGCGAGCGAGATGGAGGGGGCGAAGGCCTAGGGGCGGTAGGGGACGTCGCGATCGGCGGGGAGGGCGGACTGCAGCTGGGCCCGCGGGGCGCTCGGGGGGCTCGGGCCGTCCGGATCGGCTTTCAACGGCCTCCGCCCGGACCCGCGCCCCGGACCGAGAGGCGTACATGACGAGCATGCCGATGCTAACCCGGCCCCCGACCGGCGGCCGGTGCACGTAGCCGGGACCACGCGCACATGGCGCGTCCAGATTTAATTTCGCGGGGGCCGGGTCGGAGGGGTCGGCGGCGGGCGTGACGCCCGCCGCGGAGGCGAGCTGGAGCGTCGACTTCCCCTGTCGTCGAAGACGCGCAAGCCTGCCGCCGTGATGTTCGGGTGCGCGCGAATCTCCTCGTGCACCGTGGCACGTGGGTCATGCCGAAAAGTTTTATAATTATAATTTGATCACGGACTTTACGGGCGATGGTCGCGCCGGCGGGCGATGGTGAATGGGATTGTGCAGTGGAGCGGCAGGGAGCGGCGGGCCGCGGGAGCGGCAGCGCTAGCGGTTGTCGCGGCAGGGGTTTAAATTTATTAAAAGTCGCGGGCGCGGTCGCGGTCGCGGTAAAGGGGGTTTATTCATTAAATTAAAGTCGCGGTTAAAGGGTTATAAGTCGGCACGGGCCCGGGGGGGTGGCCGCGGTCGCGGGCGACGGTATACGGGATTAATATATATATTGTGCGTGCGATGCCTCCTTGGGTGATCGAGATGACCGCGGCCGGAACTTCGGAAGCGCGCCGCGGCGCGGCAGGGTGGCCTCGACGACGTCGTGCTTGTTGTTGAAGACGCATGAGTCGTCGCGGCAGGGGTTTTAATTTGTATCGCGGACTTCACGGGGATGGTCGACGTCGCGGTCGCGGGCGACCGTCGGGCGGTGAACGGAATCGATATCGTGCTTGCCGCGGCGCGATCGCGATTCCTCCTTCGATGATCGAGATGACCGCGGCCGGGAGCGTGCCGCGGCTTGTTGTCGAGGACCGCCTCGACGTCGCTCACTGAGAGCAGCCGGATCCGCCGCGGCTGTCGTCGCGGCACACTGAGTCATGATCATGATCAGCGAGATCGCGATCGAGAGCAGCCGGACGACGACAGTGCGGCGGCACGCCGCGGTGCCCGCGGCCCGTGCGCATGCACGCGACGAAATTTAAAATGTACTTCTCAACGGGCATGCGTGCCAACGGGCATGCGTGCGTGCATGCGCACGAGCCGCGGTACCGATCGGTGAGCAACGTGTCCGTGGCCTGCTCTAATTTACCATGCACATGCACGTGTCCACGGTTACTGGCGTATATGAGTAGATGATCATGTTGATCAACTTGGCAAGTCGGGGTGGCGGCGCGAGCTCTCGGCGGGAAGGACGCGGCGGAGCTCGAGCTCCGCCGGGCCGGAGGAGACTCCGGAGGAAACGGCGGACGAACCCGTACAGGCGGAACTGCGGTGGGTTGGGGCTCATTGCAGTCGCTGCACGTGCACGCGCTTTATTTCGCCTTCAACGGCTTGATCGCCGGTACCGGTACCAACGTTAACGATGACTTCACTGAGTCACAAAAGTGTCAGCATCGAAAACCCGCGCATTTTCAGGCCATGTGCGTTTCATAATCAGAACATATTGCTCTATCTTACAGGCTGTTGATGGAGTAAAGATCGGTTCTCGGAGGTCCAAACGAAAGTTATTTATTCTAACAGATTTTGAGATGAATGGTCATATAACTGCAACGGCCAAGCTAGAGCTCGAGTACTAAATGTTTCCCAGCTCAGCGTTTCGACGTCTACGTCTACAGCTTCGCGGCCAGGCAACAAGCAGGGGGGCTCCGCCCCCCCGCACCCCCCCAGTGTTATTTAGGAGTCTTTGATTTCTTGTGGTCTATTCTTCTTCTTCTACGTACTACTTCTACTACTACTACTTATTAATTGAACAAAGAATGAGAATGAAGTACTAAAGTTGTAAAGACAGAACAGAAGAAGCTGAAGCACTGAACATAAAGAACACAGATGTGAGTGCATGGAAGATGTAGAAATTAAACACTGATCATGTAATCTGGAAACAATGCACGAGATGCAATGTAGTCCAAAGCGAGGCTTCATCATTTATGGTTTGTCATGAAACACAGTGCTTTGCAATTGGTGTTTAATTCTTGGCTGGCAAAGAAATTAAAGGGCGATTTGATATTCTTAGCTATAGCTATAGCTTTAGCCAGGAAGATGAGAAGAAGAGCTAAAGCACTGAACAATTGCAAGAAGTTTGAAATTGCACACATGAATCTCTTGTGGTTCATGATCAATCGTATTACAAAGAACGAAAATGAAGCTGAAGCACTGAAGAAGAGAGCATTTCAGAACAGATCCAGAAACAATGAAGTGATCACAAAACAATACAAAAGAAGCACATGCAATGTATACGTATTTCAAAGTTTTGATCATTTATGTTCTAGATCTGTCATCGAACATCGAGTTTTGGTGTTAAATACTGGCCATGGCTGGCAAAGCAAGGGCAATCCTTAGCAGGAAAGTGGGCAAGAAGCTTGAACGTTAACATGTATTGCAGCAGTGATATACTGTCGAAGTCCCTGTAGCTTTGTACCCTGTACCTCAGTCTGCCTGTACCCCCAATACACCACCTTGCCAGCTATCTAGCCTGGCAACACATTGCGGCACTGATCATGAACAATTGCAAGAAGCTTAAGAATTGAACACTTCAATTGACAACTTGGCAAAAACAACCTGGCAAGGTTGTAGAAGAATTGATCATGAACAAGTCAATCATTGATCATTTCATTTCATGCATGTAACACGCAACAATATTTTATGCATGCAATGATGCCATGATGAATAATGCATGCATCATGATCAATGTAAAGATCTAGATGCCACTGATCTAGATGTTAAACAAACAATGCAAGTACAATCTCTTCAATTTCAATTTGGCAAGTTTCTGTTTTGTTTGTTGTGAATGTGTGAACGTTGTGTTAGTGTTGTGTTTTTTTGTTTTTTGTCTTGTTTTGTTGTTTGTACATTGTGGAACATATGCTTTTCTTTTTGTTGTACATGCCAAGATGTTTAATGTATTATTTATTGTTTGCCAAGAATCGAACCGGTTCTGAATCGGCACTGAGCAATCAAGTGCACCACAGCACTTCAGGAAGAAAAAAGGAAAAAAAAGGGACTTTCCATTGACAGAACTGCCGGATACCCAATTTCAGCCACAAAACTCCACTCTGTGGCAGATCTTCCCACTTCATACTTCCAAGCTCACTGGCAAGGGCAGCGGCTGCCGCTACTTTTTTTAAGAAGTCACAGAGTCATACATCACTCAGTGACTTTTCCTTCTCATGTGGAGCCTGTCTCAGTGACCACAGTGAGTCAAGGCAGCACTGGCAGCCTTCAAGTGCATATCGAATTGAGTATACCAATGAGAGCGACAACTCAACCACTGGCCTGCGATTCACAAGTTCCCCACTTACCAAACATGCTGGCACGACTGTTGGCAGCCCAGGCTGGACCACCCATGGAGCACAGTCCAGTCAGTGACTTTGACTGTTCGCACCGCTCTCAATGCTGGCAGTTTGAGTCTGCCGTAGTACTAAACGGAATTTTCTTCCAAGGGGAACATGGGTTAATCTACTATGTAGCAAGGACAACTCAGTGACTAGACTAGAGACTATTAGCTGAATGAACACACAAGACTAGATCTAGACCAGATCTAGATAACTAGAGTGGGGACAAAACATTGTATGCTTACAGTCGCATAGTTATGAAGCTCATCTATAGATTATTATCGATAATGACGAAGCTCAAGCCACATATATATCGATCATATCGATCTAGAAGTTAAACATGCACGCTGTGAACGGCATGGCTTCTAGCTACGCATGCGTACTACAAGTACTACGGTACACGTATATACGTAGTCGAAAAACTACGCGAAAATGAAACCACCATTGTAGTCCGTCGCACTCATCGAGGACTAACTATCATTATTATGTAAAGTCTGCTCTATATTTAGATATTTACGCCTGCACATGGTATTGCTATCCGAAGTCGAAACTTCCTGCAGCTTGGAACAGAGACAGATCTAGACGTCAAAGTCCACAGATCTATAATCTAGGCTAGGGTTTGTGAACCTTTCTGAAAGCTTCGGAAAGCGCCTCTAACACGTACTCGCATACCACGCGCATGCACTGCAACTGCACTATCGCGTACTTCTAAAACTTACTAGCACGTAGCTGCACGTGCACTGCAACTGCCGCAGGGCATGTAGATCTAATGATAGCTCAACAGCCTAACCATCTAGTAGGTCATGATCATAATCATCCGGATCCAAGCTTAAGAGAAATCTGGATCCAGATCTATGTCGACTCATATATCAACGGGCTACTTGCACATGGAAGTTTATTGGAAGAAAGTTTATTATGAAGCAGCTGCAAATGTATTCTGCTCAGAGAGATATCGTGGTCGCCTTGACTTCGTTGCCGTTCATCGTTTTGCCGGCCGGCGCCTTCGAATTTTTATCGTGCCGTCCGAACCCGAACGCACGCTCGATCGCCTCGGGATACTGTTGCTCTGGCACTTTCTGCAGGAAACACGGTAAGAAGAACTCGTGCTAATGCATATGTTTATACAATTAGGATGACCTTTAGGAACTTCTTGGCGATGATGTACGCAACGAAGGCCTGCCCGCCGATGCCGAAGGCGGCCGAGGCCAGGCCCAGCATGTCCGAGATGGCGTCGAGGAGCGACGAGCGGATGACGCGCTCGACGTTCACGAAGAGGCCCATCTGCTCGAATTCGACGCGGAACGAGACGACGTCCTCGGGGCACTCGGCGATCGGGCGGAACGGCGGGCAGACCGCCTGCGCCGACGCGCGGGTCAGATACTTTGAAATGCTAGTAATCATATGCATAGCTATACACAGCTCGATCCAGCGCACGAATTGCGTCTCGTCCTTCTCGCTGACGACGGTGTCCGCGGGGCTGATGTCCAAGTGGTAGCGCTCGCGCCCGTCCTTCGGGTCCGAGAAGTGCATGGGGGTCAGCTGCACGGGCAGCTTCACGGATCGGATGCCGCGGAAGACCGTCGCGTCGCTCGAGGTCTTGATGAGCCCTTCCGCGCGAATGAACTCCGGCACCTGCGGCAGCCGCCGAGCAATTAATCTTATGAGAGGGTGCGAATATAAAAAGAATTGATATAAAGGACCTCGATGCGGTAGGGGACGGCTACGGCGTACGCCATTCGAGAGACGAGTCGGAGCTCTGCGTACACGCCGTCCACAGCCGTGATCCTGCGGCCGCGGCGATCGGATTTATGTTCAGTGTTTCGTGTTCTGCGCGCTCTACTAGAATCGATAAATACTATAATACAACGCACTTGCAGTCGTCACACAGCCATTGAACCCTGCACGTGCGCGAGCGCGAAATCATCGATATCAGCACGAGAGTCAATTCAATATCGAAAGGTCCTTCAATTTAGCACCTGCAAGACTGCCCCGCGTCAACCTTGACGAACGAGAGGACCCCTCCGCCGGAAATTCCGCTCAGCGCGACGCCAGCCTCGCTCGCGTCGCAGTTCCCGGTGTACCCCCTGAAGATGGTGACGATCCGGAACCTCCCGTTGATGTCCGCGGCCGTCGGAGAGGTTCCCAGCTGCAGCGTTTGGATAATCTGCGGCCATGGACATAGCGGAGTTCAACGATTGAAATATATTTCACAGTATTTATGCGGACCGCAAAGTTGGCCGTCGAATATTGCACAGCGATGAACGACACTGCCGATATTCAAGTTAAATTGAAATTCGATTCCATGAATTCGAAGCGGAAGCAGCACCTGCGACGGCGATCGCGACGACGCCGAAGAGGGTGAAGAAGGCGCCGGAGGAGGTGCGCCCCTTCTCGCAGACAGGCTCGCCGGACATGTCGCCCTTGGCCGCGTCCGCCGCGATGGCCTCGTGCTCCTCGGCGGCCTCGTCTGCAATATTAATCCCCACGTCAGCGCGAGCTGAAGCTTATTACTATAAACAAAACTTAATGGAGGAGTACGGTATACTACTATATTACTATAAACAAAAAAATTGCCTTTGTAGAGGAGGTGGAAGCGGTGCACGAAGCGGAAGCGCTGCTCCCGTTTCTCGGGCGTCGCCGGCAGGAGCCACAGGTAGAAGACCAGCAGCAGCCCGAAGAAGACGAGGCCGCCCGCGAGAGCAGACCCGATGTACAGGAAGCGCTGTCGCGCGCAGCTTAGATTCCAGTCGGCCGCCTTGCGCACCATGCACTTTGCGATCGCACCTGCTTCATTTCATTTTGCGTCGACTCCTCGGTCTTCACGACGGCCTGCGTTATGTTGACGGTGTTGAAGTCGAGGCTCCGCTTCTGCCACTGCAGGTCCACTTCGAATTCGAGGTCCTCCGCGTCGTCGGGGAGCGCGATCCCCAGGGCCCGCCGCCCGAGCGCAAGGAGCCCTCGCGATCGCGAGCGCCGCGTGTTCGAGTCCAGCAGCGCGGTCAGGTCCGTGTCGCCTTCCGTCTCGCGCAGCCGGCCGTCAATCGGACCCCTCGAGCCTGCGCGTTATGCTTAGTGAGAAATGCGCAGCTGCTTTCGTTGAATCGAATGATCTTGAAGGAGTAGCGCGAGCGCACCGACTGGGCAGTACTTTCCGACCGGACACGGCAAGCACTGCGGCATTCCCGATGCATTCGCGTACGTGCCTGTCGAACTGCGACGCCATATGCATTCAGATAATTAAGTGTGGCTATAGTCTCGAAGAAATCAGAACCGACGACGAACCAAGGCGTGCACTCGATCAGGGTGGCGTTGCGGTAGGTGCCGGGCGGGCACGCGGTGCAGGAGAGCCCGTCCGTGCTCACTTGCCCCAGCTCGCACACCTTGCATGAGCCAGACCCGCTTGTGGAAATCGTGTTCACGGAGCACCGCTTGCACTCATGCGCTCCTTGAGGCGCGAAGAAGCTGGCAGGACAAGCCTCCTGCAAAAATACGTATATATAAGCAAGCGGTTCGATTCTCATCGCCAATTTCGAAACGAAAGTTATCGATGCGCACGCATATCTGGCGCGTCGAGTCCGCGATGTGGCCAGCTGGACAAAGCTGCGGCGCACGATTGCGAGGGTCACAGGACGGCACGTAATGTTGTTGTGCATGTCACAGTGTTTATGCACGATCGTGAGTGCAGGCACACGTGGAAAAGCGCACCTCGCACTTGGGCATGCCCGGCTTGGGGGCCGTGGCGTTCTTGGGGCAGAGTTCGCACACGGCTCCAGTCACGTCGGGCACGCGTCCCGCGGGGCACGCTGCGCAATCAATTTCAGAGGCTGGAATTCGAACATAACGCCGGCCCTGCACATGCGGCCGACCGCGGCGCCCGATTGCAACGTTTAACCGCGCCCGGCGGCGGCCCGTCCCAATTAATTAAGCTTCCCGAGGCTCCGCGAGTTAAATGTATACGTGTATCTAAACGTAGCCGCCAAGAACGGAGCCAGAACCACTCACGCGTGCAATCGATTCTGTCGTCACGAGGGATGCGTCCAGGGGAGCTTTGCAAACGAAGAAGTTCAACAAAGATAAAGAAAGAAATTTAGTTCGAGAGCTGTAGCTTACCAAGGGAAGCACTGCGTGCTGCCAAACTCGGGCGTGTGCAAGTTCTATGTGAAGAGCAAATTAAAGTGCGTCGTTAGGGCCGGGGTGTCGCGCGCGCGGCCATGTCCAGAAGCAAAGCACCTCGGCGCAGGACGTGCAGACTGTCATCGATGCGTTCCTGAAGGTTCCGGGGCGGCACGGGATGCAGCTCGTGAAGTCCGGCGCGTTCACGTACCCTCCCAGGCACGCGAGGCACGCGTAGGCTTGCCCCGGGTTCGGAGCGTATGTGTTTGCGGGGCACTGACGTTTAAGACGAATAAGAGAACACTAGCACTCGCATTTGAGCGTTTCGCGCACCTGCTCGCAAAAATAGCTCTCGTTTCGCATGTAGAATCCTCTATCACAGCTGATCGGGGTGAAATAAATGCAAGCGGGCGCGGAGATGAAAGCTGAATTCGAAGCGCGCGATGCAGCGCACTCGATGCAATGGGTGCCCAGCGTGCTCGCGTACTTGCCCTTCGGGCAGAAGATGCAGTTGCCGTAGAGCTTCCCGGGAGAGTAAAGGTACACGGCCGTCTCCTTGATTCGAATGGGCGTGCACGGGACGCAGACGTTTTGATCTGGCGGCTGGTACGTTCCCGCGGGGCAGTCAAGGCACTGCGTCCCCTTCTCGTTCGAGATCGTTCCCTGGATCGCGCTCGTCAATATCGAAATTAAAGCCATTCGCAACATGCCTCGATTAAGATTATAATTACCTTCTCGCATTTATCGCATTCCGTCAGGCCCGGCAGAGGGGTTATCCAGCCCTGCGCGTGCCGCAAAAGACGTGGATTCAGTTCGCAGACGGGACCGAAATAATTAAAATGAAGCCAGAAAGCTTTTCGCACTGCATTACAAAGCGTGCAGGTCCCGTTCTTCTCAAAGCTTCCAGCCGGACAAACTGCGAAGGGGCAATGGTCAGCAAACGTACTACGGTAAAGCAAGCGGCAAATAGGTATAGCAACAGTCAGCAGACGTTTGCATTCGGTTCTGTCGTCAGAGCTCTCGTATCCTCGCGGGCTGTCGATGTGCATTTATAGGTCACGATTTATCAATGTTACTCTTTGGCGGCAGAGATCGCACCACTTCGTGCAGAAGGACGCCCCAGCCGCTGGAGTATAGAACGTGAAGGGACACTTTCCGAAGGCGAAGGTCAGTTTGCTGGCGCCGCGGCGAGCACCAGATTTTGAGCATGCATGCATATGCAAATGCGCACCAGCTGGCACGTCGCATTTCCCTCTGCTCGGAACGTGCCCTGGGGACACGGCTGCCGGGGCAGTCAGACGACTGTTTTCTCCAGGATCCGGACGTCAAGCCCAAAGCGCGAGTCCAGCGCACCAGGCAGTTCTGCCGATCCATAGAGGCGACCTTTCCGGGTACGCAGGGCACGCAGCTTGTCGCCCCCGCCTCCGGCGTGATGGCATTCAATGGACATCTGCAAATTCGATGCGGCATCAAGCTTTTTTAGTAGCGTAGAGAATCGTGAACGCCGCACTCGACGCATGTTTGGTTCGTCTCGAACCAGCCTGCCCGGCATGGCTCGCAGCCCGTCCGGTCGTCCAGGGAGACCGTTCCGTTGGCGCAACGGGTGCACTGCGGTGCACCCCCGATGCTGTACGATCCTGAACGTGGCGCGTCATGATCAGAGCATTCTGTCTCTATAGCTATTCTCAGATGAGTTTGCATTTGCGCGTCGTACCCCAAAGACAGGGTACGCATTCCGTTCCATTTTGGCCTCGATAAGTCCCCGCAGGACACGGCTGCACGCGACTCGTGATCAGGAGAGGCAGCCGGAAAGTATGTAAATATAATTAAGTATTGCGGTAGCGTGCACCATGCAGCTCTGGTGGTCCACAGCGGCGACGAATCCAGCATCGCAGGCGAGGCACTCGGTCGCGTTGTCTGTCGGGGTGTACGTGGTGCCTATGCAAGGGCGGCACACCCAGCCGCTCTCGTAGTTGCCTTTGCCGCACGGAACGCAGTAGGATCGCTCGGGGTTGGGCACGGTACCCCCAGGGCAGTACGTGAAGAAAGAGCTGCCCGGGAGCGCGACGCTGCCGAACGGGACGGCGTCGCAGGTGGGCATAGAAGCGTTCCGGAAAGTGCCCGCAGGACACGCTGTCGCGCGTGCCAGGATATATAAGAAAGATATATACGATATAAGAGAGAGGATGTATAAGAACTCACCGAGGCAAATTTGACTGTCTTCGGAGGCGTAGTACCCAGGCTCGCAAACCGTGCAGTTCCAGTTGCCCTCGGAGCTACTGATCGTATTGAGAGGACACCTGCACATGCGAACGCGCGGGGGTTTTTCGAATCGAGTTTCAGCCTCAATCGAGGCCTCTGATTATTCTTAAGATCTCACCTCTCGCAGGCCGTCTTGTTCAAAGCGACCGGCTGGTACGTTCCCGCAGGGCATGCCTGATCACGAGCAGCAATGAATCATGATCAATTCATGAGTTCGCGATCGGGGCTCTGGATCGATGTAGCGCATGCGGCGCACGCGGCAGTTCTGGCGGTCAGCCGATGCGACGTAGCCTGGCGCGCAGGCCTCGCAGGAGGTGGCGCCGGGTAGCGGGGTGACGGAGTTTCCAGGGCACCTGTACATGCGTGAGCGCGCTGGAGCTTGGTCGCACTTGGTCATCATCTATCGTTCGGTCTGACGCACTCGAGGCAGTCCGGTCCGCTCTGATAAAACCCGGGGCGGCAAAATTCGCAATCCGTCCTGTCGGCCGTCGAGATGGTCCCGTTTCCGCACGGGTTGCAGAAGGGCGCGCCGCCCATGCTATAGGTTCCTGTATTGGCAGCGAGGCTCGTACATGAACAAGTCTCGAGAATCGTGAACATTGATCATGAGGATCTCACCCCATAAGCACTGAAGACAATCCGAGTCATTCGCTGTCCGATAGGTTCCTGCGGGACACGCCTGCGACGAGTTTCGACATCCGGCCAGTATAAGATTCTAAATTAAAGCACCAGGCAGTTCTGCCGGTCCATAGATGCAATCTGCCCCGCGGGGCACTTCTCGCAGAATGTTTGCCCTGCCCAGCGCGTGATCGCATTCACGGGGCATCTGCGAATCCGCTTCAATAATTGTCGCGGACAAATAGCTCAAACAGAGCAGGACGTCGCACTCGACGCAAGTTTGGTTGGTTTCAAACCATCCGGCCCGGCACGGCTCGCAGCCCGTCCGGTCATCTAGCGACACCGTCCCGTTGGCGCAACGGGTGCAATTCGGCGCGCCCTCGAGACTATACGTTCCTGATGCAAGCGTTGAAAAATGAGAAAGTTCAGAGGGTCGAGTAAGCGCTTAATAACTGTGATTCACCCCATGGACACAAACGGCATTCGGAGTCGTTTTGTGCTCGGTACGTCCCCGCAGAACACCGCTGCGCGCAGAACGAATATAATCATTTAGCAGTAGAGCTATATCAATCCGGCAACCACGCGCCAGGCAGTTTTGCCTGTCCATGGACGCAATCTGCCCCGCAGCACATGGCATACATGTTGTCGCTCCTGCCTCGGGAGTGACCCTATTTACTGGGCATCTGCAAACCCGCATCGATGTCGTCAATATAATGTTGCTTGATTTAATTAAATAGAAACAAAAGCCGCACTCCGCGCAGGTCTGGTTGGTTTCATACCAGCCTGCCCGGCATGGCTCGCAATCTGTTCGGTCATCCCTTGAGATGGTCCCTGCAGGACATGCAGTGCACGCAGTTGCGCCTGTAGCTGCGCCCTTATTGCTTTTGGTCCCTGCACACAGAGTGTCAATTCAAATATTCGAAGATGCGCATGCGCGAGTATGTCGCGTAGTTGCATCAGCATCATACCCGAAGGACATAGCAGGCACTGTTTGTTGCTCTCGAACCAGCCCGCCCGGCATGGCTCGCAATCTGTTCGATCATCCCTCGAGATGGTCCCTGCAGGACATGCAGTGCACTCAGTCGCGCCTGTGGCTGCACCCTTATTGCTTTTGGTCCCTGCACGCAGAGCATCATATATACACGTAAGCATGAAGCGCAGCTGCAGAAGCATCGTACGCGTACCCCAGGGACACGGCTGGCACTGTTTGTTGCTCTCGAACCAGCCCGCCCGGCATGGCTCGCACCCCGTCCTGTCATCACGTGACATTGAACCTGCAGAACATTGGTTGCATGTAGTCGCGCCGGTAGATGTGCCCTTTTCGCTTTCTGTCCCTGCGCCGACAGAGTCGGGATATATAGTTTTACATATGCGACTGCAATCTGGAAAATGCTTATACCCCATGGACATGGCCGGCAGTCGGACATACTATCGCTTCGGTATGTTCCAGCTGGACAGGGCTGCGAATTCGAATTGAATGGATAAATTAGTAAATGAAAGTCAAGAATCCGCGCGCATCTGCTAAATCCTTGAAACTACTGACCTCGCAATACGAGCGCTCTGGGTTAGGGCGATGGCCTGCAGAGCAGGTCTCGTAGTTTCCACTTCCCTGGATTGCAACAGCCCCAGGAGGGACTTCGACGCAAGAAAGTAGAGCGCCATTCCTATACGTTCCCGCAGGACAATCTATCGTTGAAAGTTAAAAATGCGATATCGTTCTATACGTGTACGTAATCATCTCAAAATATAAATTACCGATGCAACTCTGTCCATCTGCAGAGGAATATGTGCCATTGTCGCATCTGATACGCAGCGATTCAACGTAGAGGCTGCAATCACGTCGCGACAAGACGCACTTTTCGCATTCAGTTGTAGTTGCGACTGAGCTAGCCTTATAATTGAGTGGGCAAGGCTCGCATAATGATCCACGGAACAGCTGATATGTGCCTTTCGGACAAGCAGTGCCTGGCATATTAAAGGATGGATATGAGAAAGAGTGTGCCGGCATATGAGAAAGAGTGTGCCGGATATGAGATTGATATGTGATCATGAGTATGAGCTGATCGTGACGACTCACATTCTGACGATTGACCTTGGGAGAAGTATCCATGATCACCTTGCAGAAAGTACAATAAAAGAGGTGTATGCACTATGTTATGACAAGGCAATACGTACAGGTCACGCATTCGGCAATACCGAGCGCGCCTTTTGAAGACTTTGTCATGGCAGGGCATGGAAGACATCCTGCACGGAATCAATCAGAGGTGGGGGTGGTGGGGGTGGGGGCCTATCAATTTACCAGAGGCCCCTTTGTGAGGAAGATAGAATCCCGCTTCACACACTGTGAGTCCAAGTCAACGGTTTCAGAGTCAAGAAGTCAAACTAGGATAGGGAATCTGTTTACAAAGACAATCTCTTCCCCAGCGCGGATTCTGGGTGTACGCATTGTCGGCGCATGCGGTACATGTTGGACTTCCTGGTGAGGTGGAGTACTTGCCGAGGGGACAGTCTAAAACCGCGCGTTTGTTCACGCAAAAACCGTCATTTCAAACTGTTCCTCACCGTAGCAAGAGCTTGCTCCCTCAGAGCTCGCGGTACCTTCAGGGCAGTTGGTGCCTGCAACGAGACATTAATTATGCGCTCTTTAATTGAGTGCGGTATTCATGAACTCACATTCAGTTTTCCCGCCTTCGGAGTACTGTCCCGCAGGGCACGTTTGCGCCTCTACGGTGTAATTTATCATTCCTGTCAAATCCCCGTACCATCCTGCACGTAGATGAATTTGAATCCATACCACAGAACATCCCAGGTGTTTTACATGACGCGCTCACCTGGCGGGATCGGAATACAATCTTCGCCTCCACCGTACAGAGTGTCCGAGTTGAAGTACTGTCATGATCACGCATCGCGCATCAAAAATCCAGTAGAGCGGTTTCCACACTCGAAAAATCCATTGAGCGCACTGTTCCTTTTGGGCAGTCCACGTTAATGCGGAATATGGAGCCTCTGCAGATATTTCAGTTCGAGAAACTCCATTTTATATACAAATGCCTTCTCTATCAACGCACGATGCTGTATAGAAAACGATGTATGGAAGGGTGCGGAATGCGGCTGCACTACTAGAGTCCTGGGGATTGAAGTTCGAGAAAGTATATTGCATTGGACTGTATGAGCTCATGAGCGAGGAAATGTATCTGCGCATCACGCACACAAACATCGTTTGTTAGCTGCGTATGCAATCCGATATATATTTAACTAATTGTGCACTCATAATCCACAAGAGCAAGCCCGCCGCTGCGAAGGGAACGCTCTTCAATATGGAAAATCGGCAGCAGGTGCGCAGGCAAAAGCTACCCGATTGGATGAGGAAAAATGGATGCTGGAATGACTATTTTTGGGCTCGCTTGGGAAAAGCTTAGGTCGGACCCGTCAACACCTCGAATCTGGTTCAGGTGATTTTTATTATGCACAGGCATACATAAGGATATAAGGACGAACGACGATCAATTCGCTGGTTGGATCGCTTGAGTGGGCGGAGGCTTTCCGCAAACGACTCGACGACGTAAAAATTTGAAGTCGCATCGGAGTGTTGATCTGGTTATGCCTGCGCCACGTAACATTTTCTCTATCCATTGCAATTGAAGTCGAGAATTCGAATACATATACGGAAAGTAAAAATCGACCTGACCTCTCCCTGACGACGTAAAGATTTCCGTTCATATAGACTGCAGCCGACACAGAAGTCCACGTGACAGTATTGCCTCTGCTATAAGCGTTGTACGTTGGAGTTCCGCCGACTGAAGCTGCCAAATCTAACTTGCCGGAAAGGACGCCACCCATGGCGGACTGATGCTTGGAAGGACGCCTGCAGCGCTTGGATAAGAAGGGCATGGAAAAATAGGAAGGGAGTGTACAAACCTCAGCCTCACAATCTCATCGGGGAACACGTAGAAGGAATATTCTCCGCTCTTACTTTCCACCCAGCGCCCCTCAGCTGCCTGCTTCATATCAATTCGGAACACTTTGGACATACACCCCTTTGAACGCTCACCCCTTTGCCAATTTCGCCTGTGCCACCCCATGCATTCTGAGAGATGAACTGTGGTGCTACATCGTTAAATTCTGTGTCGTCGGCACTTTTCTTGTATTCCCAAGTTCGCCTGATAAGTATGAGCGGGTCGCGAGCTAGCTTCACATCTGTACCGTCGACGCTCCAGCTCCACGCTGCAGCGATAAGTATTATGCATATCAGCGTTGTTGAACCGCACCTGAATACTCAATTAATCTCACCTGCGATGACGTGCTGGATGGCTTTAGGGTATGCAGTCTTGGTGAACGGGATTCTTAATATTCCATGATAGTGAATTGGGCCTTGTTCCGATGTACGCCCATCATACGCCATGGCTTGCATAATTGCTGGCAAAGGTGCTTTGTGTGCGTAGTCACGGTTTAATCCGTACCCCATGGCTTGTGCGCTATCAGATATTACTCCAGGTTTGATCTGGAAGTCAGGTCCAATTTGCGACAACAGATAATCAATGCCTTCGCCGAAAGAAAAATCGATGGATCGCTCATCGGGGTTGCTCCGCAACCGGCAGAGCCGCAACCTCAGATCCATAGTTGTGAATTTCCAGGTATAAGCGAACGCAGGGGATGACATCGGTGCGTATGTGGCGAAATAAGCAACTCCTGCAGATTCGTCACTCATTAGAATGGCAAATTTGATACCGATACTGCACGTACCATGCTGCCAGAATGAGAAGTGCGAAAGCTCAATAAGTGGTTCTCTTTTTGTATAAATAGTAGAGAAACCGCCAGCCGCCCAATCGAAGTCTTCCCCTGGAAATCGAAGTAAACTCATTATTAGCGCTTAGGTCATCTCGAATCGAACGAATCGGACACACATATCGGACACGATAGACCCTCATTCGTGTCGAACGGGCGACCGACGTTATCGAGCAAATCTTGTTCGAAATCGCTGTCTGTGCCTTGAATCTTTCGCTTCAATACTCCATACAGGTTCGCCTGTAGAAACGATCAGGTCACTTCTGAGCTATCGATCGCGAGATTGGACAAATTTTAATAAGAAGTTGACTTCACACGCACGTGCAGCATCCAGCCAGTCGATCCGGTCGGTTTTGTGTCAAGCAAAAAAACCGTGTCCAGTGCCCCGAAAAATCGAAACCTGCCCGCACACGTTTAAATTCAAATTTGGACTGTATAGAATGTAAAAGAGTTTTGAATCATTTTAGAAGCGTACGTAGGGTCCCACACAGACAGCGTTTGCGCAAGATTGTTTATCGTACTATCGTCGACCAATTGACTGACTGGAGTCGTCGACATGTACGCCACAGCTTCAAACATTACCTCGCGCCACCTGTACACGTGCAAGTGAGTCTTATATATATATACATATATATGTAATCGATTCTGTCACTTGATCACTCTGAAATTGAAGATCACGTACCATGCGCCGGCGCTGTTAGGGTCTCTAGTCATGTAATTATACACATCACAAAGGCTTTCGGTTGATGCACTAGCACTGTTGCACGTGTTTTCGAGATCAAGCTCCGCAAAGAGGCTTCTCGCATTTGAGGCAGGCGATGGTCCGCATGCGAATTCAGAAGTCCAATTCCGCGGATTCAAGTCATTTGGACTGCACTGTGGAAGCATACCTCGGATGGCGATCGCAGCCGATCGCGACAGCCACAAGAATCTTTTTACCTTTGACACTAGGCCAGCATCACTTGTCCGACCGCGGTCTGCGAACGCATATCCTAGCCAGTTGTAGGCAGCGTAAAGATAGCAAAAAGCCGCAGAATAGCCGACTGCGGTGGTGCCACCGCCTACACTGCTCTTTGCGTTCGCAGTCGCAAACCAAGCTTTGAGACCGCTATCACTGCCTGAGCTCCAGCATGATGAGCCGTTCCAGATCAAACCGTAACCCATCAAAGAAGGAACCGCCGCCGCAAACCAGTTGGTTTTGTTGACAAGCCACGCGCGGTCGCCAACCCATCGACCTATATTATCTGGGTCCTGCGCGAATATTAATATTAATTTCGATTCCGAACGCGTATACGTACGCTCGAAGATTTAACCTTAAGCTTTACGCACCCGCCCGGGGAAAGGAGTGAAGGACGAAAAGGAGAAGTCCGTAGCACGAAATGCAGCCGCGGCCGCTGCGTTCGAACTCTATCGGAGGAGCGCAATCAAACGCGGTATAGAATTGGTAGTTGTCGCGATCGAATGGCAAGCGTACCGATGTGCTCTTCAAATCTATTGTTGTCATGCAAAAGTTATTGATTACGTCCCACTCTGCAGAGGCCCATAGACATCATTTCATTGGCGTTATTCCTCGGCCAGCGGTCGAAGATTTCATCACTTACCACACCTGCGCAATCGATATCATCGATATCAGTCTAATCATCAGTCGCAATATATGTAGTTATATCAACGTCAGTCGAGTGACGCACAGCTGCAAATGTCCCGAGCTGGCTGTGCCGATCACAGCGAGGCGAACATCAGACGATCCAGGAAATTGCGCGGCTCCGCCAAATGGAGAGAGCTGCTTCACCAGGTGAATCTTCCGAATATCACCTATCGATATTATCGACTGTATCAGGCGGGCAACGAAACGGCCACCGATCGCGATAAATCATGACCTGCTGGGTAGCTGGCCGCGCTCGCCGGCGCCGGCGCCGTCCCCATGTACAGTCCGCCGATCACAAAGATGCACATTACAAGAAGCGGAGTAGCTTGTCGATCTAGATCTGCAGCAGCGTTGATGCCAATGAATCAATGCACATGCTTGGTGCAGTCTACTTACGTTTGCGAGCACGTTTCCCGCGTCCACCCCGCCGCAAGAAGAGGAGGGGGTCAGCCGTCGACGTCGCCATATGCATGGCATGCGCAATTGCTACGATGCGTATGGAGCTGCGAAAGCTACACGTGCACTTGCAGCCTGCAGCTGCAGCTGGCGCGCGTGAAAGGTCGTTCGTGCACTCGGCTTGAGTACTAGTCTAGCCAAATCTAGATTGATTTATATGTCGTGCTCTTGGCACTGCTGGGCTCAGCGGATAACGTTCGAACGGTTGACAGTGCAAGACTCCCTGACTGGGCCACTCGCTCCGGCCCCGGCGGGCGGCGGCGGCCCGGCTCGCGCGCAGCTATTGCTCGGCGAGGGTGCTTTGCTGCAGTGCCGCCGCTCAGCGGCTGTGCCGGCGTGCTGCTGCAGTGCCACGGCAGTGAGTGCACGACCCGCACTGCGCAAGCTGGAGCTCTGGAGCCTGGAGCTCTGGAGCCTCTCAGTCTAGTCTCAGACTCTGAGAGTCTGTGCCGCAGTGCAGTGCACTAGTACTGCGGCAGCTGCACTGGACCGTCGGACTACGGATCCCGTGATCCGGGAGTCGGGACTCGGGACCGGGACTCGGAGTCGGACCGGGAGGCTGCGGCGGGAGCCCGGCGGGAGGCTGCAGTGCCACTGCACTGACTCAGTGATCATGAGTGGCAGCAGTGCAGCCTGCAGCCGTTGAGCCTGCATCCGATGATCACTGAGTCATAGGCTGCAATATTAATGCCGCTGCATCATAACATTGTATGCGCAGGCTGAAGCCTTGAAGCCTTTTGCCCAAGTTGAAGCCGCTGAGCGGCCTGAGCCGCGGCCTTGACTCATCATGCTCACTGAGTCAGTGAACATCATGGCAATGATGGCATGCCATGATGAAGGCTGCGCATGCAGCCTGCAGGCTGCAGGCTGCAGCTGTGCATGACTCAGCCCCGGGCCCCGCCGGGCCGCGGCCGGGCCGCCCGGGGCCGGCGCCGCGCGCGGCGCCGCGCCGGGCGCCTGCAGGCTGCAGGCTGGACTCGGGAGGCTGCAGGCTGCAGCTGCCGCAGTACTGTAAACCGTTGAACGTAGAAATGTTCGTCGAGACTTAATTTCGACAAAACCCGAAAATCCGATGATCGTGACGAAAATATGGTTCGACAGCATATGCATCGAATTTTCGTTAGCCTTAAGCTTGCGACTCCGCCATAGACGGGTCAGCCGTTAGTACCCCTCTCCATAAAACGGTTTCGTTCAAGAGTATCAAATATTCTTCAAAGTGCAGGTCTGACGAATATATCACTACGAGTTATGGCTCTATGGCGCGATTTCCGCCAATGCATGACCGCCATACAAACCTTTTTCCGAGTCAGGTCGTTTTCCCCATGCGCGGCGACTTGGAATTCGGTAATTAGGTAATTAGGGGTCTCAGGGGGAGTCTTTCGTCGACGAGGGGAGGGGTACAGTCTTTAAACTAGTTCCGGACAGCCCGAGCTAATTAGCCGGAACTCGAGGAGGTCCGGCCCGACCTCCTCGAATTCCAAGCTAATTAGATTTTTACCGGTTCGAGGATCGTCCGCAAAAAAAGGTGCGTGTTCGACCTAATTACCTAACTACCTAATTCCCGACTACGGCAAGTCCTACATTAGTGCACGCATAATATTAAATTAATGCGCCCCCAATTTAATGCGTTTTCTGCCAGCAAAACGCATTAATTTGGGGGCGCATTAATATTGAAGCGCTAAGAAAACTACGGTCTGTACCCCCCCATACCCAGCCAAAAGGCTTCAAAACGCATTAATTTGGTGCCGCATTAATAGCCACCAGAGGGGTCCGGATCCAAAAACGCATTAATATTGAGCGCATTAATATTGTGTTATACGGTATACGTGCACCCAAGACTGGTCCCAAGTTTTATATAATTAGCAGTGGTAATTCACTGGTAAATAATTGCCGTAAATTGCCGAGAGTCTAGGGCTCCGGCCCGGGTCCTAAAACCTGGACCCGCGACCCGCGGGTCGGGTCGACCCCCTGACCCGTGACCCACGGGTCCGACCCGGGTCGCTAGGGGGGGTACCGGTTGCGCCGCAAAACCGCTAAAACAACACGGGTTCGCTTCCGACAGAGACATTTCTGTCAGCGGCGCCCCGAACTCGGTCGGCAGCCAGTTGAGCGGCGCGGTCTTAGTCTTGTGGTTGCTCGGTTAGCTTCATAGCTATCGTGTGCATCATCCTCGTCGGCCCCCGTACTTTCTCTGGCGCAGCTCCGGTCGACGGCGTTTTGTGTGCCAAGTGCGACGCAGCCTTCGTCCTCCTGAATCATTGGATCGATGTGAGGGCTAATGGCGTGCGCTCTTGGCCTCCCGCTGCTGCGCGTTCCCGTGCAGGTCGCGCAGCGGCCGCGCCGCTGATCATGATCGGACCGCTAGGGCGGCTAGAACATGCATGCAACGTTGGAGCATTGCCGCAGGATGCTCTTCCATGTGTCCAGCGAAGGCCGGCTCTCCATTGCTGGCCGCCGAGCGAAGGTGCGCATGCGGCGCCGGTGGCCGCGCCCCGCGGGAGTCTTGCCACGTGCGCCCTCCCTGCTGACTCTACGCTCTTTGTAGCCACACTACGCTCCCGCGGCGCGCAGCGGGCGGCGAGCGCGCCTCGTCGAAGCGCGCCGCGTTGTAACAGAGACCAGGCTGGACTACGGCCGAGCCAAGGTGCGGCGGCCGCGGGGCTGGGGCGCGGGCGCCGCGCGCGCTTCCGCGCGCTTTGAGCTGATGTATTCTCCTTCGCAGCGGGCGCTGGCGGCCCGACGCGCCGCGGGCGGTGAGCGCGCCTCGTCGTAACCGAGACCAGGCTGGACTACGGCCGAGCCAAGGTGCGGCGGCCGCGGGGCGGGGGCGCGGGCGCCGCGCGCGCTTCCGCGCGCTTTGAGCTGATGTATTCTCCTTCGCAGCGGGCGCTGGCGGCCCGACGCGCCGCGGGCGGTGAGCGCGCCTCGTCGTAACCGAGACCAGGCTGGACTACGGCCGAGCCAAGGTGCGGCGGCCGCGGGGCGGGGGCGCGGGCGCCGCGCGCGCTTCCGCGCGCTTTGAGCTGATGTATTCTTTTTCGCAGCGGGCGCTGGCGGCCCGACGCGCCGCGGGCGGCGAGCGCGCCTCGTCGTAACCGAGACCAGGCTGTACTGCGGCCGAGCCAAGGTGCGGCGGCCGCGGGGCGGGGGCGCGGGCGCCGCGCGCGCTTCCGCGCGCTTTGAGCTGATGTATTCTCCTTCGCAGCGGGCGCTGGCGGCCCGACGCGCCGCGGGCGGCGAGCGCGCCTCGTCGTAGCCAGATGCCCCCTCCACGCACTGCCCCCCCCCCATGCCGCCGCCGAGTTGTTTCTGTCTGTTTTGAGCCGTGCATGTGTAACGATGAACATATTATTAAAGCTCGCTTGAATTGCTTTCCACAGATGTGTAGCTGTCGGGGCTCGCCAGACGCGGAGCACTGCCGATTCCAGCCCGCCAGAGAGCTTTGCTTGTTCCAGAGAGTGAATGAGTGAATCGGCAGTCAGGGCGTTGCGGGAGGGCCCTTCAACGCTATAATATATATATCTTATAATATCTATTTAAACGCATCTATAACGCTATCCTAAGAGCGCGGGCTGTCTGAATAAAGTGGCAGAAAATTACGGCTTCAAGGGCTTCTAGAGTCGCCAGAAGGCTAGACTACGCCATACAGTTGTTCAAGTCACTTTGGGCTGGAAGGAGGGGAGTTTCGGACCATTTTATTCCCAGCGCTTCACCAGCGCCCCTGCAGCATCTAATAATGTAATAAAATGTAATATAAGCTTAAATAGAACCTATCTAGTTCTTTTGGGGGGCCGGCTGCCGCAGTGCCGACTACTCAGTGACTTTGCATCTGCAGCTTCATGATCATGATCATCTAGATCTGCAGCCCGCGGCCGCGGCCCGCCCCAAGTACGTTCCCATTCCCATTCAGCTGTACAGCACTTGCGCTTGCTCTTGCTCATATTTACTTGCTAGCTGCTGGCGCATGGCGCCGAGGGCCGGGGCGCGGCGCGGGGGGGGAAGGGGTGACCAAGTCAACAGGGGAGGGAGAGAAGGCCAAGCCCGAGGCGGCGGGAGAGGCCGAGCCCGAGGCGGCGGGAGAGGCTGAGCTAGATGCGGCGGGCGACACCGAGCTGAAGGAGGCGGGTGGAGCCGAGCTTGCGAGTTCTTGAGCGGCGGCGGCTCGCCGCCCGGGGTGGAGGCGCGGCGGGCGGCGGCGGGGCTTCCCGCACGGAGCGGAGGCGCGGCGGGCCCCGGGGCGGCGGAGGGGCTCGCCGCATGGGGCGGGGACGCGGCGGGCGGCGGCGGGGCTCGCCGCACGGAGCGGAGGCGCGGCGGGCGGCGGCGGGGCTCGCCGCACGGGAGGAGGCGCGGCGGGCGGCGGAGGGGCTCGCCGCACGGAGCGGAGGCGCGGCGGGCGGCGGCGGGGCTCGCCGCACGGGCGGAGGCGCGGCGGGCGGCGGCGGGGCTCGCCGCACGGAGCGGAGGCGCGGCGGGCGGCGGCGGGGCTCGCCGCACGGGGCGGAGGCACGGCGGGCGGCGGCGGGGCTCGCCGCACGGGAGGAGGCGCGGCGGGCGGCGGCGGGGCTCGCCGCACGGGGCGGGGACGCGCGCGGCGGGCGGGGGCGGGGGCGGGGGCTCACCATGCCAGCGGGCCCGAACTCCCGGCTGCGAGCTGCGAGGCATGCTTCGACTTCAGATGGTCGAGCGGATTCTTTGTGCCGCTGTCAGGGCCGAACTTCCAGTGGGGCCGGGCTGCCGCGGGCCTGGTGGGCAGAGCTTGCAATACGTTCTGATCTCGCCTGGCTGGCCGTTGACTACCTCCTGCCGCACGCCGAGGTGATTCCACACCTCCGGGAACGCCGAACGCTTCTGTCCCGCGGGAACGAGGTCCGGCCTCTCTTTGTAGGTGATCTCTTGGTGCCTCTGCTGTGGTGCTGCCGCCATCGCTGCGCGCTGCTTTCGCTGCCGCCATCTCTGCGGGGCCACCGGGAACCCCCTCGCACGGATCCGACCCTTTGTAAGGACCCGACCCGCCGGGTCACCACCTTGACCCGTGACCCGCGGGTCAGGCGACCCACGGGTCCACCCGCGGGTCGGGCGACCCGGGCCGGAGCCCTAGGGCCCGAGAGGCCAAATTCGCTAATTTAGCATACAAACTTTTGGCGCGGTAATTTGGTACCGCGGTATACGTACTTACTAAGTTAAGTGGGCCTTTTTTGGCCCGGTAATTTGGGCCCGGTATTTCTGCCAGGCTGTGTTCTACGGTAATACGGTAGTACGGTACTAGTGCACGACGACTGCACGTGCCGGCGCCACGTGGCATGCGCAGGCCCTGGCCTGGGCCTGACTCAGTGACTCATGATCAGCTGCAGTGAGGCTGGCAGCTTTCATGAATCCAACTGGCAAGTTCAAACTTCAAAGTTCCCCTTCGATTTCGCGAATCTTGCCATTGGAAGACTTCAAGGCTTAGTACTAAGTTAGTAGCGTCACTCACTGCTCGCCGCCGGGCCGGAAAAAAATTCTCTGCTCAAAACGTTGCAACTAGCCGGCTTGTGATACACAAGCACCGCCTGAGGTCCGCCTCTTGCCGACAGCAGCGCCCTGCGGTGCTCGCCGACACGCTCCTAGCCCCCGGTAGCATGGTGGCAGCACCTACGACGGCTTTGCGCTAGCTCCCGGCGCGCGACCCATCTCGCGTGCACCGTCTTGCAACTTCCGCGCAGCCAGGTCGCTCGCAAGCGCAACCAACGTTCTCAGCGTGTTAGATAAGGTCGGGATCGCACCTTGCCGCGTCCCCGGTCGAGCCGTGTGAGCTTCGGACCGTCGGCAGGCGACGAGCACCTTCGGCCGCCCGCGGGGCCGGCCGGCCGCCCGCCGCGCGCCTCGTATCGATCCTGCCGCTCATAGCTAGTGCAGGCATCACTAATGAGTGCGTGGTGAAGCCCTGCGCGCACCCCCTCGCACACTCCGCGCCCTGACCGACCCGCCGCTCGAGCTCGCAGGCCCTGCGCCGCCGAGGCATCTTTCGCCGTCGCGGCGGCCGCTCACCGCTCGCCCGCATCGCTTAGGCCCGGGAACGCCCCGCCTGCGTGTCCTGCCGCGCCTCAGGCAGATGCGCGCTCGTGTGCAATCAAGCATGTCATGCGGTTCCAGATGGCATGGCTGCGACGGCGGGGCGGTGCGGGCTGAGATGTCTAGGGCCATGAGAGACATCTAGAGCACGCGCAGAGCCCGCGTACGGGCGGCAGCACGCACCCCCCGCGCCAGCGGCACCTGCTCCAGTGGGGGGGTGGCACCTGGCAGATTCGATTTCGCTGCTTACTGCGAGGGCCGCCGGGCCGACGCTAACGCAGATCGATGCACAATTTAAAAGAGCATGCGCAGCTGGAGCGCGGCCCCGGCGCATGCATCCGCAGCGGAGATCGCCTGCTTCTCCAGAAGGCTTGGGGTGGGGGCACCTGCGCGATTTGATTTCGCTCCACACAGCAAGGGTTCGCTGGGCCGCCGCTAGCGCAGATCGATGCACACCTTGATAGAGCATGTGCGTATGCATCGCGGCCCGGAGCGGTGCATCCTTAGTGGAGATCGCTTGATCACAGTCAGTGAGCTAGTGAGAGCTAGTGAGTTTCTGGGCGACGGGCTGGCCCCAGCGGCCCGCTCTTTGAGCCACAATCATTATCACATGTAGTTATATCACTGCTCCAAGATACAGGGTGATCCGAAGTGTTTTCGGGCCCCACCGGTGTTTCGAGCTTTACTCGTAGGACCCTCTCTGGTACTTTCTAGTTTTCAAGTTCCAAAATGCCACCCCGACCTGCTCATGATGCCTTATTGAAGCATCTACTCACTCAGCAGCGGTGATTTCACGTCCCCGGGGGTTTTCGAGGGTGCTGAAGACGATGGTGGTGGTACCGAAGGCCGCCGATTTAAGCCTGGGCCCGAATTCAAAATCCACTGCAACTTGGGGCCCCACATGCCCTCAGGACGATTCTCGCCCGCCCGGTTGCAGACAGCGCCCGGGAAGCGAGATATACATCATATATATGCATTTACAGCATTTTGCATGCTTAACAGAGCGCTCGCTGGCCCAGACGGCGCAGGCGGGGCAGGTTTCTCGAGAATCACGATCTCATTATCAAGATCTCAGGACGCTGGCGAGCTACTGGCGCTCTACCGACAGAGCGCTGAACAGAGAGAGAAGGCGGGGCGGAGGGGGCCGCAGCCCGGGAGGGCCGCAGAGGAGGGGGGGGATGCAGCCCCGCTAAGGTGGTGGTGCAGTCTAGCTGCCCCTCTCGAATCCCGCCGCCGGCTGCTGCCGCCTACGCCGCGCGGAGCCTCATCGCTCTGCGCGAGAGCCGCGGGTGGCGACATCAGCGGGCGCACTGGGCGGGCGGGCGTGCGCGCGCGGCGCAGGCAGGCGCACCGATCTCCAAGAGCGCTCGCTGCTCCGGTTGCTGCTGCCGGCGCTCAGGTGCTTCTATCGAGAACGAAAGCTCCTTTTCGGCTCCTTTTGCTGCGCGGAAACCGTTCAGCGGCGCGGTGGCGGGCGGGCGCGGTGGCGCGCAAGCGCGGGGCCCTCACCTCGTTCTCGGCGGTCGATCCTGAGCTTCCTGGACGATAAGCCAGCTTCACCGGCAGTTCTAGACGGTCGGAAAGTCAGCGCGGATGCGTCTGAGACGAAGCGAGCGGCGAGGGATGCGCACCGGCGTGACCGGGAGCCGCCACCGGGGCGCCGGAGCTCGGCGGTTGCACCGCGCTAGCTGCGACGCGTGGGGGGTCACCCGGACGAAGCGAAACGCCCCGCGGACGGGCCGAGAGCCCCGCGCCACACTATGCAGAATAGCTTCGAAACCACACTCCGCACACATGGCAACGCTGTCACAGCCCACCCAACGCGCTGAGTCAAGAAAGGTGCAGCGAACCTCGTGCCAGAGCGAGCTCTCCTTGATCTTGTGTTGAATCCGCGGCGTGGGCGCCCTTCTCCGCGTTCCGAGAGCGGTAGGATGCATCCTAGTACGGTTGACAATGCTCCGGCACCGCCCTGTAGCCCGACGAAGGCGCGGTCTCTGCTGACGAGGCGGAGCGGGTCACGGGCCGCGGGCGGCGCGGGCGGGCGTTCTTAACGAGGAACCACTCTTTTTAGACCCTCAATAGTTGTTCCAGACGCTGCTGGCTCGAAAAAGGGGGCACGGGGCGGCCCGGGACGGGAACCGACCCCGAGTGGCCCGAAATCGCCCGGCCAGGCGCTCGAAGTGCTGTGGTGGGCTCTCCGATACTACTACTGCGAGCGCAGCGCCCCCGGCGCTCACGCCGGCTTCCGGCCGCGGCTGGTCAACAAAGATTTGGGGTACACCTTGCTTCGTTCTCCAAGTCGCGGATTTCTGAGGGGCTTGGCGTGCAGTGCTGTAGCGATATCGATTGCCGATTGCCGATCGATCGGATCCGGATCCGGATTCCGGATTCGCAATCGCGATTTCGATCATCGCGATCGTACTGCAAGTTAATTAATATTTGCAACCGGGCAGAAACCCTACGCGCTGGCGATCGCGAATCGCGATTGCGATTCGCCAACTTGGCAAGTTTGAACTTTCAAATATTAATAGGAATATGTACACGAAATTCCTAAATTGACGTCGACGAATAAAACTTGAAAGTTGATCGTCGGGGCCTCGTCCTCGACATCCAATCAGAACCGGACCTGAAATAGCGAACACATGAATGTGGAGGTTTGGACTCCGGGATTCGTCTCATATGCGTGACGGGTCACGGGTGCCCGTACCCGGTCCAGTCCAGTGCCCCCCCCCCCCACACCCCCCCTCGATCCCCCCCCACACCCCTAGGGCCCTAGCCGGCATGCGCACATTAAATATTTGCAGTGACCCCCGGCCCGCGGCAGGCCCGCGCTAAGCCGCCGGCCCGGCGGGCCGGGCGCCGGCACAATGGCAGTACTACGTATACTAGCTATAGCTATAGTGCCCCCCGCGCTCGAGCTCATTGTAATTACAACTACATGAATCCCTCTCCAGCCGCGGCCCGCGGCCCGCGGCGCAACATTATATTACCATGGCCAAGTTAATGAACTCCTGTACATGTACATGTACGTATACGTATACGTATATATACATGTACATATGCATGTGACAGGTCGGGGTCCGGAACACGGGATCCGGAAATCGAACCCGGCCGGCGCCCGCGGACCGCGCGCGGCCGATCGATATCGCGAGCTCGAGCTTGATTGATATCGAGTCCGTACGTATACACGTATATATATATACGTATACGTACAGCGCATGCATGCGCCTGCGCATGCACTGCCGCAGTGCGCCCGCATGCATATATATGGCGCCGGCATGCATATGCACGTTTCGACATGAACCCTCGACAGGCATGCGCATTTGCATGCATATGCATGTGCATGCGCAGCTATGCGCATGCATGGCATTTTTCTAGTAGTACTGTTTCAAGTTTTCTGTGAGACGGACTCGACCTCGAAATTTGCAAGGAGATCTGTGATAGCGCTTTAAAAGTTGCAGTACTAGTCCAGGCACCGCTTTAATTTACGACAAATGCCTGACAAATAAAGCTGAAGAGCTTATAATTAAAGTTACGGCTCCGAAGTCCATTCAAACACTGCAGCTGGCCATGATCATGACTCACTGAAGGAGTAAAAAGTCCGCCGTTGGCCTCGTATATGTGCACGCACGCCGGAGCCCAGGGCTCAGGCCGCGCCGCCGCCGCCGCCGCCGCCCGCGGCCGCTGCGGCAGCCGGGCCCCGGCCCTTGGCCCCCCGCTGCCCCTCCTTAAGCTTCCCCTTCTCCTTTTCCGGGGAGGGGGAGGGGGCGGCCTCCTCGCGATCGGGGTCGACGGCGAAGGAGGGCTGGCCCGTCGCCGCCACCAGCCGCGCCCAGAGCCGCCCTGCCCGCGGCGAAGCGAGCCCCTCAGCGAGGCCTGAGGGCTCAGAGTGGCCTCGAGCTCGTGAGAGGCATCTTCGACTCGACTCGCCGTCCCTCTAGAGCTGCAGCCCGCGGCCGGGCGCACTCTCTTGAGCGTGGTCTCTAGACCTCTAGAGCTCTTAGGGCGGTCTCTTAAGAGAGCAAGGAGTCTCTCAAGCATTCGGTTCCACTAGCACTCGCTCTTTTTTTCGATTCTAGCGGTTTTCAGTTCTAGTGGGCAGCGCGGGCGCACCGGTGGGGTCGATGCGCTGGGGCGGCCCCGTGATGTCCTCCATCCTGCAGGCCCGGGGGCGTCGGGGGGGCGAGGGTGGGGGCGAGGGGCGAGGGGAGGGGGCGGGCAGGAGGGGAAAGGGGGTCGGCCGCGGCTCTATTATCAGAAGTTGCAGCGGCGTCGGACCGCACCGCCGTGCACGCGGCGCCGGGCGAGGCGGGAGGGGGCGGGGGCGGGGGAGGGGGCCGGGGGCCGGGGGGGCGCGCGGCAGCAGGATAAGGCGCTAGATCTAGATATCGAGATTCTAGATTCTAGATCTAGATCTAGACCGAGATCTGCAAATAAAGCAACGCGATAATGTGAAAGCTTAAGGGCGTTTAATCTATACGATAGAATCGGGGGGCGGGGCTAATGTGATATCTAATGTGAAAGGCGTCTACTGTATGCTTCGGGGCGCGCGCACGGGAGGAGGACGAGGCGCTGATTGACGGTCCCCGTCGTGAACCCTGCCGAGGGCGGGACGGGGGCGCTCGGCGGGGCGGGACGCGGGATGGACGGGGCGCAGACAGCGCGATATTCTAGATCCTAGCGGAGCGGGGGCGGGACGCGGGATGGACGGGGCGGGGCGGGGCGGGGCGGGACGCGGGATGGATGCATCCTAGCGGAGCGGAGCAAGGCGGGGCGGGGCGGGGCGGGGCGGGGCCTGGGGCGCACCGGTGTAGCCGGACATGGCGCCGTGCACCGCCGACTGCGCCAGCTGGGCCTGCGCCGCCGCCCCCCGCCCCGCGTCTCACGATCAGCCACGAAAAGCCTAGCCTAACCTAGCCTAGCCTAGCCGAGCCTGCGGCGAGGGGGCGGGGCCGGCGCGCGTTCGCCGCCTCGTAATAATCGGCAGCCAAGCCTAGCCTAGAGCCTAGCGTAGCCCCCGGCGAGGGGGCGGGGCAGGCGGGCGCACGCAGAGCCTAGCCTAGCCTAGCCTGGCCTAGCCTAGCCTGGCCTAGCCTAGAGCCTAGCGTAGCCTCCGGCAAGGGGCCGGCACGGGGGCGCACACAGAGCCTAGCCTAGCCTATCCTGGCCTAGCCTAGCCTGGCCTAGCCTAGAGCCTAGCCACACGCTGAGAGGCGGGGGAGGGGCAGGCGGGCGCACGCAGAGCATGTTGTCGCTGCCCGTGGCCCCGATCGTGCGGATCACTGCGCGCGGGGGAGGCCGCCGCGAAGTCAGCCATGGGGCGGCGAGGGACCAGCTAGGCCCGGAGGCGACTAGCTAGGCCTAGCTAGGCTAGGACTAGCTAGCGACTAGCTAGGCCCTACAGGGAGATGCGTTTCTATCTAATTTCTATCTAATCGACGGCGTTTCGGGCCGGGGGCCGGGGCCCGGGGGGCGCACTGTAGGTGGGGTCGATGTACTTCACATTGACCTGCGGGCCCGCGCGTGAGGCGGGGGCCGGGGAAGGGGCGGGCGGGGGAGAGTTCTTCATGCTTCAGAGGCCGGGGAGGGAGGCTTCAGGGGGCGGGGGAGGGGGAGGGGGCGGGGCGGGGCGGGGCGGGGGCTGGCCTCGGTCTTCAGGGCGGCGAAGTGCTCGTTGATCTGCGCGCGAGTCAGGACCAAGGACCGTAGGCTGGACGCTTAATTTTCTTAAGCTGCTAGGACCAAGGACAAGGCGGTCAGGACCAAGGCCAAGGCGGTGGGCCGAGGGCCGTCGCAGGACGGCGGGGAGGCGAGAGAAAAGGGGAGAGGAAGGGGTGCAGGGGAGGCGGATAGACTCGGCGGCGGTTAAGCAAGAGAGCAGGAAGGCTATGCCCGGGGCGGGGGAAGAAGGGGGGGGGGGGGGGGGGGGGGGGGGGGGGGCGGGCCTTGTCCTTGAGGAACTTGCCGATGTCCAACAGCACGGGGTTGCCTGTCCGCCCGCGTGAGCTAAAAGGGCAGGCGGAGGCGGAGGCGGAGGCGGGGGCGGGGCGGAGGCGGGGCGGGGCCGGGGGGGAGGAGGGGGAGGGGAGGGGGAGGGGGAGGAGAGGGGGGAGGGGGAGGGGTGGGGGTACCGGAGGCGTCGAAGGCGGGCGCCTTCTGCATGGTCGAGCGCACCAGCTCCTGCCCCGCGCCCTCTGCAGGGAGAGGGGGGTACCGGTGAGGAAGAGGGAGAGCAGAGCTAAGAAGTCTAACAGAGTCTACGTGGATCCAAGTGCGGGAAGGGGGAGGGGCGGCCTGGGGGCACGGGAAGCACCGGCGACGACGATGACGGCGTGGTCGGAGCGGCGGAGGCGCTGCTCGAGGTATTTCAGCAGCGCCGGCAGCTGCGCTCGCGGGGCGGTGTCAGGGGGGCGGCGAGGGGGCGGGAGGGGCCGGAAGGGAACTGAGTGTAGGGCTCGCCTTCCACTCGACCTGCCGGCGGGCGGCGCCCGGTCAGTGGGGCGCGGAGGGCGCGTGGGCGAGCGAGGTCTAAGAGAGGGCCGTGGATGTTGGACAGGGCGTCCGAAGGGCGGAGAGAAGAGAGAAGGGCGGATCGTCGGGAGCCAGGGAGGCGGCGGGCCTGGCGGGGCGGACAGCGGGCGGGGCCCCTAGGATGCGAAGCTAGGGGGCCTGCAGGCCCCTTCAGGCCAACCGGGCAAGGGATATCGATTGTAAGGGCTCGGAACGGTCAGGGAACCTAGGAAGCGCAGCTAGGGGGCCCCCTACGCCCCTCCAGGTCACTAGCTTTAAGTCTCTGAGGTCATGGCTAGCGGGCTCGCGGCCGGGCGGGCCTGCCGGGGCCTCCGGATCCGGGAGGGCCCGCACCCCGGGGAATGAGGCGGATGGCTAAAACGCTTAAGCAGGTGCACAGGGCTGTGTGGATGCTGGACGGGGCGTACGAAGCTTAAGGGAGCTGGGCCTAAGTCCGGGGCCCTCGAGCTATGCCTAGGTTCGGGCTGCTGGAGGGGCCACACCTCGGGGATGAGGCAGACGTTGGCCTCCCGCGTCGCCAGGCACGCGTTCAGCGCGATGAAGCCTGCGCGCCCGGCCGCGCGTCATGCAAGGCTAAACAAGAAGAGAACAACAAGGAAGGCGCCCCCCGCCCGGCCGCGCGTCAAGGAAGGCTAAGGCCGCGCGTCATGCACGGCTAAAGGAGGAAGGAGGAAGAAGCAGGAGGAGGAGGAAGGAAGAGAAGGAGTAGGGGTAGGAGAGGGTTCGGTTTCATCGTCGAACGCCGTTTAGAATCGAAGGCAGAGGTGGAGGCGGAGGGCGTTTAAACATCTCAAGACTTCAGCTGAAGGTTTAGAAGCAGAAAAACCATAAGCTGAAGGTTAAGAAGCAGAAGGAGGAGGAGAAGGAGTAGGAAAGGCTTAGAATCGAAGGGAGGAAGGAGGTGGCCGGGGCCGGGGCGGGGGCGCCGCGCACCGGCGCGTCAGCCCATGAGCTTTATGATGGCGATGCTCAAGATTAGGGGGGCGCGGGGCCTTAGAAGCTAGAGAAGACCCAGCGTCCAGCTTATATTCAAGAAGCCGAAGGATCCTAAGAGGGGGAGGGGGATATCGGAGGAGCACCGGCACCGACGCGGCGGCCCATGAGCTTGGTAGACGGGCTAAGAGATCTAGAGGCTAAGATCTAGGGAGGTCGCCGCCGGGCGGGCGGTGTCCCCTCTAGACCTAGCCGTCTCGGAGGCCTCGAGCTCCGTCCGGGGTGCGGGCTAGGCTTCCCAGCTAGGCTAGGCCAGACTTATGATGGAGGCAAAGGAGCTCAAGAAGATTAAGCGTCCAGCTTATAATCAAGAAGCCGAAGAATCCTAAGAGGAGGAGGGGGATACTGGAGGGCGCACCGGCGTGGCGGCCCATGAGCTTAATGATGGCGATGCCGTTGGGGTACGCCTTCGCCTCCACGTGCCCCGACATGATCGACCGCTGGCTCTGGGGGAGGGGGAAGGGGGGGGGGGGGGGAGGGGGGGGAGGGGGGCGCCATCAGGGAGAGAGAGGGGCGCGAAGGACGGGGGGGGGGGGGGGGTGGGGGTGGGGGGGCCGCAGGGGGGGTTGGGAGAGAGGGGGGCGGGGGCGGGGGCGCGCCTCCTCGACGGCCGTGTCGAATCCGAAGCTCTTGTCGATGATCGGGATGTCGTTGTCGATCTGCGGGGGTACGGGCTCAGGGTGGGAGGGTGGGGGTAGGGGCAGGGGGCGTGGGAGGGGGCGGAGGCTCAGGCGCGCGGGGCGCGGGCTCAGGGTCGGAAGGAGGGGGGGGGGGGGGGGGGGGGGGCGTGGGAGGGGGGGGGCGCGCACCGTCTTGGGACCCCGCGAGGGCGACCTGGCGGGGAAGCGGGCCGTCAGAGGCGGGGCGCGGGCGGCGGGGCAGGCGAGGCGATGGGCGAGGGGATGGCGGCCTAGAACATGAGCCTAAGATACATAGAAAGGCCGGGCTGGGGCGGGGCGGGTCGGAGCGGGCGGGGCGGGGCGGCGAGGAGAGAGGGGGGGCGTCGTGCTTAGAACAGGAGTAGAAGGGCCGGGCCGGGCCGGGCAGGGCCGGGCAGGGCAGGGCCGGGGCGGTGGTCGGAGCCGATGGGCGGGGAGAGGGGCGTTAGAGATTAGATTAGATTAGATTAGATTAGATTGAGATTAGATTTGGGGCGTCAGAGCCGTGGTTGAGATTAGATTACGTATAGAAGGACCGGACGCTTTCTATGGCCGGGACGGGCCGGGGCGGGGCGGGCGGGGCGGGGGGCGGGCCTTGAGGCGGCGGCCTAGAGCTATCTATGGGCTTTCTATGGCCGGGGCTTTCTATGGCCGGGCGCTTTCTATGGCCGGGCGCTTTCTATGGCCCTTTATAGAAGGGCCGGGCGCTTTCTATGGCCGGACCGGGGCGGGCGGGGCCGGGGGCGCGGGCCTTGAGGCGGCCTAGAACGTAAGCCTAAGCTTTCTATGGCCGGGCCGGGGCGGGCGGGGCGGGGGCCGTGCCGGGTCGGATCGGGCGTGCGGGGTTCGGGGTCGCTTTATATGGCTGGGGCGCTTTTCTAGGGGGCGGGCGGGGCGGGGGCCGGGCCTTGAGGCGGCGGCGGCGGATCTCGTCGAAGAGTCCCCGCGCCGCGCGGTGCGTCCCGTCCCCGCCCACCATGAACACCTGCGCCGAAAATAAGGGCGCGAGTCAGGGGCGTAGGCTGCGCTGCGACGAGGTCTAGATTTAGATCTAGCGGGTAGGCTCGGTTCAGGCGGGGGGGGCGACGGGACGGGGCATTCGGCCGCGCCCCGGGGGATCCAGAAGGGCGGGGGTCAGGCTGCAGCGGGCTGTGCTGCAGCGGGGCGGCGCAGGAGCGGGGCGGGCGGCGGGCGGCGGGCGGGCACGCCTGGTTGAAGCCGTGGCGGGCGATGGTTGAAGGTATCAGGAATTAAAGACTCTGGTATCAGGACTTAAAGGTCTCTCTCCAGGATTTAGAATTCCATCTACAGTCTCCATCTAAAGCCCTCTAGGGGCGGCCCGGCGGGCCTGGTTGAAGCCGTGGCGGGAATCGGGGGCCGCCGGGAGGCGGGGTCTAAGGTTTCTAGACTTAGATTTGGGCCAGCCGCTGGATTTCGACCTAACTCCTACTACTTTATGTTGCATTTCATCTCCGGCGCGCCTGGTTGAATCCGTGGCGGGCGATGGCGTCGACGATGCGGGGGATGTCGGCCCCGCCCCGCGACGACCCCAGCATCGTGCCCCCTGCCCAGAGAGGAGCCGATGTCAGCCTTGCAGGTCGCGATCGGGGCGGGGGCGGCCTGCTAAGTTTAGCTTAACCCTATTAGCTAGGCGCCCTCCTTCCGTTTCGAGGCCCGCCCCAGCTTCCCCCCTAACTTCTGCGTTCTCCAGCGCCCGGGCGCCCCCGCCAGCCTCCGGGGCGGCCCCTCCAGGTCTAGGCGGGCTCAGCTCTAGGCGGGCGCTCTCCCTCGCGCTCCCTCGGCTCACGCCTCTAGACTAGGCCGGCGCGGCGCGGGCGGGCGTCTTCGTGGTGGATGCCCAGGCCGCCGGAGGAGGGGCAGGAGGGAGGGCGGGCGCTGGATCCGGAGGAGCTCTAATCGAAGGCCGAAGGCCGAAATTCTACTTACTTTATGCTAGACATCGATCCCATCTATCTGTCTATCTATTCGGGCGCACCGTCGTGGTGGATGTGGGCGACCCCGGCCGGCGTGAGGCGCACGAAGGGGTGCTTCTCGTCGTCGTAGAAGCCCCGCAGCCCGTACCGGATCCCGTAGATCTCCTGCGGGGCGGAGGAGGTGAGAAGGGCGGATCCCGGAGGAGCCAGAGGCCAGAGGCGGGCGGGCGGCGCCTCCTCTTGCCGCCCCGGAGAGCACCAGACTCTAGGGAAGTGGGAAGGGAAGTGGAGGGCGCGGCGGGCGGGCGGGCGGGCGGACGACGTCCCCTCTAGCCCAGGGCGGAGGGAGATGCGAGGGCAGCGGCGGGCAGCGGAGATCTAGAGCGCTCAAGCTCAAGCTCAAGCTACAGCTCAAGCTCAAGCTCAAGCTCAGAGTAGGTGAGGGGGGCGGCGGGGGGCGCCGGAGTAGGGCAAGGGCCTCTGCCGCGATCGTGATCTCGGGCGGCGAGAAGCTGAAGGGCGGCGGAGATATCAGCGGGCCCGGGGGGGGGGCCAGCGGAGGCAGGGCGTCCGCGGGGGGAATCCGGGATTTCAGGTGGGAGGGGCAGTGGAGGGCGCGGTGGGCGGGGTGGGGGTGGCGTCCCCTCTATCTAGCCCAGCCGCACGCTGCTGACGCGGACCGCGGCGCGGCGCTGCTGAGACGGACCTTTACCCCGTACGAGTAGGACAGGATCATCACGATCTGTGGGAGATCGAATCTAAGGGGAGAAGCAATTGCAGGGGGAGCAAGGGCGAAGCCGCTGGTACCTCGCGGATTACGGTGTTGAGACCCGGGCAGAGCCCTGAGGCGGGGAGGTCGGGGTAAGGGGTACGCGTAAGCAGCGCGACGCGGGGGGGCGCTGGAGGGGTACCGCCGCAGGTGACGATGCAGGCCTTGACCTCCTGCGGACGCGGGGGGGGGGGGGGGGGGGGGGGGGGCGTTGAGATATCGACCGGACAGGGGTAAGGGAAAAGGGGCGAACCTTCGGGTCGAACGCGATCTGGAGCCGGGGGCCGGCGCGGAGGCTGCGAGGGGTACAGGTTAACGCGGACCCCGAGGAGTGCGGACGGGACGGGTACACACTAGAAGGGGCCGGCGGCCATGGCGGGCCCGTGCATTCCAGCGAATACGATGTCTCGGAGCACGTGCTCGTCGTCCTGCGGGCGGCCCGTGAGGACGCGTGCGCGCCAAGTGCGGGCGGCGGGCCGCGCGGACGGAGACGAAGTCCTGCGGGCCACGGCGCGTCAGGCGGGGCGGAGCGGGGAGGGGCGAAGTGGTAGTGATGCATGGGTGCGAACCATGCGAGCGCCGATATTCGTCACGGACACGCCAGCGTTCTGGAACAGCTTCAGGACCGGGGTCTGTATGTTCTTCATCTGCGGAACTGGGTGGGACCGGCCGCGCTCCACGGCAAGCGCGAGACGCAGCGCGCTTCGGAGGGCGCGGAAGAATGCGCGGACCTCACACCACTGCGGCGAAGAAGGCGGCGTCACGAGCCACGGATGCATGCATGAAGGCCGAAGGGGCACGCACCTCATGCAGCCGGGGAATCGCGCGAATGGCGAGCGAGACGTCGGGTAGCGAAGTCCTCGGTGATCCAGCTGCGTGCCAGGCGCACGTACGCGAGGCCGGTCTCAGAATGGGGCGGGATCGAATCGAAAGCCCAATGGCGGAGAGAGCATGGGCGTCGAGCGGCGGCGCAGCGCAACGCGGCTGCTGTGCGCACAGCCAATGAGGACGACAGATGGACGCCGTGCGAGGCCCCCGCGTCGCGCGGACGTCGCGGGCGAGAGCACGGTGCCACTCAAGGGCGATGAGAAGTTCTGCGGCGCCATGATGGGAGTGCGCACGCCGGGAGGCGTCTCCGCGCTCTCTTCCGAATCCCCCGAGAGCCTGCGCTGCGCTGCGATGTCGGCGGCGTCGTCATCGTCCGCGAAGCCGCGCGCATCGGCCGCCGCGATGACGTCGGGAGTGTGCGCTCGCAGCTGCTCAAACGCGGCCACGAGCATGTTCGGGTGCGGTTCGGCCGTCATCGCCGCTGACGTCGACGCTGCACTCAACTGCGTATGGGCCGTACCCCACTCGAGTTCGATCCCCCTTGTTCACCTGAGTTGTTCACGCGCCAGCTGCAGGCGCTTTCATGCAGGCATGGCGGCGCGAGGGCGCGGTCTCATGGCCACAGCTTCTGTATGAGAAATTTGGAGCTCGCGTGGCGGGCAGCGAGCCTAGTGCAAATTCGACTGGCCTTCAAATAAATTCATTCATTTCATTAGTATCGATCAGCTGCTGACGCGGCGGTGTCGCCTAGAAATAAATAAGAAGCCTCAATAGAACTCGCTTATAAGACTGCATATCGCAAACTTGAAAGAGGGGAGGAGGGAAAGCTCAAGGTCGGAAGACGGCCGGGCTCACAGAAACGTGGGCGGCTGGAAGCTACAGGTCGCAGAACGATAATGCACAATGAAGCAGGGAGCGGCCCCGCGGGAATCCGCTTCGGGGGCCGGCTCCCATTCCTATAAAGAATGCGAAGATCTAATCTTATGCGGGAACGGGATTGAAGGCAGGGCGCCCGCGCCGCCGCTCAGAAGCCCGCGGCGGACGTCTCGCGGCGGATGCGGCGGGCGAGGTGGATGTCCTTGGGCATGATCGTCACGCGGCCCGCGTGGATCGCGCAGAGGTTCGCGTCCTCGAAGAGGCCGATCAGGAAGGCCTCCGCAGCCTCCTGCGCGCGCAGGCGGATCAGAGCGGGATGGAAGCGTATCGCGCGGGTGGACTTTTACCTGGAGCGCGTCCACGGCGGCGCTCATCCACCGCATGTCTTTCTGGCCGGAAACGACCTCAAGCGAAATGCTCGCGACGAGTCTCTTGAAGGGCGCCCGGCGGATGAGACGTTTGGTTGACTTCTGGTACTTTCTTATCTGCGGGCACATCAGCGTTATGATTGAGCGCGCGACGCGAGCCTTGAGAAGGCCGGCGGACCTCCTTCAGCGCGAGCTCCCCGGGCCGGAGACGACGCGGCGGCTTTTTGACCCCCGCCGAAGTTGGGGATGCAGAAGCCTGTTGGGACCCACCCGAGCTGGCAGTCTGCACGCGGAAATGAGCACACGCGACATCGGGGCGAAGCGAAGGCTCACTTTGATCTGCCGGTGCTTGGGGGCCTGCTTGACCCGCGCCATTTACTCAAGCAACCTCTGGCTCGCTTGCTGGCGCTCGGTGGGAGCGACTCGACCACGCGAATGCTCGAGGATGAGCGCCCGGTCGAGGCGGAGAAAGTCGTTGAAGAAGTGAACAATGCCAATGCCGATGTGGGGTCCGCCAAAATTGCGCGGTTGAGCAGTCAGGAGTCAGGCTGACCGACCTTCAGGCTGACTGTCAGGGGATCCCGGGGGTACAGATCGCTCGTCTGCCAACCCGTCACTCGTTCGTCGCAAGGATGTCCGCCTTCGTCGCCGCTCTCCCCACCGTGTCCCGCGCCCAGGCCGGCGTCGTTGGCCACGTCTCCCGGATCGCCTCGGCATCGGCATCGAAGACAGCGGCTCGGGCGCAGTCCATCCGCAGCACGTTCACGGCGACCCCCGTCCGCCCGGCGGTCTCGTTCTTCGCGACCCGCTCCCTGAAGGTCAAGACTGTCCCCGTCGCCCACAAGGCCGCTTTCACCACCCGCGCGGAGGCCGGCAAGATAGGCTCCGCCCGCGCGTCCCACGTGAGCGAGGATCGCATGCGCTCGCTGCGTCCGCCCCGGGATCTGATCGGGGCCGCCAGATCCTCGTCGACGACGAGAAGTTCGCGGATGAGGTGCGGGGACCCCGCCGCGGTCAGCGGCGCCCATTTGACGCGTTGTCCGCAGCTTCTGGCGAAGGTACGCGGTGCGGCGGGTCTTAGCTTTCGAAAGGGCCGCAAGATCGAACTTCCGGGCTCCGGGCCTCCGATCCGGTCCCCGAATCGCCTCCCGCCGCGCAGGTCAACGGCGGCGCCAACTTCGCCGACCTCGCCAAGGTGCGGAAACTGCAATCCCGGGCTTTTCGCCCCGTCCCTATCATTTCGACTGATTGACTGTCGCTCAGGAGCACAGCAAGGTGGGCGGGGCCGTGCTTGCCGTTCCTTCTCGCGCCCTCCCTCCTCGCTGACCGTCTCGCTCCTTGAAGTGCCCGTCCGGCAAGCAGCAGGGCGGCGGTCCGTACCCCGGGCCCGCCCGGCCGCGGCCGCCGCTCGCCGGAGCCCGCTGACGTCACGCCGCGCGCTGGCTGCAGACCTCAGCTGGTTCGGCCCGAACATGATGGTCAAGGAGTTCGAGGACGTGCGTATACGTACCCCTCCCCGCGCCGCCGCCCCCGGGTACCGGCTCATCCCCTCCGCAGGTCTCCTTCGAGCCGAGCAACATGGGCAAGACCGTCAAGGTCAAGACCCAGTTCGGCTGGTGTGGTATCCCCCTTCGTCTTCTCCCCCCTCTAGTTTCAACGCCGCTGCAGGCACCTGGTGCAGGTTACCGGCCAGCGCCCGGTACGCCCCGCGGTCCCCTGCGCCTCCACTCCAGCTTGCTCCGGTTCTTAAGCTTACGTCCTGTTCTTGTGCAGGCCCCGGGCAAGGTCGAGGTTGAGGAGCTCGCCAAGATCATGAAGGAGCGCAAGGACGAGGTCCAGCTTATCGGTACCCCCTCCCGGCTCAACCCCCCCCACCCTCTGGCTTACCCGGGGGGGGGGGGTAGACGTGCGCGAGGACGACGAGCTCGCGATCGCGTCGGTCCCCGGCTTCATGCCGTTCCCCCTTACCCAGGCCCAGTCCTGGGCCCCCGCCCTCCAGGTACCTTCTACCCCCCCCCTTCTTTCCCCCCCCCCCCAACTCAACCGTACCCAGGCGGGCGAGCGGCTCGACAAGACGAAGGAGACCGTGCGGCCGTACCCCTGCCCCTCCCCCGCCCCTTTCCCCTGACTCTTTCTCCTGCGCCGCAGTACGTGATGTGCCACAAGGGCATGCGGAGCGCGCAGATGTGCAACTTCCTCGCCCAGATCGGCTTCGAGAAGGTGCCTGGCTGGCATCCAGCGAGCCTTCTTGAGCCCTGAGCTCGTTGTAACCGCCTGGCCGGCGCCAGGTCTACAACGTGACGGGCGGCATCGACGCGTACAGCAAGAAGGTCGACTCCAGCGTCCCCACCTACTAGCCGGCCCGGCCGTCTCTCGGCTCGAGCTTATCGTTCCGTCCCCTGCATTTGCATGCACTTGAATGCGAGGGACGGATTGCCCCTGCAGCTGATCATGAGCGCCTGCTTGCTTGCTCCACTCTAGCTCGGGGGCCGGGCTGGCACGAGCGCACGTGGGACCGGCAGATCCGGATCCAAGCAGAGCCTAATTACTTATAATAAAGCTCCTCTACGCTATCTATCTAATCTGGATCGAATCTAGAGGCGGGCGCGGGCGAACTTGGGGGCGCGCGTCTCCAGGGCCGCCGAGACGGCCTCCTCCAGGTCGGTGGAGGCGAGGAGGGCGCCGGCGTTGTACGCGGCGACGTAGCGGAGGCCGCCCTCCACCGAAAGGTTGGAGGCGAGCTGGGCGTTCAGGACGTGCTTCGTGCCGCGGACGGCGAGCGGGCTCTTGGCGGCGATCGCGCGCGCGGCCTTCAGGCCGTGCTCGCGGAGGGCCTCGGGGCTCTCCAGGACGGCGGCGACGAGGCCGGCCCGGAGCGCCTCGTCGGCGGGGACGGAGCGGCCCGTGAGGGCCATCTCTCGCGTGCGGGACTCGCCTGGCGCGGAGGTAAGCGATGGAAAGTGCGGAAGGAGAGTTGCAAAGCTACCGATGAGGCGCGGGAGGCGCTGGAGGGACCCCAGATCCGCCGTGATCCCCAGGTCGACCTCCTTCACCGCGAAGCTCGCGTCCTTCGTGCAGTAGCGGATGTCCGCCGCGGCGATCAAATCCACGCCGCCGCCGACGCAGGGGCCGTGCACGCAGGCCACGACGGGCACGGGGCAGGCCTCCAGCGCCGAGAACGCCTCCTGGAGGGAGAGGATGAAGCGGCGGAAGGACTCCCGCCTCCGCGCCTCGCACGCGATCGGCTGCAGCTCGCGCGACATCTGCGCGGGCGGCGGCGGCGGGCGCGGGGCACGTAAGCGGCGGCGGCGGAGGGCCCCGCGCGCGAAACGGATCAAATCGCATCGCACGTGGTCGAAGAAGCCGACGAGATCGATTCCCGCGCAGAAGGTGCGGCCCGCCTGCGTCAGGAGGACAACCCGAGTCTCCTTCCCATCCGCCTCAAGCTGCTCGGGCGCGAAAACGCGCCGGAACTCCGCAAAGCTCGCCACGGTCAGCGCGTTCGCCTGCGCGGCCCCGCATCGGCCCGCGCTTTCGGAGAAAGCAGCGATAGCTGAATTTCCGCACCTTCTCTGGCCTCGAGAGCTGCACCTCCAGGACGCCCTCCGCCGGCCTCGACACGCGCAGAAAGCCGCCGCCGCCGCCGCCGCCGCCGCCGCTGCTGCTCGCAGTCTGCATTTCAGTCCTCGTGCTCCTCCGGTTCCGAGCGGATCTGCGAAAAGGACTAAGCGTCGCTCAGCGCAGCGGGCCGGCTTGCACTGCACCGCCAAAGTCGAGAGCCCAATCACGGCGCGCGCCACTGCGAGGGCGCAATCAGAGGCAATTACGAGGGACCGCGAGCAGGGCAGCTGCGCCCGTCTACCGCCGCCGCGCGGCGGGCATTCTTTGACAGCTCCCGGGCGGCGGGCCTGCCCGGGCGGGCGGCGTTCGGGCCGGGCAGGGCCGCACCGCAGTGCAGGCAGGCGTAGGAAGCGAGCAGCTGCACGCCGAAGAACGCGTGGAAGCCGACCTCGGTGTCGTGGCCAATCCAGCCGGCGTGCCGCAGCAGCTTCGACAATATGAACATATGCAGTCAACGCCGCAAGCGCAAGTAGCTGCTTGCGCTGCGCTCTGCGGCTCTTGCTCCGGCTGTTCGCACGCCGTACCCAGTGTCAGGAGGGGGGAAGCCGGTCAGGGGGGGCGATCCGTAGGGGCATACAGGACGTGCGCTCTCGATCCCGCCGACCCGCTTTCCTGGCTGACGGGGGCCTTGCAGACAATGACGGAGAGCGTGCAGACCTTCGGCAAGAAGGTCCGTATCCGTGCCGGGCGAATCGGGGCAGCAGGTGGACCGTGGCTGATCGCGTGTCGGCCGCGGCGCACAGAAAACCGCTATCGCGGTGGCCTACGCCAAGAAGGGCAAGGGCCTCATCAAGGTCAATGGCAGCCCGGTGGAGCTCGTCCAGCCGGAGACCCTCCGCTTCAAGGTCTTCGAGCCGATCCTCCTCCTCGGCCGCCAGCGGTTCGCGAACATCGACATCCGCATCCGCGTGACGGGCGGTGGTTTCACTGCTCAGATCTACGGTGCGCACGCGCAGCCAGCCCTCTAGCTTTCGGGATGTTCTCGCTAACGCAGGCCGCGGCCCTGTGCAGCTGTCCGCCAGGCGCTCGCCAAGGCGATCGTCGCCTACTACCAGAAGTGTAAGCTCCGCGCTCTGGACGCGTAGCGGGCCCAGCGGCTAGCGGGACGAGATCGACGAGCGCCAGGGATGGCTAAAGTTTGAGATCACGCTACTCTAATGCGTGACAATCTTCGCGCTGAGGTTTCTCTATCTCTTCCGTGGACGCCCGCCGCCCCCCGCACACCGCACTCTAGCTCCGTCGCTGCGCCATCGTCCGCCTCGCTGACCTCCGGCATCCACCTGGGGCACCGCAGACGTCGACGAGACGTCGAAGAAGGAGATCAAGGACATCCTCCTGGCGTACGACCGCTCTCTCCTCGTCGCGGACCCCCGCCGCTGCGAGCCGAAGAAGTTCGGTGGCCGTGGTGCTCGCGCCCGGTTCCAGAAGTCGTACCGTTAAGCAGCAGCTCTTTCGCGGGCTCCTCTCTCGCGCGAGGAGTCAGCGACGAGCTGCGGGGCGGGGATTCTGTCGGCGGCCACGCCGAATCCCGCCCCGACGGCCAGCGATCTTTCTGCGCCCTCGAATGCCGTTCACGCTTTCCGATCCGTGTCTACGTAGGGGTTGTGTCTGTCCCTCTCGAATCATCAGATGCCCCGTCTTCCGTCTCCTTGACGCGCCCGGCAGCCGCCAGACTAACCGCCCCGCCCTCCCCGCCCGGCCGCTTTCCCCTCTTCCCTTCCCCGCCGGTTTTCCTTTGCGACAAGCCTCCGTCCCTTTCGGTACTCCGCCTTTATGCGTGGCGATGTACCTAGAAGAGTGGGGCGAGACGAAGCGGAGGACAGGCGGAGCCCAGGACCGTCCATGAGCGGGCTCCTTTGTTTCCTCTATACATTCCATGATCATGATTTCCATCTCTTTCGACTCTAAGCCACTCCTTTTCGCGTCCATATGCCTCGCTCTGGTGTCCGGACTGCGGCCGCGCGCCGCATTGATCGGGACCCGCTGCAGGCGCCATATTTATGCCTGCGGCCGGATGACCTTCGCTAAGATCTATAAAGCTTTTCAGTCGATGCTCCATCGACATCGCTCTTCTTATCTCCCCTTTCTATTTAGATCATCCTCTGCGCCTCTTTGACTTCCCTGATGTTTGAGAGCCGTTTGCGAGCCCCCGTCCCTTTCGGTACTCCGCCTTTATGCGTGGCGATGTACCTAGAAGAGTGGGGCGAGACGAAGCGGAGGACAGGCGGAGCCCAGGACCGTCCATGAGCGGGCTCCTTTGTTTCCTCTATACATCTTCAAATTCGAATTCGAGCCGCCCATCCCTTCCCTTTCGAATTCATGTCCTTCGGCCGCCGGTCTAGCCGTATGCCTCGCCTCACAAGGGTCCCGCCGGCCCTGCGGAGCACCGGCGCGGGTGTGTCTGCTTGAAGCTTGCAACGAGGGTTCGGATCCGGGGCGACCGATATCGCCATCCCTCGCCCCTTGGCGCCGCGACGGTTAAGCATGGGGCGCCCCGCCGCCTGTGATCGCATGTCAGCTTTTCTCAGCTGCAGATTTAGATCTAGACGTTGGCACCGAGCTCGGGGCTGTGAGCGAGAGAGCATACGAGTGCGCGTCGTCGGCAAATGCGGGTTCGATGGGCGGGCAGCACAGCACAGGCCGGGCAGGCACATACGTACGCGATCCGCATATAGCTGCCGCTGGGAGCTTCAAGCCTCCTCTTGGGGCCGAGGCGATCATCCTTGAAGAGGAGTTGGAGCTGGACGCGAAGAAGCAAGCGGCAGATTTAGACGGCAGGCAGCGCGATTGGCATGCGTGCGTGCAGGTCACTGATACCGCTGAAGAGGTCAGTACTACTTTTGCTATTGATCGGCTCCGGTTCTGGGCCATGCTCACCTCTGTGCATCACGTGAATACGTGCGGCCCTCGCGCAGCAGAGCGGGAGGGGCGACTCTCTTCAGAATGCGCTGGCTGCGGCCAGCAGCGGGGAGCTGGGCTGGCTGCATTTGGTCCGCGGCGACTGCGAGTCCGCCCTTCCTCTGCTGGAGGTGCGCATGCGCGCGCCAAGGCGCCCTCGCCATCCAAGCGCATCAAGCGCCCACTGCATCGCTGCGATTTCGAGCTCCGCTCGTGCAGCGGGCCCTTTCGCTGGCGACGATCGCAGAGTCCATGGGCCCGACGCATAAGTTCACGGGCGAAATGCTGTTCGGCATCGCCCGCGCCAGGCACGCGCTTGGCGAGCGCCCGGCCGCCCTCCTCATGTACGAGGTGCATGCGCCCCTGCGCTCGTTCCGCCCGAACGAAGCACTGCGGCACGCTCAGCGCGCTCCTCCTCAGCGCGCGCTGGAGATCAAGCGCGCCAACTCGCGGCGGCGGCACGGGGACGACCCGGGTACCCGCCCCGCGTTCTTCTCCACCGCCCGCGCACCCTGAAGCGCAAGCACCGACCCCGCAGAGGTCGCGACGGTGCTGCTGTGGCTCGGCAAGCTTCACACGGAGGCGGGCAGGCTCGACAAGGCAAAGCCGCTCCTGGAGGCGCGCGCGGCCCGCCATGGCCACCCCTGACCTGAACTGAGCTGACCGGCCCGCAGCGCTCCCTTTCGATCCGAGTCAAGCCGTGGGCGGGGCACGGCGGCCCCGGGCACACGCAGGCGCCTTTCCTAAGCTCTGATCGCGCGCGCGCCTCTAAGTATAGCGCAGGTCGCGGAGTGCCTGACGGCGACGGCGGCGCTGCTCCAGGCGACGGGACGCCGCATGGAGGCGGAGCGAATGCTGGAGGAGGCGTTCGGACTCCTGCAGCGGGCCGAGCGCTCGGGCTGCCTGGGTGCAGGCGGCGCCGACCCGGGGCCGGAGGTGCCGGAGACGCTCCACGCCCTCGCCGCGATCATCGCCGAGCGGCGCCCGCACGCCGCCGCCGCCCTCTTCGAGGTGGGGGTACCCCTCCCTCAAAAATTCAAATTTTCGAAACATTTGATCCGGCAGCGGGCGCTGGGGCTGCGGCGGCGGCTGCTGGTGGCGGAACACGCGGACACGCGGCGGACGGAGGCGGCGCTTGCCGCCGCCCGCGCCCGCTGCGAGCGCTAGCTAGCTAGCTAGCTATAGCTAGCTAGGACCGGATGTCGACCGGACCGGACTTCTCTGAGATTTTGTAAGCTATAGCTAAGCTGAATTCTTCTTCTAGCCTTCAAATTTTCTGGAGATTCTCATGAGGCCCTGCAGCTGGCGCCGATCCGCTTTCATTCTGCCCCCAGCAGGGGCGTGTGTACAGTTCGATGTCATTCATTCAATTCTGATCAGAGATTCTTTCCGAGTGTAGCGCGGTCTATAGCTAGATGTAGACCTATACAGCTAGCTAGGCGTCACTTTGGCTCGATATTTTTCTAGTCGGCTCGCTCTCATTGGGTGTGTATGAATGATTAGTATACATGAGTGTGATCCCCACCGCGCTAAGCTCGTCTCCCGATCCCAGCTGGGAGGCAGATCGGTGATTATGAAAGCTGCCAGCGGGCTGGCAGGTACCAGTTCATGATCATTCGCAGCAGCGCGCTCGAACTCGGTGACGCCGAGGGCGTCTGCGGCGAACTGCGCCGAGGGCGTCGGCGGGTGGGCTCGCTGCAGCGGGCGGCGGGCGTGGCGGACCTGGCGCGTGAGCATGAGCTCGAACTCCGTGACGGCGGGGTCGGTGGGGCGGAAGCAGGGGAAGCGCTCGATGCCGAGGTAGGCGGCCAGCGCCTCGGGGGAGGGGAAGAGGAGCCACGCCGCGTCCCGCGCCCCGCCCCGCTCCGCCGTGTGCCGGTGCGAGTCGAACACCAGCAACTGCCCCGCCGCCGTTGCGAGGGGCCGGACGCGAGGCGGGGGGGCGGGCGAACCGTGCAGGGGAGGGCGGCGAGGGGCGGGGGGCGCCAGCGGCGCGGGTGGGCGCGGTACGCGTCGCGGACGGCTTGGGCGAGCTCGTGGCGGGGCGGCCCGGGCAGCGCGAGGGCGACGAGGGTCTGGCTCGCGCACGTGACGGCGAGGCCCTCGGGCCGGCGCCGGCCCGCCTCCCACAGCTCCCGCGCCGGCCCCTCGAACGCCCGCCCGTCCGGCTGCTCGCCGGTCGGCCGGGGCAGCGGCGCGGCGGCGGGGGGCGGACCGCGAGGGCGCCGTCGACGCGGACGGCGACGCGGAGGGGGCGGAGGTCGGGCGCGGCGCCGGCGACGGCGTCGAATTCGGTGTGCTCGACGCCCGCCGGCGCCGCGCCGCCCGCCCTCGCCATGTAGTGCTCGTACAGCAGCGTCCCCTCCCGCAGCACCTGCCGCCGCCGGTCGGGCGGCGCGGCGGCGGGTGGCGCGGCGGCGGGCGCAGGGCGGACCCTGTCGACGGCCTCCGGGTCCCAGTAGGGCGCGTCGCCCCGCATCACCTGCAGCGCCGCCAGCGCCGCGATCGCCGTGCACGCGCTCCGCCCACCGACGCCCTTCGAGCCCTGGTGCTTGTTCCCAACCACGCGCGCCACTGCGGCGCGGCGCGGGCGCTCAGCGGCAGCCGGACCCGCGGCGCGCGGCTCGCCCTTTCGCCGCACGGCGCCGCGGCGCACCGTACGCTGGATGTACTTCTGCAAAAGGAAGGACGTTCATCGCTCCGTCCGCCGTCGTGCCCATGGAAGGCTGCGCGCCGTGAGAAGTGAGAATGCGGATCCGCAGAGCGAGCGAACAGCGCAGTCCGCCGGCCGCGAACCGAGACCAGTCATCTTCAGTCTCGAAGATCATGCTGTAGTCTTCCTGCTGCACAGCAGGCACGTCTACGAGCAGCCTCCATTCCCCGCTGTCGGCATCCTTGTGCATAGGCATGTGAACGTCCTGTGTGCAAGTGTCAACTAGGGACGTGTGAAGCGGTTGAACTCACAATCGAAGGCATGAACGCCGTAGCGCTGATCGCGCGGTCGCCCGGCAGGCGGAGCTCGGCCGTCCCAGAGCGCGACACATCGAAACTCGGAGAACCAGCGCTGCGCGCCTTCGCGAAGAAGAACTCCCGCAAAGTTCCCGCGTCGAAGCCCAAAGAGACATCCACAGGCATCGCCTGCAGGTACCCGCCGTCCGCTGCTGCTGCAGTGCTGCAGGGCGATTCTGAACTGATGGATCGGTGCGCACGGCTCCCGATTTCTGCTGGGGAACTCGGAAATTTGTGTTGCGGGAGCTTCATCGGGAAGGCATGCGCACTGCTTTAGCGGCTGGCAGCCTGCCTAGTCGAATTGATTGCCCAGTAGTCGAACTTAACGTGTACCCAAGCTCGCGCAGCCTGAGCCAGCCTCCTCCAGCCTCCAGCCTCCAGCCTCCAGCCTCCTCCTTCAAAGCCTCGCAGTCGTTAATATCGTTCATCCCTCGCCACATGGCGAGGGACAAGATATGCATCTGGTGCGGTTCCCCGGACTGGAGCGGACACGTCGAATACTGCAAAGGTCTGCACACAGAGAACATTGCTTCAGATTCTCATCGTTCAAATCCAATTCCTCCTCATCATCGTCCGTAGCACGATTGCAAGCGGGAAGATCGCTGAGCCTGGCGAGCACCTCAGCGGCAGCTGCTGCGCAATCCGCCCCAACGTATGCGCAAGTAGCAGCGCCAGCGTCACGCACTCCAAGCTCCGACTCGAGCTCCAGTAGGAGCGGTGACCGGGAGAAGGCTTCGATCGGGGACGCAATCGTAGCAGCCGGCAAGCACTTCTTGCACGCAGTCGGCTCGGCAATCGGAGGTTCGAGCTCGAGCAAGCAGAAGGGCCGGGCAGAGGGCGCGATGGCGGACGTGCCACTGGCTCCGCGCTGTTATGACTTCGCCAACTCGCGCCTCACCTTCCGCACCTTCACCATCACCTACAGGGACGAGGACGACCGGCGCGAGCCCGTCGCCGTCTCTGTGCGCGGCACCTTTGGCCACGAGGCCACGGTGAGCGCGCAGGGAATGTCCTCCGCCCCCCATTGTCTGACGGTCGCGCAGTGGTCGCAGGACATCGAACTCGCGGCCGTGCCGAGCGAGCAGGGCGTGCTTTGGCAGCTGCGGATAGATCTCCCGCCGCGCCGCGTTGAATTCCGATTCCGCGTCACTTACGAGCGCGGCCGTGAGCCGGAGTGGCGCACCTCGGTGCGCGTTGAGGCTTGGGCGAGGCTGTGGGCCACCGGTGACGCCAACGCGCAGGCGGCGCACCCCTGCGAGGGGCAGCACCGGAACAACTTTCTCTCCGCCGGGTACTCCTCCAAACAGAGGAGGCCAATTCCCAGTGCGTTGCGACCTGACCCCCCTTACCCGACCTGACCCTACCTGACCTCGCAACCGCCCCCCCCCCCCCCCCCCCCCCCCCCCTCCTCCCGCGCACACCCCGCAGCCTCCATCGGAAAGGCCAACGACGCGGTCGACGCGACGTGGAGCATCGTCGCTTGCATGTTCGCCGCCTCGCGGCTGCATGGCGGCGAGCGCGCCTCCTCGCTCCACGAGCTGGCCGGCGCCCTAAGCGCGGTGCGCCTTTCATATCAACTCGGGAGACGCTCGCGCCGATGGATATGCGGTGCCGCAGGCGATACGGGAGGCGGAGAGGGCGGGGCAGGACAGGAGGGTCGAGAGCGCCGTCAACGCCCTCCTTGCTGCGGAGGCGGAGCCGGCCGAGTTCCTGCGCGCCGTCCCGCCCCTCGCCAGCCTCACCGCTGGCGAGTCCGCCGTCGACATCCTCGAGCGCTCGGTGCGCCAACTCCTGCGAGACCGCCGCTTGCAACCCCGCTTATGTGTCCCCGCAGCTGTGCCCGCTGGGGCTGGACAACCTCGCTGCGGCACTTGGCGGTGCAGCGGCCGGCCCTCTGCGGACGCTGCTCGTCGGCTTCGCGCTGCACCACGTGCTCGTTGTCTGGGGCGGCCCCGTGCCGGCGGGGCGGTTGGTGCTCTTGGACCCGGTGCCCCGCGGCGACGAGATCGGCCCGTCGGGCGAGCGGGAGGAGTCGCGCCGCGCCGCCGCCCTCGAGTTCGACGGCACCCAGGCAGTGCGGGCGTACCTCAGCCGTGAACTCTTCGGCGGGCGTGCCGAGCAGCAGGACGCACAGGACGACCGCAACTCTCTTGCGCGCTTCTGCGAGCTACGCCCCAAGGCCCCGGCTTCCACCCCCTCCGGCTCGCCAGCGGTCGGCGGGGCGTTGCTGGACGGGGGTGGGGACGCGATGGAAGTTGTGCGCCACCGGCTCGACGCGGAGCAGCGGATCGCCCAGGAGCGGCGGCGCCAGGAGGAGGATGAGCGGCGGATGGCACTGGAGCGGGACGAGGCGGCCCGGCAGCTGGCGGCACGGGAGGCGCAGCGGCGGGCGGAGCAGGAGGAGGCGGCGCGGCAGCAGGCGGCCCGCGAGGCGCAGCGGCGCGCCGACGCGGAGGCGGCCGAGCGGGAGGAGGCGCAGCGGCTCGCGGAGGAGGCGCGCAGGCGGGCAGAGGAGGAGGCGGAGCTCGAGGCCCTCCGGGAGCTGCAGCAGCAGCAGGAGCGGCTGGAGGCTGAGGTCGCGCAACTGCGGCGCGAGTACGAGGAGCGCAAGGCGCACAACGATCAGCAGCAGGGGGAGCTCGAGAGCGCGCGGCTGGCCCTCCGCACCCAGAAGACGTGAGCTTAGAACCCGGTCACCACCTTATCGGCTTCTAGTACTGATACCGTGCTGCTCAGGTGTTCGACAGAACTTCACAGCCAGAAGCGCGGGGCAGTGTACGCCACTCAGCAAATCCTGGACAGGCTACACGACCGGCTGCAGGGGGCCCTCGCTCTAGATCTTGGTTAATCATTGAACAATAAACATCCTCAGCGCTCTCGGTGCCCCTACGCCCCTTGGCCTAGCTATAGACCCCTACTCGTCCCCCTAAGCACGTGCATACGTATACGTATACGTACCCCCCGGAGGACATACGTACGCTTGTACCCCTCGACGTCGACGTCGACTTGTGGGGTGCTTGCAATTGCGCCGTGGAGTGTCCTCCTCTGCGTACGGCTTCCATGGCCAGGCTGAAGATCTAGAGGCCTGGGCGGAAGCCCGGGCCGGCCGCGGTGTTCTGAATTCGAACGAGGGGGTCGACGTCAAACCGGTACCCCCCGGTACCGGAGCACACACACGCGTACGCTAGCGCTTGCAATTGCACACACACGTGCACGCTAGACCTTTAGATCGATATCTGCAGCTTGGAACAGCCTGCGGAGCTCGAGACGCCCATGGCGGCACGAGATGAACGCGATACGGGCGAGCGCCCGTCAAGCAGGAGCCACCGAGACGCCGAGGTGGACGACCTTGACGGACCAGGCGAGTCATTCTGGGAAGGCGTGCCGCCACGGCGTCCGACTCGTGAGTGGACCGATCCGCCACTCGCATCAAGCTCGTCCAGCTCAGCGAATCCTGCTCGGAGTCGGGGTGTTCCGCGGCGCGAACAGTCCGACGAAGACGAGGGTCATGCGTACGAGGTCAACCGGCGCCTCGATGATCTGGAGCGCCGGCACAAGAAGCTGGAGCGCCAGATGAAGGCGGAGCTACTTCACATCTCGCAAGAGTTGCAACAGGAACGCGAGGCAAGGGAGCAGGCGGAGGAGAGGGCGCGGTCGCAGGCCCGCGACTTCGAGAACCAGCTGCGGCGCCTGACTGACCAGCGCCGCCGCTTCCTGGAGGATGTCCGCGGCGACCTGCAGGTGTGCGCGTCCTAGCTGTAGGGCCTGCAACGCCGCATCCGTCTCTTGACTTTCGCACGGAATAGCGCAGGCTGCAGGAATCCGAAGAGCGCGCAGAGCTGCTCCAACAGCAGATAGACCGAATGAACGTGCAGGGGACGGCGCAGCCGCCGCATGCGCAGTTGCAAGCGCGCTTCCCGGCAAACATCCAGGTTCGGGCCAGGCTCCGCCGCTGCGCCGCGACTTCTGACTTGTCGATCAGACGAACGAGCCGTACGCGCCTCTGGGGGCCGGACTGGTCGCCGCTCCGAACCTCGGGCCAGGGCCTTTTGCGGTTGCAGCGCCAGCGGCCGCGGCTGCACTCGTTCAGAACCCAGCGACGGCGGCACCGCCCGTCCCCCCGGCCCGTCAACCTGCGCCGGCGCCCGCCCAGGCGCCGGCTCCCCAGCCGCGTGTCCAGCAGCGGACCATCGGCAGCGGCGATATTCGCTGCCTGATCGATGACTGCCCGCATCGTACGTCTAGGAAATCTGTCTGACTCGTTCGCTGGCGGCTATCTGACCAGTTATCAGGTTTTGAGGACGAGGAAATGCGCAACCACCACATCGCGTTCAACCACGACGACGGCGGCTGTACGTGCGAGACCTGCAGCGGCGGCGCCCCCGCCCCCGCCGCGAACCGGGCCCCCGCCCCCGCCCCTCGGCCGGCCCCGGCCGCGGCTCCGGCGCCTGCAGTCGCTGGGCCGTCCCGTGCGGGAAACCAGCAGGCGCCTGGGCCGGCTGCTGCGGCGCCGGCTGCTGCGGCGCCGGCTGTGGCCAACGAGCCGATGCAGCTCTTCTTCCGCTGCGCCGGCGGCGGCGACAACCCGCGGCTGCCGGTGGCGTGCACGCGAAACGAGCGACTGGTCGACGTCCTCGAGCGCGCCCGCGCCGCCCTCAACGCCGAAGAGCTCACCTCGGTGCGCTGTGCGGGCTCAGAGCTTGGCGCGCTCCGCTGACCGCGCCCGTCGACCCCGCGTGCAGCAAAACATCCGCCTGGTCTTCGTTGTGAGCGGGCCGAACAAGGTCGCGCAGCCGCCCATCGCGCAGCGGATGCAGCAGAGCCCGCTGGCGACCCTGGGCGAGTGCGGGGTCCCCAGCGGCGCTGAAATCTACGTGTCTGTCAAGGTGCCAGCTTCCCCGCCTCGCGCGCCCGCTTCCTTCGCTCGCGCACTCACTTTCGCTCAGATAATCGGACAAGCGGTCGCCAAGGATTAGAATTGATTCGGATTAATTTATAACTTCGATTAACTTACTGGGGGGGAGGGGGGAGGGGGATCGGGGGAGGGGATCCCGGAGGGGGGGGGGGGGGGGGGAAGGGGGGCGGGGAGTGGGAGGGCGGGGGGGGGGGAGGAGGGGGGGGGTGGCCGGGGGGGATGGGGGGGATATATATGAAGGGGGAGGGGGATTCTTATCCATCTACCCACGGGCCCCTTCTTCTTTAGCACGGCCCTCCGGGCCTGTACCCCCTGCATATATACGTAGCCAGTCCTGCGACCATCTTGCCATGCTTAGCATAGCCTATAACTATAGCTACAGCTATAGCTTGCGCTAGCACTCAGCCGTTTGAACTGTACTCATATGCATGCAAGCCAGGGCCTCTGGACCAGCTGCCAGGCTGCAGGAAATAGATGGAATGGATCTACTGACTGCAGCTGGCTCAGCCTGGCTGCATATCCTTAGTAATGTCTGTGATGACGGTTTACGTTCGAGACTTGCAAAGCCGGCCGCGTCGGCGGCATGGCTGCCGCCCGTCGCGTACGTCCCGGCGTGGGAAAGTTTGGTGTAGGGGGATTGATGTGAGAGAAGCCGGGGGAGGTGGGGGCTGGGGCGAGGGAAGGGGCCGCCGGGACGGCCATGCTGATGGCTTCGCCGTCCCCCCGCTACTGCATGAGTTCGGCCTCGACGAACATAGGGTGGGTGGGCGTAAAGTGGTGGCTGTGGTGCTGGCACGCCGCGCTCTGTACCCCCCTGGAAGCCCGGCACTCCTCCGAGTGCTCCGGCAGGAACGTCCTCTGGCGGCGGTGTCGAAGATTGCACAAAAAAGAATCAGTCACGAAAAAGAAGACGAACCCGGCAGTCCGCGTAGTAACAGAATTCCTGCCCACACTGACCCGCAGGAAAGTCAAGACGCTGCGAGTAATGTACAAATGATAGCTAAAGATGCGGACCCGGCAGCGCATGTGGCGGCAGCCGCGAGCCAGCTGCACGTACGCGGTGCAGCGAGGGCAGCGGGGCCAGCCCTTCTGCCGAGCCAGTTCTGTCATCGCTCTGTCCTCGGGACTCCGCTCGTCCTCCGGAAGGGCCTGGTACTGCAAGCGGATCCGAAGAAAAGAAATAGTCAGCCAGGACGTATAAAGTCGCTGGAACAATAGCGAAAAATAGCTACCTGCTCGCAGGTGATTTCCTGGTGCCAGGGCGCGCGGCAGACAGCGCAGTAGCGCTTCCGGCAGCCGAAACATTCGACGTTCTCGCCTGCCGTCGGATCCCACTCGCAAATCATGTCGCACGATGGATAGGGGCAGTCGCTTCGTCGCTCTACGAAATTTCCCCGCGATTTGACGCAAGGTCAGCGGACAGTAGCTTGTCAAACTTTGAAGGCTCGCACCAGGGGGAATGTGAGTGAGGGTCAGGTTGCGCATGAAGATCTGGAGGTCCTTGTCCCGAAGCCCGACCAGCATCGCGAGGTTCTCGCCCAGCTCCCCCTCGAAGAGCGTCGGGCACCTCGAGCCTCCGGGGCACCTGATGGGGTACAGCGTCGGGTCCTTGAACCGCGAGTCGATGTAGCCCCGCAGGCAGTTGCGGCAGGTGTAGTGCTCGCAAGTCCCCGCCGTGCCGAGGCAGTCCATCTGAGGTGTCGGCGCGGCTTCAGCGCTCGAGCTAGAAGAGGTTTGAGAAGCTTAGGGGCGTCGACGCACGGAAACCTTGATGCGCTCGCCGAGGCAGACGCAGCACTGCGCGAGGCTTTCGTCGAGCTCCTGCTGCACGGCGTGCAGACGAGCCTGGTCGTGATGAATGGACCGGAGGGGAGGAGGGGGGGAGGAGAGGGGGGGGGGGGGGGTGTCAGCTGCGATCTCGGTCCAGCTTTGGGATTTCGGCGGATTCAAACCTCGAGCGCGTCGATGCGGTCCTGCGCCTGCTCCGTGGCGCCTTCGACGCCGCGGATGCGGCCAACGTCCCTGAACACGCGTTCTGCGCGGTGAAGTGGTGGGGATGAGGTGGTGGGGGAAAGGAGGGGTAGAAACAAAGATCTAGAGCGAGCTGACCGATGCGGTTGAGGAGTTCCGCTTCGGCGTGCTCCCACAACGACCCGTCGCGATCGTCGCCGGCTTCGCGGTACACCTGCTCCGCAGGAGATGTCAAACACGCGAAGAAATGAATGTCAGAGGATCGAACCCGCTGCCATTCCGACTCGACGTCGGCTGTGGCGTCCTCGATCCGATTGATGAGCTCGTCCACCTCAAGATTTTACACGAGTCAGCCGGTATACATCCGGAGACAGATCTAGATTCATAGAGGGGAGAATACCCGTGCGGCGGCCTCCGCGGCGGCGTGAGCAGCCTCGCTGGCCTCTGCCTGCAGGTTGAGCAGCTCTGCAGAGGGGCCGCCGTTGTGAGAGGGGGTAGCTAGGAGGCGGGGGCCGGGGCCGGGGGACGTGCCTTGGGTTGCTGCGCGGGCGCGGGCCTCGGCATCCTGCGCGCGCCGTCGGAAGGCCTCTTCGGCGTGGCGCGCGGTCTGCTGAGCCCTCTGCACGGCCAGGTCAGCTTGCCGCTCCCGGTGAGCTGCAAGCCGCTTTGCTTCATCTTCGCTTCTCTTTAGCCTCGCAATCTCCTCCCGCAGTTCGCGCTCCAGCCTCTCCGCGTTCCGAGCAGCCTGTGCGACGTCTTTTATACTGCGTTTCGATCGCAAGTGCAGGGCCACGCGTGCACCTTTTCGGAACGGTCCTCTTCTCTCTGAGCCCGATTTTTTTGACTGCTGAGACTTGCTTCCAAACGGTCGCAATCCTCTTCAAGCTGCGAAGGGAAAGCAAGCGCTTGCAGTCATGATCATATGCATGTGATCGATTATGCGATTATAGGGAGCGGTTGCAAACGAACTTTGGAAATCTTCTTGTCTTTCTGCACCAGCTGCGCCCTAAGACTCATCACCAGGTCTTCCTTGTCAGCGAGCGCCTGCCGCAGTGCGGACTGCTTCGATTCGGGTCAGATTCGACTACTCAGGATAGGGTGGAGACTGGGACTGACATCCCGCGTCCTTACGATCGCGACGTCACGCTTGAGCGCCTCCAGCTCACGCCCAGAAGCTATGACGGTGAAGAAGCTGTCATTCATTGTAATGAAACTTGCAAGTCTAATAGACTACGTACCTATGAGCCTGTCTTTCAGTTCTGCATGCGCGGATCGTTGCACATCAGCGACACGCGCGCAGAATTGAACGTTCGCATGCAAACCTTGTGCGGCCGTCCGCCATTTGCGATAGGCAACGCGCATCTTGGCGCAGGATTCTAATCCGCATAGTTCTCCATCCACGACCGCTGCGCACGCATGATGATCGGACACGCGAGCGCTGCCTTTGAACAGCAGAAACTGCTCACAGTAGAAACTGTCGGAGCGTGAAGGGCCAGCGAGACGATCTCGGTCCGTGCTCTCGTCTAGATCTGCAGCTGCAGATGAAACGGGTCGCCCGGGCGGCGACTGGCCGCCCAGTCCTGCATCAATATCGATATCCTGCCCGCGCTGCGGTGTAGCAATAGTCTCCGGCACGCTCGCGGCCGCGCCCGGCTCGCGGTCCTCGTCTGGGGGATCCATCATGCAACGCGTCCTAACCTGCGTGCCGCGAACTTCAGCCAGAGGATGCCAGAGGATGGATCGAGCTACCTTCGAATATGGCTCACCCGCGCCACGGTCAATGGCAAATGCCGGTCTCTCGAGTAACTGCCGCTCACTCGAGTAACTGCCGCTCCCTCCAGTAACTGCCGCTCAGCGGCTCGGCCAAATGACGATCGCGGACCCGCCAGGCGTATCCGCATTCACTTGACCGCGCGGCTTAGGCGGCTTATGATCAGGGGCTACATGATTCGAATACCGACTCGTCACTTGGTCGACGTCCGCGGCAGCTGAGCTGAGCGCTTCCTTGAGGTTACGAGTTCCGGATCCCCAGCACAACTCGGAACCCGCGCGCACCGATCCACCAGTCAGGTCGGCCCTGCAGCAGCGGGCGGCGGTTCCTGCAGGCGATGCCTGTGGATGTCTCTTTGGGCTTCGACGCGGGAACTTTGCGGGAGTTCTTCTTCGCGAAGGCGCGCAGCGCTGGTTCTCCGAGTTTCGATGTGTCGCGCTCTGGGACGGCCGAGCTCCGCCTGCCGGGCGACCGCGCGATCAGCGCTACGGCGTTCATGCCTTCGATTGTGAGTTCAACCGCTTCACACGTCCCTAGTTGACACTTGCACACAGGACGTTCACATGCCTATGCACAAGGATGCCGACAGCGGGGAATGGAGGCTGCTCGTAGACGTGCCTGCTGTACAGCAGGAAGACTACAGCATGATCTTTGAGACTGAAGCTGACTGGCTGGTCTCGGTTCGCGGCCGGCGGACTGCGCTGTTCGCCCGCTCTCCGCATTCTCCTCACGACGCGCAGCCTTCCATGGACACGACGGCGGACGGAGCGATGAACGTCCTTCCTTTTGCAGAAGTGCATCCAGCGTACGGTGCGCCGCGGCGCCGTGCGGCGAAAGGGCGAGCCGCGCGCCGCGCGTCCGGCTGCCGCTGAGCGCCCGCGCCGCGCCGCAGTGGCGCGCGTGGTGGGGAGCAAGCACCAGGGCTCGAAGGGCGTCGGCGGGCGGAGCGCGTGCACGGCGATCGCGGCGCTGGCGGCGCTGCAGGTGATGCGGGGCGACGCGCCCTACTGGGACCCGGAGGCCGTCGACAGGGTCCGCCCCGCGCCCGCCGCCGCGCCGCCCGCCGCCGCGCCGCCCGACCGGCGGCGGCAGGTGCTGCGGGAGGGGACGCTGCTGTACGAGCACTACATGGCGAGGGCGGGCGGCGCGGCGCCGGCGGGCGTCGAGCACACCGAATTCGACGCCGTCGCCGGCGCCGCGCCCGACCTCCGCCCCTCCGCGTCGCCGCCCGCGCCGACGGCGCCCTCACGGTCCGCTCGCCGCCGCCGCCGCGCCGCCGCCCCGGCCGACGGGCGTGCAGCCGGACGGGCGGGCGTTCGAGGGGCCGGCGCGGGAGCTGTGGGAGGCGGGCCAGCGCCGGCCCGAGGGCCTCGCCGTCACGTGCGCGAGCCAGACCCTCGTCGCCCTCGCGCTGCCCGGGCCGCCCCGCCCCGAGCTCGCCCAAGCCGTCCGCGACGCGTACCGCGCCCACCCGCGCCGCTGGCGCCCCCCGCCCCTCGCCGCCCTCCCCTGCACGGTCCGCCCGCCCCCCCCGCCTCGCGCCGGGCCCCTCGCGACGGCGGCGGGGCAGCTGCTGGTGTTCGACTCGCACCGGCACACGGCGGAGCGGGGCGGGGCGCGGGACGCGGCGTGGCTCCTCTTCCCCTCCCCCGAGGCGCTGGCGGCCTACCTCGGCCTCGAGCGCTTCCCCTGCTTCCGCCCCACCGACCCCGCCGTCACCGAGTTCGAGCTCATGCTCACGCGCCAGGTCCGCCACCCCCGCCGCCCGCTGCAGCGAGCCCACCCGCCGCCGACGCCCTCGGCGCAGTTCGCCGCCTTCAGGTTCCACCTGGAGGAGATTGCGGCAGCACTGCCCTCGCCTCCTCCCGCCGAGCGGACGCCGTCGCGGCAGACGTCCGCAGAGCGCCAGGCACGGATCGCCTCGCTGCGCAAGCAAGTGCAAGACCTGGTCCGCCGCAGCTCTGCATCCGCGCGGAAACGGAGCCCTGACCCCGGAGCAGGAGGCGGAGCGGGGCGAGCTGGAGAGGGTCCGGGCAGAGGAGGAGCGGCGGGCGGCGCAACTCGCGCGGGACGCGGAGGACCTGAGGGGCGAGCAGCGTCGCGCGGAGAACGCGTGCGTCCCCGGACCGCCGGCCCGTGTACCCCGCAGGCCTGACCCCGGGGGCGCCCTCAGGCCCTGCCCGGAGTGCGAGGCGCTGGACAAGAAGCTCGCGGGGTTTCAGGCGAGCATCGACGAGATCACCGCGAGCAGGCTGCGGGTCCCGGCTGGGCGCACGGTGCGCTGCGCCCTTTTCGTCGCGCTTCGTCAGCAACGTCCCCCCCCCCCCCCCCCCCCCCCTCTCGCCGACCGTCCTTACCCCGCCGCCCGTTCTCCCCCTCCGAACCCCCCGCCCTCCCCCCTCCCCTTCCCCCCCTGCCCTCCCCCCTCCCCCTCTCCCCCCTCCCCACCGCCCTTCTCGTAACCCCCACCATCCACTTAACTCCAGCCCCCTTTTCGCCCCAGCCCCCCAGCGCCCTCCTCGCCCGCCCCCTCCCCCCAAACCCTCTCCCGCACAGCCTCCCACTTACCCACGTTCTCCCACTTACATCGACCCCCTTCCCCTCTTTTCTTTCCGCTCCCCGACCCCCTCCCCTCTCCCGAACCCCTCCCAACAACCCGCCGGCCCACCAAATCTTACATAGCCACGCGCTCCCCCTCCCTCCCCCTCCTTCCAACCCCATCCCCCTTCTTCCGGCCCCGCCGCCCCCCCTCCCCCCCCACCCCCCCCGCCGGGCCCCTTCCCCCCCCCCCCCCCCTTTCATTTTTCGCTCCCTCCTCCGCTCACGAAGTCTTGCAGGCGTCGTCATCGAGGGCCGATCATCGAGAGGTAACAAACTCGTTTCAGGATGTTTGTTGGACATGCACTTACCAACCTGCAGCCGCGAGCGGGGGAATCTTCATCGGAGGGTCCTTCTGTCGCCCCTGCTTCGTCTTCCGTGCACATCCCTAGCGGCTTCACTCGCCGCCTCTTGCCAACACGGACCGCCGCAGGGTCAGAGCTCGACTTTAGAGGCGGCGGCTCCTGGGGGCTTGCCAAGCTTGCCCAGAACGGGGCCTTCGGATCCTACTTCGACGGCCCTTCCGGACCCTGGCGACTGCACGGTGCTCCTCAGACATCAGACCAGAGGCTGAAACATCTCATTGGACCGCAGACCTGGCGGGTCGAAAACTGCGCCCCGCCGGACCTGCGGGGGTACACCTACGCGTCGCCGCGGCCTGATATGGGCGCTTCGGCGCCCACAGGCCGCCCGCCTTTGCCGCGCGAGGCGGTGCGCCGTGCTCAAGTGAGCCGGCCGGTCGCTTGCAGCACCCTCACCTCGCCCGGCCGCGGCGGCGCGCAGGGCGCGTCTGCTATGGAGATAGACGACGCGCGGCAGCCGACGCAGTCCGAGGAGGGTCTCGTGCAGCTGTGCCGCGAGTGCTCTCGGGGCCAGCGCCGGACAGAGCTCCTGCAGCTCGTCGACGTGGACGCGGCCGCCCCCGGCGCCAGCACCAGCGTCAATGACGACATCCACGTCGACGAAGGCGGTCTGCGGTGGCGGTGCGCGCGGGTCCCGCTCTTCTTCTGCAAGCGGCGTCTGAGGTCTGCCGCAGGCTCGCCTGGGATAACATGCTCTACGTTTCGGAGAAGCACCCCCTGCACCTGCGTCGCGTGTTCTGCAGACTCTGCAGAACTCAAGTTGCGGAACTTCTGGTGCGAATGAACGCTTACCCCTGATAGCTATAGCTCCTCAAAAAACGTTTCGACGCAGGTTGTGGGTGGCGCAAACACCATCCGCCTCTCGCACGCCGCTCTGGTCGCGGACCCGCCGCAAGACTTGCAAGAGCCCCCGGGCCCGCAGCAGCCGCCCACGCAGTCTTCGAGTGGATCCGCTGCTGAGGTGGCGCCCGTTTGTTTTTGTAGCCTCCTGTAGAACCGAGGAACTGAATCAAATCGACAGGAGCGGCGCGCTGTTGTCGCCCCGTTGGCTAGCGATGAATCCTTGCGTCCTCCACGACCCTCGCCTGCACGTGTGAGTGCCCGGAGCGCGATTTTGAGATTGCGTTCTCAAGATTGATCGCAGGATGCGGACGTCGACATGCAAAGCGACAACGCGGAACGGGGGACTTCTGCACTGCCCCGCAAGACTCTCTTCTGCGAACGATGCCCGGAGAAGGGCCACGAGACCGCTGTCCTGCAGGAAGTGCTCCAGGAGGACGCTGTGCCGGCCGGCCGGAGGATGTTCCGCGACCGTGAGGGAAGGCGCTGGACGTGCGCTCCGGTCCTGCGCCGCCCGCGGCCGCACTCGCGGCCTCCTTGAAAGCTGATCGTGATTTTCGCCATTAGGGAGGTCAAACCTGACCCCAAGCTGGATAGATTCATCCAATGCCCGCAATGTTATCGTGTCTGTGCCAAGGTACGAAGGCCTCGTCATTCTTACGCCGCGGCGCAGCTGACGAGTTCCTGTAGGTCGACGTGGGGCTGGGGATAATCGAGCCATGGCGGAGCGACCAAGTAGAGCTTGCACACGTTGATGAGTTCTTGCGAAGATTCTAAGATGTAGATTTTCATGATCATGATCATGATCTCATGAACGTATGCATGCACATGCACCTGCATGCGCAGGCCTGAGACTGCGGCCGCCGGGCAGCCTGGCAGCAGCTGCAGACAGCATGCGCAGCGCTATAGCTAGCGCTAGTTGTACGTATACGTCTACATGCATATATAGACCGCGGGCCGGGCTCGCGCGTGACGGCATGCAGCAGTACCACGGGCCCCCGGGCTCCGGATCCGGGCCCCCGGGCCGGCTTCGGAATTCGAATTCCAAGCCCGGGGGCCCTCAGGGGCCTTGCTTTCCGAAGCTTATATAATTAAGCTTATAACTATATAATTACACTGTGACACCCGTGCTCGTGCGCTGCGGCACTGCAGCTGCAGCAGGAGCCGCAGAACTCATGATCATAATCGTGATCAGTGTACATTATTATAATCAAATCACTTTTCGTGGGAGGGGGGGGGGGGGGCGGGGGGGGGGCGGGAGGGGAGGGGGAGAGGGGGGGGCGGGAGGAGATGTGAAGGGGGGGGGGGGTGGGGGGAGGGGGCGTTGGAAGAGAGGGAGGGGGGGGGGGGGGGGGGGGGGGGGGGGCCCGTTCCAGAGAGGGCCAGCCACCAAGCTGGAACGGAAAGGGGCTCAGGACCACGTAGGGTGCCCGCAGGGAAAGGTGTGGTTCGGGGCAGGGCCTGGGGCTACAGTCAGGGTCGATCGCGAGAGCGATCGCGAGGGGCGGAGCAGCGGGAGCAGCACCGCCGCAGATCCAGCAGAGCTGGTACCCGCATTGGCAGGTGATGCAGTTACAGCCGCCGTTCTTCGTCACGCCGTGCCCGCAGCGGCCACAGACCTGCAGAAAAAAAGTCACGACACAGAGAGAAGGGTTAACGGTTATCGCACCCTGCAGCTCTGACGAATCAAGGCCGCGGTTCTGCAGCGACGAGCTGGAATCAAAGAGCAGCTTTGACGGCGAACTTCGCAGAGTACAAAGGGGGCGCACGCGTCCTCGCCCTCCTTGCCGTTCTCGCGCTTCCACCGTTGGAACTGCTCGCAGTTCATGTCTGCGTGCCACTGCGGCGGCCGCTAAGCGCCAAGGCCGCTAGCCTCGCCAGCTCGGATCGGAGCAGCAGGCACCTGGCATTGGCATTGCTGGCACCAGGCGTAGCCGCACTCGGGGAACGGGCAATGGATCATGGCGATGTTGGGGTCGATCTGCAGCATGCGGGTCAGGGGGGGTGTACACGACTCGCTTCGCTGGGCTCTTTCTTTCCACTCGCCTCGCAGAAGCCCTTGCACCCGGGGCGGCGGCACTGCCTGCGCGGGACTCGGCACCGCGCGGGAAAGGGGCGGGGGAGGTGGCGAAAGGGGGAGGGGGGGTACCAGGCGCGCTCCCCGACCAGCTCTCTGAACTTGTCGATGTTGATAGCGTGGACCGCCTCGGCCATTTCGCCCCCCGTCGCGTTCTGCGGGCGCGCGCGCGTGAGAGCGCGCAGGAGGAGGAGAGCGGCCGCGGGCTCGGCACCTCGAGATCGACCGTGCTCCAGCGGCCGGGGCAGCCGTCGGTGGAGGGGCACTGCGAGAGGGGAAGTCAGCGAGGCTCGACGGGCGTGGACAGGAGAAGGGGGGCGGAGGCGGGCGGAGCAGTGGAGGGGGGGGGGGGGGGGAGGTTCGGGAAAATGGCCCTATAGCTAGCCCCAAGCGCTCTGCACCTTCGGCTCGAGATGCCGCGCGCCTATTTCTGCCTTCGCGTATCTTTCGGCGCACTTCCAGTGGAACTGGTGGGCGCAGCAGCCCGCCTGCGGCGGCAGTGAGCGGCTGCGGGGAGAGAGGTCAGGCGCGCTCGCCTGGAACATCAGGTCCTCGGCGACGCGATCTGTACACATGGAACACTCCTGCACTTCGAACTGCTCCGCTGCGCCCGGGCATTGGGCATCGCTGCGCTACTGCGCCCAGGCGGCGAACCGCAGATCCGGTCCGCCTCCACTTGTCGTTCGCGCTCCCGCTCGAGCCGCTGCGCCTCGCGGGCCGCCTGCTGCCGGGCCGCCTCCTCCTGCTCCGCCCGCCGCTGCGCCTCCCACGCCGCCTGCTGCCGGGCCGCCTCGTCGCGCTCCCGCGCCATCCGCTGCTCTTCTTGGTGGCGCCGGAGCGCTTCCTCCTGGCGCTGCTGGATAAGCAGCCGCCGCTGCTCTTCGACCGCACGCTGATCTGCGCCTAGGCGATCAAAGGGCCGCGGTGTGCCCTGATCATGGGCCGCCCTCCGCCCGCCCAGCGCGCACCCCGCTGATCGCGCTGGGCGCGCTTGTGCTCCAGATCGATGCGGAGCTTTTCGATGCGCTCCTTTTCCTCCTGAACTCGCCGCCGCAGTCTGAAGAGCTCGCGAGTCGCGGGGTCGTCTGGGCGCCAGCGCAGCAGGTTCTCGCTGACGCCCAGCTCGAACACCATCTGAAGGTCCTCCAGCTGTCGCAGATTAAGCAAGTCCACTACAGCTGGAGGTTGGTTCTGCGGGCGCTCACCTGCCGCTCTTCAATGAGGGCCTTCAGGCGCTTCTCGTGTACAGAAGCATCTGGTGCGGCGTAGGACATTACTGACAGGCAGATGCGGAACTGCCGATCCTGGCCGGGGCCGGGCTGCCTCGAAGTCCGGAGTGACTGTACCCCCAAAGTGAAGTCCGTGACTGTCCGTCGTAGTCCGAAGCGCCGAGGCGGCAAGGAGGCTCCCTTCCCCACTTCGAGAACGTGAGGCAGCGCGATCTCTCGCGATTTCTCACATCAAGATCTGCTGGACAGCTTTCGAAGCGACTGCTACCGGTACTTGACAGTTCCCACAGTTCGCGGTGCTTGACCCACTTTTTCGCCAAGAGATGCTCATCTATCGGCTGACTGTGTGCGCGCGCCCACAGCCTTCAGCTGGGAACTCGCCCCGCTTGCTCTCCTTTCCCGCGGTCCGATCGCTTGCAGTCGCGCTTCGACGATCATAGAGTCACGTTTCCTTGCTTCATGGATCTTGGAAAGGGGCGCTTGCCGCGATGCGACAGCCGGCACCGTCGCGCGGCTCGCTCGACCGACTGGCGCGGCGGGGGCGCCCGTCGGGCGCCGGCGGGGTTGGTGAAGTCTTTGGCAGTGCATTGATGCGTAATTCGGCAGGCTGGCACGACCTCGGCCGACCGACCCCCGCCCCGCGGCTCGCGTACCCCTCCCCGGACCCCGCCGACCCCACAGCTGGATTCCCCGGGGTCGAAAACCCCTGAATCAAGTTCAACGGGTCCGTGGGGCGAAGGTCGGTTCCTCCCCACAGCCCCCACCCCCCTTTCCCCCCCCCCCCCCCCCCCCCCTCCGCGCCGTTCTCTTTTTCCGGAGCTGCCTCGGCAAGGTGGTATCATGGGGAGGGGTGCGGTGGCGGCGCTGCGTTGCCATACGGCGCTAACTGCCTACTTGTCAATCAGGGAGGAGGGAAGACAGGATAGGATCCTTGTGCTGGGAGCTCGCGACGTTGACATGGCGGGCCCCCCAGCAGCGAGCTGCCTCGCTCGGGTGTGTGGCCCTTTTTCGGGTGTGGCCCAATGTCGTCGAGTCCTGCCGCCCCGCCCTTCAGGTTCCCGGCGCGTGAGCGACGGGAAGGCCCGCGTTCTTCTGCGCAGGGCCCGCCCCGCCTCAGCTACCTGCGGCGAGCGCTGCTCGGCCCGCCCGCGCCCGGCATCGCGTCGTCGCGATTGAATGTCGGTCCGCGAACCCCACTGGCCACCCTCGCCTGTACCCTGACACGAAAACAGGTTCGGAGGGGCCTGCAAGGGGCTCCGCGATCGCGAGCTGGTCCGCCCCGAGTCCGCCGCCGCGTGCCGGCCGGCCGACCGACTGATATCGATCATGAGCCGATTTGGCCCCGGCCCGCATCTGTACGGTCACAGACTGTACCCTTGAGCTTGTCAATATATTAATTGCAATTGGTTCATGCACAGTACATCATGAGCTTTCATAAACCATTAAACCATTCATCTCTCTGATACCAACTTATACTTAGACCTACATCCAAAAAAAGTGCTATGTGCTTGAAAATTCGGGAATTCGGGATCAATTCTGATGGAACGTGTTACCGTTCACAACGCAGGCGCTGCCTGGCAGAACATTGACGCCGCCGCAGCTTGCATACAACGGGTTCGAGATGCGTTCGAGCATGTTCTCCTTCACAGTTCCCTTGCCTTGCTCTGCCACGCAGATCCCAAACCGCTGGTCGTGGATCCTGCGGGGAGCCGGCGCGGGGCTGACGTTAATGTTAGAGGAAGAGGCATGAAAGGGCCGCCAGGCACCGGTTGCCTTGTATGACGGGGTCCGCGCCGCCAACAGTGAGGAAGCCCAGCCCCACGTTGCCGTAAATATCGTTGCCCTCCGCCATGCCACACGCCTGCCGTTCGAAGCGGAAGGCCACCCCGCCGCAGTCGTGTACTACGTTCCCTGCGCCGCGCAAATTGTCCGAGGTTGGTAACCGACGCAAAATGTCCTTATACACGGAGCAGAGCTGAAAGCCAATCACGCACGGCGCAGCGTCGGGGCTGTCCCCTCATCGCGGACGTAGATGCCGATCGCCGAGCTGGAGACGTCGCAGTCCTCCACCACCGCCCGGCTTCTGGCGTGGATTTCTACAGCACACTTGTCCCCAATGCTACGGATCGTGATGCCGCTCACGCTCGGCATTGCGGAGCCCGCGAAGGACAGAGTAGTTCCACGGCCCCATTCAAGGACGGCATCCCGCGACCCGACGATGCGCACATCCTTGGTGAGCAAAACCTGCTCCCGGTGCCTGCACCGAGCACAGGCGTTAGGAAGCGAGAACCAGACTATATCGCACAAGAGGCACGCACAAGCCCGGCGCGAGTCGGATCGTCTGACCTATGGCGGCAAGCCTCACAGCATTCATGATGCTCTCGCCTCGTTGCACCTGAACCTCCACAGCACTGTCTGCAGCTGTCTGCTTGCACCGCCACTAAGAATGGCCCAGCGATTATGCAGCATGTGGATTGACGCACGTCGGAGCTCGCGGCCACCTCTGCACAGAGCCGCATCGCTTCGAGTTGCGACGACAGGTCCTCCGCTTGCTGCTCCAGCGTGCCTGAGCCCGCGAACGCTCAGCAAATTGTGGCCGTCCCGGGCGCGTGGGCCGCACCCTTCTCGCGCGCGAACCGCGCCACGAGGTCGTCTCTCTCCTGGGAAAGGTCAGCATTCTTCTGAGCGAGGTCTGCCTTCTCTCCAGCAAGTTCGTCCTTCTCTCGTTGGGCCGCCGCCAGCTGCGTCTCGGCCGCCTCTGCATGGAGCCACATCACTTCGAGTTGCGACGACAGGTCCTCCGCTTGCTGCTCCAGCGTGCCTGAGCCCGCGAACGCTCAGCCAATTGTGGCCGTCCCGGGCGCGTGGGCCGCACCCTTCTCGCGCGCGAACCGCGCCACGAGGTCGTCTCTCTCCTGGGAAAGGTCAGCATTCTTCTGAGCGAGGTCTGCCTTCTCTCCAGCAAGTTCGTCCTTCTCTCGTTGGGCCGCCGCCAGCCGCGTCTCGGCCGCCTCTGCACGGAGCCGCATCGCTTCGAGTTGCGACGACAGGTCCTCCGCTTGCTGCTCCAGCGTGCCTGAGCCCGCGAACGCTCAGCAAATTGTGGCCGTCCCGGGCGCGTGGGCCGCACCCTTCTCGCGCGCGAACCGCGCCACGAGGTCGTCTCTCTCCTGGGAAAGGTCAGCATTCTTCTGAGCGAGGTCTGCCTTCTCTCCAGCAAGTTCGTCCTTCTCTAGGGCAAGTCGCGCGAAGAGATCCCGCAGGCAGAGCCCTGTCCAAGGTCACGCGATCCGCGCGGTGGGCTCGGGGCAGAGAGCCGGGAAGTGCAGTACCGAGGTGCGCCTCTCGATCCAAAATGGAGAGTTGTGCAGTGCAGCCGACATCAGCGTTGAGGCACGGTCGCTGGCACACTGCCTCGTGCGCCTGCACAGGACGGGCCGGGGTGGGTCGAGGGAAGAGGCGCAGGGAGAGGCGAGAGCGCGCACCTCCAGCTCGACGATGCATACACGCGCCCCGCAGCAGCGGCAAACGCCCCACCCCTCCGGGCAGCGCTCCACGTGGGCCGCGAAGGTGCCCACATTGCCCCGCCACTTGCAGCCGCGCTCCAGGAACCGGCAGCTGCATTCGCGGCATCAGAACGAGAGCGATCTGCTTGTAAATCTGCCCGAAAGACACGCACTGCACTCTCAGATCGCTGATTTGGCGGCTGACGAACGGCGCGGGCCGGAAGCGCTCGCGGTCAACGACCTCACGGTCGACGGGGCACCAAAGGCTCTCCTTCATGTACTCGTACTGAAAAGGGTAGCCCTTGCCTTCTGCCATCCTCTCCGCACACGCCCGGCAGAGTGCGTGGTCGTTCGAACACCCAAGCAGCGTCTGAGCACGCGCAGCAATTGCAACGTCGAAACCAGCGAGCATGGCGGCCCAGGCCAACAAGGGCGCACCGGCTCACGCATGACGAGTAAACAAATGGAGCATACGAGCTCGAGCCCGCTCGCCTTCGCCTCCTCGCCAGGCTCGAAGAACTCCGATGGCCACCCGCCCTGCCCGATGGCCATGGCGTTGCAGTTGCAATTGATATGAGCAGCCATTCCGACGGTCAAGCCCGGGCGGCTGAAGGCGACATGCAGCTGTCAAAATCGCTCAGGCCTAAGCAGCGCGGCAGATCTAGACAGCTGCAGGGATACCTGCAATCCGGCGCCCTCCTCTGGTCCGGCCTCCCCGGAGCGCGTTGGCCAGCAGCTCTAGATCTGTTCTCAGATCTAGAGTCTCTGGTTCGGCGCTGGAGCGCTCTATACCCCGCCTGCGTCGACGTCGGCCCCCCCCCCCCCCCCCCCCTCCCCCCCCCGCCCCATATGCGCATGCATGGCCAAATATGCTAAGACGCTATATATTTTGCTGAATTTGAATCAACTCATCAGTGACTCATACGGTACCGGTCATGGTACCGTATCTAAGCCTGCTTCAACCCCAGCCGGAAGATGATCGATTCTAGCTGCACTAGAATACTGATCCTGCGGCTGTGCTGCAGCTGCCTACAAGTCCAGGTCGTCGTCGTCATCATCCATCGCGGGGGCCGCCACCTTCTTCTTCGACTTCTTCCCCCCCGCCCCCGCCGCGGCGGCGGCGGCGCCTCCGCCGCCGCCCCCGCCCCCGCCGCCCTTCATCAGCGCCTTCATCTTCGCGATCGACGCCGCGGTCGCCGCGGCGTCCTCCTCCTCGTCTTCGCCCTCTCCCTCGCCCTCCTCGTCGTCGTCCTCGTCGTCCTCGTCTTCGTCGTCCGAGTCGCCCTTGCGGCCCCTCCGCTTGCCGGCCTTCTTCTTGCCTCCGGCGCCCTCCTCCTCCTCCTCGTCCTCCTCCTCCTCCTCCTCGTCCTCGTCCTCGTCCATCCCGTCGGGCACGTCCTCATCCTCGTCCTCGTCCTCCTCGGAGCTCTCGCTCTCCTCCTCTTCCTGCAGCAGGTCGTCCCCTGCGCCGCGCCGTCAGATTTGATCCCAGAGATATCAAGATACCCAACGGTTTCGAACCTTCGGTGAAGGTGACGAGGGGCCGGAGGGGCCGCGCGGCGCGCCGCGCGGCGTCGCCGACGCGCTGCCGGTCGATCTGGGCGAGCAGAAGGTCGAACTTGCCCTGCAGCTTCAGGAGACGCTTGAAGGAGGCTACGCGCGCGTCCACTGTCTGGTACAGGCCGGCCAGGCTCTCGCTGAGGCCGGGTACGGTGACCAGGTACCTGCCGGAGCCAGATCAAATTCGAGTTCGAATTCAAATTCGAATTTGAACCGCGGATCAAATCCGCGCACGAGGTGTGGAGCTGGAGGACGGCGCGGATCCAGACCGCCAGCGAGGCCGCCCGCGTGGGCCGCTGCGGGCGCGTGCTTAGCTAACTTTCTTCGCGCGGGAAGTGGGGAGGGTACACACCGCCTCGAACTTGGCCACGACGCGCTTCAGGAACGGCAGCACCGACGACGTCGGCAGCCGCGAGACCGTCGTCTGCGCGTACCACACACGTCAGGGGGTACAAAGCCGGGAGGGGGGTACGCGATGTGACTCGCCTGGATGACGCGCTCGTTGGTGACACGGAGGCACTGTTCCAGGAGGGTACCGTCGCCCGACTGGAGGGCCTGGACCAGCAGCGGCTGCAGCGAGTCGGCCCGCGGGGGCGCCCGCTCGGCCTTGGCGGCCCCGGCCTTGCCGCCGGCCTCGCCCTCCAGACCCAGAGCCGCGACCCGATCCTCGAGCGTCTCCTCCTCGTCCTCCTCGTCCTCGGCTACGATTCCGTCCGCCGGCGCCGGCGCCTCCTCCTCCTCCTCCTCCTCGGCCGCCCCGCCCCGCTCCTTGCGCTTCTTCTTGCTCTTCTTGTCGGCCTTGGCGCCGGCGGCGCCGCCGTCCTCGCTGGTGTCCATAGCGGCGAGGCCCGACTGGAGGCCGGCGGCAGCCATACCCGGCAGCTTCGTGTCTGCTGGGCCCAGCGTCCGCACGCGCCCGTCGCCCGCCGCCCCCGCCCCCGCCGCCGCCGCTGCTTGCTGGGGGAGCAAGAGGCCCCCGCCCTCGCCGGCCGCCGCCTCCAGCTTGACCCGCCGCTTGGGCGCGCCGCTCGCCTCGTCGACGTACGCCACGCGCTGGATGACGGGCCGCAGGGCCGATCCCCGCACGACCACGACGGCGCCGCCGGCGCCCTCCGCCTCCGCCGCGAAGTGCGCCCCGAGGACTTCCTCGCCCGCCGGCGGCTTGATCACGCAGTCGGGCTTGCGCGCCGCGCCGGGCGCGCCCTCCGCCGCCGCCGCCGACGCGCCGCGCGCGTCGTAGCGGTAGACGTTGACGCTGCCCGACGCGGAGACGGCCAGGAAGTCGTAGAGCTCCGAGCCGTCCCGCTGCCTCCGGAAGTCCAGAGACACGGCGGAGCCGTCGAGCGTGAACGCTGCGCAGCGGCCGGGTCAGGGCGGAGCCTCGGAGGCGGGCCGGGCGCGGGCGGCGGGCGGGAGAACGGACCCTGGAGGGCGCTGGGGTTGGAGGCGGGGCCGGCCGCGTCCCAGAGCGACACGAATCGCTCCTCGGCGACCGAGCAGGAGGCGAAGAAGCGCCCGTCGCTCGAGGGGCAGAGCGCCGTGACGGGCTGCGCGTGCCCCGCGAAGCGCCGCGCCGCCTCCCGATCCGAGAGCCGGACCTGCTTGATCGTCGACGAGGCGACGATCACCTCCTCCTCGTCCGGCGGGCACAGCGCCAGCCGCTTGAGCGCGTGCTTCGCGCCCTGGAACTTGCTGCGCGAGCGGGGCGGCCCCGCCCCGCGAGTCAGCTCAAGATATCGCGCGCGCGAGCGAAGCGAGCGCCGAGAGGGCGCACCCGACCGCCGCGCCCGTGAGCAGGTCCCACTCGATGACATGCTTGTCGTCGGAGCAAGAGTAGAGGCGCGTCCCGGCTGCGTTGAAGCAGAGATCGTTGACCCGCCGCGTGTGCCCGTCCGGCCCCACGCCCGTCCCCTCCTTGTTCGCGCCCAGGCGCCTCGCCACCTCCCCGCGCGCCAGGTCCCAGATGACGATGAAGCCGATCTCAGTGCCCAGCGCAAGCACCGAAGACTGCGACCGCGCCGGGCGCTTCCCCTTCTTCTTCGGCGCTCCCTGCGAGTGCGTACACCGCACCGAGTGCGTCAGCGGGCAGCGCGAGGTGCTGATCGCGACCCGCCCTCGCTCGGTCGCGGCTAGCCGGCTGGCGCGGGGCGACCCCTGCGTGATCCCGGCGGACTCACCTCGGCGCCTGGCGGTGCCCACGCGACGCATGTGTACTTCACGACAAGGTGGGACGGTTCCGCGTATTCGCCGCGGAGGCTGCCGGAGCTGCAGTCCCACACTCGGATGCGCGAATCCGCCGAGACCAGCGCGAAGCTGGTCGCGCTCGCGTCGAAGGCGGAGCAGGCCGCCATTTCTTCCCCCCTTCTGCCGGGTACGGCTCTGGGTAGGGGTACGAGGGTCCGCAGCAGAAACAGCAGCCAGCCCCGCCGGCCTTGGAGGACACTCGGACCAGCCTAGCTAAGCAGCCATGACGCAGTACTTCCCTGGGCCGCGGGGATCCCGCGATCCGATGCACATGGACCATCGCAACGTTGGCGGCTTCGATGCCATCCTGCAGGAGAAGTGCGGTCCCCGCTGCTGTGGCCGCGCTCCTCATGCTGACGGGGGATCGTAGGCTGGCACACAGGACGAAGATGATGGGAGTCAGGTGCGGCCTTCACTTGGAGAGACGTTGCCCCTGCGGGCTAGCTAAGCCGGGTGCTGCAGGTCAATCGTCGACTGCGGCAGGCCAGAGACATACGACATACTGCGAGCCAAGCAGAGGCCGAGTGAGCCCGCTCCGCGGCTCGGATGCGCAGCGGTTCGAGGTGGGCGGCTGACCGCGCCCTCGCAGAGAGCGCCATGGCAACAGTGACTCGCCCAAAGACGGGGGACGAGTACACGGAAGTCCGGGAGGCGTTCCGGCGGGTCGCCGCGGCCAAGCCGGCGATCCAGAACTACAACCCGGCGGCCTACGGGCGGGCGCAGGCGCTGCGGGACTCGAGGGAGCGAAAGGAGGCGCGGGACAGGGAGGCGCACGAGGCCGTTCTGAGGAACATGCAGCGGCGCATGCAGGCCTACAACTCGGCCACCGAGCAGAAGAAGAAGTGCGCTCCGGGCGGGCCACGCTTCGCGCGGCCCCTCCCGCCCGCCCGCCCGCCCGCCCGGCCGACGCTCCGAGCGCGCGCAGCCCGTACAACACGGTGTACAACCCGGCGCTGATCCTGCGGCGGGGCCCCAACTCGACGGCGTACACGATCAGCGCTATCCCCGCGCGCCCCGCCTCGTCCGCCTCGCAGCGGCCCGGCACGGCCCGGAGCACCTCGTCGCTCGGCTCGTCCCGCGAGCGGCCGCAGTCGGCGCGGCGGCCGAGCGCGCGGGACCGCGACGACGCGCTCTACGGCTCCTACACGGGCTACGGCGCCCCCTCCGCCTCCGCCTCCTCGCCCCTCGACAACGACGCGGGCGCCTTCGGCGACTCGGACCTCGTCGTACCCCGGACCGTGACGACGGAGGCGGAGATGCGGTCGGAGCTGAAGCACGCGCTGGTCTCGGCGATCGTGGCGGGGCGCCTCTACAAGTCGCGCGCGCTGACGGCCCTCTTCGAGCGCGCGGCGGCCCTCAACGCCGCCCACATCCCCTACGAGATCATACAGGCGCGCTTAGCTTAGCTTCCCGTAGCTCCAGCTCGAGCGCTCCTCGCCCGCCCGTACCCCCCGCCGGCTCTCACCGGCCGCGGGCGCGCTTCGTTCGCGCAGGACGTCGTGCTGGAGCTGAAGGCGGACCTCGCCATCGAGAACTAACTAGCCAGCCGCGGCTCTAGATCTAACTAGCCTCCGGCCGTCTCGGGAGCCGAGGCTGGCTCTGTCCCCCATGGCCATCCGCCCGCCCGCGCGCCTGCAGCTGCTCCCCCCACCCCGCCCCGCCAGGTCCCGGCCCGTCGCTCCGGTCCTCTCTTCCATTCGCGCTCAGCTCAGATACCCCCTCTTCCTCCCCTCCGCCGCTTGTTCAGATTGAGCGTATGTAGTTTAAGAGCGGGCGGCGCAGCCCAAGGCCAAGAACTTCGGAACGTCGCTCAGACGCGGGGGGATTGCTGGGCTGGGGCGCCGGCCGGCTCAGCACCTTCAGCAAACTAGCACTGTTCGAGCCGACTCAGCAGTGGAACTCGGCGCGGGGCCGGGGCGGGCACGCCGTGACACAACAAAACGGTCCCCTTAGGGAGTTGAACGGACTGCAGGGGAGCATGTGTGATCTGGCAAGCCTAAGGTAGCGGTGACTGCAGCCCCTCTAAGAAGCGTTCTGTGAGGCAGCCAAGAGCACGCGCTTCGGCTGAAGGCGCTCTGAGGCCCAGCACGCCCGGCATCGCTCAGCGTCGACAGTCGGCATAGCTAGGCGTCCTGGCCGCACGCTCGGTCTTCTTTGTTGCCCGAAGAGCGGGTTGCACCGCTCGGACGGCGCCCGCCGCGGCCGCATGACGAAGTGAGCCGCCGAAAGGGCCGATGCGGGGCGAGCTGGTCCCCGTTTCGGAGCTGGAGGAGGCGCGGGCGGAGCTCGCGCGCCTCGAGGAGGCCGAGGAGCAGGGCCGCGCCGTCGGCCGCGCCGTAGCCGCGCTCCGCGCCCTCGAGGCCGGCCCCGAGGCCGCCGGGAGCGACGCGGTGCACGAGGCCGCCCACGTACTCGCGCAGATGGGCGCTGAGACCGCCAATTCCGGTGCCCTCCGAGCGGCGCCCGCGCTCATCTGCACTCCTTTCTCACGCCGCGCGCGCCCCAGAGGCCTTTGCGGAAGCGCTGTGGCGTGCGGGCGGCGGATACGCGCTCTACGGCCTCGTCTCGAGCCGCGACCTCGAGCTCTCGAGCCTGGGGATCTACGCGTGGGCGGCCGCCGCCGGCGCCCTCTCGCCGGGGGCCGGCGAGCTGCGGCGCGAGCTGCTGCCGGCCGCCGACATCGCCGCGCGCGTCTTCGTCGCTCTGGCGGCCCTCGAGGCGCCCCCGCCGCCCAAGCGCCCCACCAGCGCCGGCGCACACGGCGCCCCGCGGGCCCTCGGCCACGCCCCGGTGCCCGCCCGGGCTCCGCTGCGGCGGCGGCGGCGGGGCGGGGGCGGGCGCTGGCGCCGCGGCGGCCCGGGACGAGGCCTCAGAGGGCCGCCGCCGCCTCCTCCTCGCGGCCACCCGCGTCCTCCACGCCTACGCCCTCGGTCCGCCCCCGGCCCCCCGCCCTCGCGCCCGTACCCCTCGCCTCATCTGACCGAGGGGCCCGCCGGGGGGGGGGGTACAGACTTCGAGGAGCCGGCGTGCCTGCGCCGGCCCGACGTGCACGAGGCGCTGAGGGCCGTGGCCGCGGGGACCGACCCTGCCCCGCCCGCTGGCGCCCCCCCGCCCCCCCCCCGCGAGGCCGCGCGCTCCCTCGAGGGCGTACCCCTCCTCCGCCTGCTCGCCCGCTCCGCCCTCCGCGCCCTCCGCTCCCTCCGTGCGTACCCCCCCCCCCTCTCCCCCAGCCGATCTCATGGTACCCCGCAGCGGCGAAGCACGTCGAGCGGGCCGAGGCCGGCCGCACCGGCGAGCGATCCCTGTACCCCCCGCCGGTACCCGCACCCCTTCCGCCTTCCTCCCCGCCCTGCAGCCGACGCTCCGCAGGAGCTGGAGGCGGCGGGGGCGCCGTGGGGCCGCCCGCTGCCCTCGGAGCTGATGGTCGCGACGGTGGGCGCCGCCGGCTTCCGCCCCGCCCGCCGGAGCGGCGGGGGCGAGCTGCTCCGCGCCCGCCTTGCGCCGGGCCCGCCCCCGCCCGACGGGGCGGGGGCGCCCTGGCTGCTGGAGCCCCCCGGGGCGCCGGTGGGCCTGCCGGTGCAGCGGAGCCCCTTCCGCCCCGCGTCGGCGGCGAGCCCCCTCGCGGAGCACCCGGCGCGGGGCCCCGCCGCCCGCCAGGCCGCCGCCGCCGAGCGCCGCCGCGCCCTCCACGCCCCTCGCCGGCCCCGGCCGGCCCGCGGCCCGCGCGGCCGGCCCCGGAGCCGGCGCTGCAGGCGTGGGCGGGGCCGGCGGGGGGCGGGCGGCGGGGGCGGCGCGGGTCGGGTCGACGCGGCTGGCGAACACGCTGCGGCGGCTGCAGGGCGGGGCCGGCGGCCCGGCGCCCTCGCCGCTCTGGCGCACCACAGAGTAGGCACTCCGGGGACCCTGCGACCATGGCCATGACCCGGCCCCGCCGCCCCCGGCCCCGCCGCCCCGGCCCCGGCCGCCGCCCGCCGCCCGGCCCCTCGAGCGCCCTGTCCTCGGCCGTCCGTCCGCACCCCCCCCCCCCCCCCCCCCCCCCCGCCTCCACCCCCCTGCAAGGCCTATTAGGGTCGGTGCCTCTTGGGCCCGGGGCGCTGGGCCCCCCCTTCCCCTCCACTGCATTCGTGCACTCCGATCCGGTTCCAAATGCAATGCGTGCATAATTAGCCCAAATGCTAAGCGCCGGGCCGGCGACTGGGCTGCAGACGTGGCCGAAGGGGCGAACGTTATCTTCCAATCTTGCTTAATCATGATATAATATTATAATTACTCAATCTAGCTATAGTCACCTCGAATTCTTCGTATTCTTCGCTTTTCGTTTGTCATCTTCCTTTTGACGCGTTCCTTGGTCAAGCGCCCTTCAACTTCGCTGTGACACCCTCCAGTGCCCCGCGAACCGTCTCCGTCCTCTCGTGCTGGGGCCCCTGGGTCCGCTCCAGCGCCGCCAGCGCCGCCTGCGCATGTGACCCGGGATCAAATTAGTATTCGAAACTTCGCGAAACTTCGCGTCGCGCGCCTCGAGGAGCGACGCGGCCTCGGAGAGGGCCTCCCTCGCGTCCAGCTTCGAGAGGAGGTCCCCGAGGCAGTACATAGACCATGCCGTGTCCGCGTGCTCCGGGCCCAGCCCCGGCGCCTTCTTGTAGATCTGCAGAACCTCCTGCGAAGGGCGGGCCAGGTCAGGGCCTTGGGCTAAGAAGCACTAGTACTGCCAAGATGATCCAGATTTACGCGCGCCGCACCTAGTACATGAGCCGTGCCGCTGCGTAGTCGCCCTGCTGCTCTAGCAGCGTGGCCAGGTTGTGCATCGTTGCCGCGACGTTCGGGTGCTCTGGTCCGTGCACCTTCTTGTATACCCGCAGCGCCTCCTGCGAAACGTGGGCCGGGGTAGACATCAGAGCATTGGAGGACAGAGCGCGGATGAGAGAATCCAGAGTAACGCGTGCCGCACCTCGTACATGGGCCGTGCCGCAGCGTGGTCGTCCAGCTTTGTCTGCAGAAGACTGCCCAGGGTCAACATCATCTGTGCGACATCCGGGTGCTCCGGCCCGTGCACTTTCTTGTAGACCTGCAGCACCTCCTGCGGGGGGCGAGATGGGGTCGGGGCCACGGAGGAAGAAGCACGGCTGAGACGATCCAGGGCGACACGTGAAGCACCTCGTACATGGACCGCGCCGCCGCGTAGTCTTCCTGCTCCCTCAGCAGGTTGGCCAGGTTCGTCATCGTCCCTGCAACCTCAAGGTGCTCCGGCCCCAGCGCGGTTTTGTAGATCCGTAATGCCTCCTGCGGAATTCAAAGGCGGGCCAGAATCGGGACGTCGGAAGAAGGAGCACGGCCAGCGCTACGCCGATTTGATTTAGTGCGATGCGTGCCGCACCTCGAACATTGTCCGCGCCGCAGCGAAGTCGCCTTTGCCCTCCAGCAGGGTGGCCAGGTTATGCATTGTCGTCGCGACGTCCGGGTGCTCCGGCCCGAGCGCCTTCTTGCGCAGCTGCAGCGCCGCCTGCGAGGGACGGGCCAGGTTCGGCCAAGACGATACCGATGGATGCTCACTGCACCTCGAACATGGTATGCGCATCCGCAGAGTTGCCCTGGATCGATAGCAGACGGGCCAAATTGCTCATTGTCTGGGCAACGTCCGGGTGCTCCGGCCCCAGCGCCTTCTTTTGCAGCCGCAGCGCCTCCTGCGAGGGGGGTGCCACGTCAGGGCCTCGGAAAACAAGGCCGGCCAATATGATGGCGCCGTCTGAGCGGGCTGGAATCGGATCCTCGGAGGAAGCTAAAGGAGATCGGCTAAAACAATCCAGACGCACGCCGCGCCGCACCTCGTACATGGGCCGTGCGGCTGCGTAGTCGCCCTCCCGATCTAGCAGGGCGGCCAGGTTCTGCATCGCCAGCGCGACTTCCGGGTGCTCCGGCCCGTGCGCCTTCTTGTAGACCCGCAGCGCCTCCTGCGAGGGGCAATCGCGAGTCGGGGTGGGGGCCTTGTCGGAACGGGCACAGCAATGAGGATCTAAACGGACGAGCACCGCACCTCGTACATGGGCCGCGCCGCCGCGTGGTCGCCCTGCTCCGACAGCAGGGCGCCCAGGTTCAACATCGCGTCAGCGACGCTTGTGTGCTCCGGCCCCAGCGCCGTCGTGCGGATCCGCAGCACCTCCTGTGATCACGATGGCAAGGGGCGGGCCGGGGTCGGGGCCCCGGAGGAAGCAACAACAGCTGAGACAATCCAGAGCGACACGTTACGCACCTCGTACATGGGCCGCGCCGCCGCGGAGTCTCCCTGATTGTGCAGCACTTGGGCCAGGCTCTGTATCGTCGACGCAACTTTTGGGTGATCCGGCCCCAGCGCCTTCTTGAAGATCCGCAGCGCCTCCTGTGAGGGGCAGGCTGGGATCGGCGCCTCGGAGGAAAGAACCCGGTCAAGAGATTAAGAGGGGCGTAGAGTCGCACCTCGTTAAGGCCCCGCGCCGCCGCGTAGTCGCCCTGGTTTATCAGCAGGTTGGCAAGGTTCACCATCGTCCCCGCAAAGTCTGGGTGCTCCGGCCCCAGCGCCCGCTTCTGGACCTCCAGCGCCTCCTGCAAGATGCGGGCCAGGCCAGGGGCTTCAAAAGAAGGAGAGAGGCCAATTGCAAGATGATACAGACGGATGCGGGACAGACCTCGTACATGGGCCGCGCCGCCGCGTAGTCGCCCTGATCCTTCAGCAGCATGGCCAGGCTTTCGATTGTGTTCGCAACGTACGGGTGCCCCGGACCCAGCGCCTGCTTCTGGATCTGCAGCGTCTCCTGCGAGCGGCGGGCCAGGGTCGGGGCCATCTAAAATTCTCAGAGGGACGCGCGCCGCACCTCGAGCATGGGCCGCGCTGCCGCGTAGTCGCCCTGGTTCTTCAGCAGGTTGGCCAGGTTCCTCATCGTCTGGGCGACGAGCGGGTCCTCCGGCCCCAGCACCTTCTTGTACACCTGTAGCGCCTCCTGCGAGGGTCGGGTCAGGGACGGGGCCTCGGAGGATGGAGCAACGCTACGACGATCCAGAGGGAGGTGCGCCGCACCTCGAACAGGGGCCGCGACTCCTTGTAGTTGCCCTGGGTCAATAGCAGAAGGGCCAAATTGTTCATCATCTGCGCAACAAATGCGTCCTCCGGTCCCAGCTCCTTCTTGCTAAGCCGCAGCGCCTCCTGCTCCAGCGCAGGAAGTTCGGGTGAGCAATCCGTGGCTGGATTTTATTGGATGAGCGCAGCACCTGCAGGAACGGGATGCCTTCTCGCGCCCGCCCCATCGTCTGCAGCAAGTTGCCAGCGCTGTTCAGGGCTTCGGGATCTGCATCCTCGCTCCCCAGCCGGAGCGATTCGGCATAGCGCGACGCCGCCTCGTCGGACCGCCCGCTCGCGAGCCACAGCTCCACCAGCTCGTAATCGTCCAGGCGCCCAAGGACGTCGGCGTCGCACAGGATGCCCGCCAGGCGTTCCGCCAAGTTGGGCCCGCCCCGCGCCAGCGCCCACGGGCCCTCCTCCGCCCGCCGCTGCGAGGCCGGCTGCGCGGCAAAGAACTCGCCCAGCCGCGCGTGGACGGCCGCCCGGCGCTCGGCTGCTCCTTCGCCCGCGAGACCGAACTCGAGCTCCGCCGCCTCGGCCGTGCAGCGGTGGAAGAAGGCGTACGGGCCGTCCCGGCACACGACCAGGCCCAGGAAGTCGTGCCAGAACAGCGACCACGTCACCTCGTTCGGCTCGCCGCTCGCATCCACGCCCACCAACGCCTTCAGCTCGTCCTCCGCCATCCCGTGCCGCGCGCACGCGATGGCAGACGCGACGTCCCGCGCCAGGGCCGCGCCGTGGCGCGAGGCGAGGCGGCGCAGGACGAGGCGGAAGAGGTCCCGCGGCTCGACGCCGCAGGCGAGGAACGTGTCGATGTCGGCGTCGAGGTTCGCGTGGACGGAGACGTTCGAGAGCTCGTCGAGGAGGACGGTCAGGAAGAGCGCGTTGCGGCACGCCTCCGCCCCCACGATCCGCTCGAGGCGCTCGTCGGAGAGGGCGCGCCCCTGCTCGCCGAGCACGCCCTCGACCAGCCTCCGGCGCCGGGGCCCGGTGAGGGGCGCGATCTCGCGGGCGATGTGTACTCTCGCCATCGCGGCGTCCAGGGTCGGGCCTGCGGTGCTGCGTTGGCAAGACACACATTCTTTACTGCGACGGAACCAGCACCTCGCAGGCTCGAGACGAGGATGCGGAGGCGGGGGCCGGCGGCGGGCGGGAGCCACGCGAGGCTGTGCACGGCGGGGTCGCCCCGCAGCTGGTCCAGGCCGTCCAGGACGAGGACGGTGCGGAAGGGCCAGCCGGCGCTGGCAGCGAGGAAGGCGCTCAGGCGGGCCGCCACCTCCGCGTCCGTGCCGTGCAGGTCGATCGCCTCGGCCCCGGGCCACCGGCCCTGGACCTCCTCGCTGAGGCGCCTGCCGTGCAAACCCGGGTCATCGGGGAGAGCGAGGGACGAAGAACGAGTTGGGTACGCGGACCGGGCGACCGACGCGAGCAGCGAGCTGCTCTGGGATCCACCAATGAAGTGCACAACCACCAGGTCGTCGGGGTACGACAAATTCCACTCCCGAGCCCAGTTCGCAAGCAGCGCTGCGCGGCCCCACCGTCAGCGACGGGACAGTGCGCGCGCGTGGCCCAACGAAGGGCGGCGGACCGCTCTTGCCGCAGCCGCCCTCGCCGTGTAGGACGAGGATCTCGGGGCCCGAGGCCGCCGCGTAGGCGTGCAGGGCGGCAACGTCCTCCGCGTTGCGCACGAAGACGCGCTGCCGCGACGCCGCGAAGGCCTCGTGCTGCGCCCGCTCCGCCTCCAGCCACGGCCGCTCCTTCTCGAGGGGATACTCCTGTTCAAGCATCTGCAGCCGCGGTCAGGGCGGAGGCAAACGATCGGTGCAGGGGTACGGGCGCACCGCCTTGAGAGCGTCGCGCATGGCGAGGGCGAGCCGCTGGGCGTCGGTGTACTCGGCGACGGGCAGGCCCGCCGCTCGGATCTCGCCCTTCAGCGCTTCCAGGCGCTGCTCGGCGTAGGGGCCCTCCCCGGCCCCGCCGGTAGAGACCGCGTCCCGCATCAGGCCCGGCCCGGCCACGTAGAACAGGCTCCTGCCTCGCATCGCCTGAGGGCGGATCGTGAGGACAAGGGGCGGAGGGAAGAGAAGGCGGGAGGAGGCCGGCCGGGTCGCACCTCGAGGCGCGAGGCGGGCGGGCCGGCCCCTCCGGGCCGCGCCGCGCCTCCGAGCACGCCGGCGCGGATCTCTGCGCGCGGCCCGATCAGAAAACGGCCGCGGCCCGGCGCCCGCTCGCGCACCGATCTCGGTCACGCTGCGGTCATCCCACTCGTGCACCCAGGGGAAATCGTCCGCGGCGCAATCGAGGTTCCTGCCCCGCCCGCCCTGGCTTCAGCGGCACTTCGAAGAGAGTCGGGGACCGGAGAGGTGGGGGCGCACATGCGAAAGAGGGCGTTGCCCGTGTCGTTGGGAGGCGCGTCGGGTTGCAGGTGCCACCCGTAGCGAGCCTGCGCCGCGCCGCGTGAGCAGGGGCCCCGAGGCCCGAGGCCCCGGGCCTCGATCTCGCGAGCAGGACGGGCGGCACCTTGAGCAGGCCGACGAAGTGCGTGCTCCGATCCACCTCCCGCAGGCACAGTAGGGTCACCAGGCCCGCCTGGCACGCCTCCTCGTTGATGCCCCACCTGTGGCCGCGCCCGGCGGGATCAGCGCGAGGGAAGCCCAAAGCAGAGCACAAGCGGGCGGGCCTGAGATCGACGCAGTGGAAGAAGAGGCCGCGCTCCGCGCACATCGCCTTCAGCGTCGGGTTCACGAAGCTCCGGATGGCGTCCCGCTCCGCCTGCATGTCCTCTGCCGGCACGCGCGCACGGGTCGATGTCAGAGGGGCGGGCGGGCCGCGCTGGGCTAGAAGCGCTCGGCCGCGCGCGCGCACGGAAGGTTGAGGAGACGAAGATGCGCACGACGCGCTTCTGGGCCAGCAGGCCGTCCCGCCGCGCCGCCGAGGGAGCAGGGGCCGTCTTGGGAGCGCTAGCTGTAGCGTGCACGTGGGCTTCGGCGGCCGCGGCTTTGGGAGCGACCGCTGGCGAGTCCACATGTACAGGCACGCCGTGCACGATGATCTGCTGTGGTGGCCCATCCTGGGGCGGCTTCGATGCAGGCTGCGGGGCGGTGGATGAGGCCGCCGGCGCCCCCGCAGCCAACTTTTCGATCGGCGGGCTCGCGGATGCAGGCGGTGCGCGTTTCGCCTGGCCCGCGGATGCAGCTGACCGGTCTAGGTCTAACTCTGCGGTGCCGGCTGCGGTGGATCCCCCGGAAGAGACTGCATTCCCTGTTCCGACTGCTTGAGAGCTGCCACACCCCATCGGTCAGGCTGATCGCTGTCCTCCAGACTAACGTTAACTTGTAAGTGATCGCGAGTCGCTCACGTGCGCGTTAGATTCCGGCTGATCTAATTCTGCTCGCCAAGGCGGCCGCGGGCAGCCTCCTCGATTGGGCTAACTTGCTAGAGCTCTTGATCCAGCTCCGCCTGGCGCCCGGGCGCAGAGAGGCGCAGAGAGGCTGAATTTCAGGCTAAGAAGTCGGAGCTCATGAAAGACCCCTGCGCGGAAGAAAAAGCGGGGCTCATTCACGCAGCCGAGTCGCGCTATCGCTTCTCGCGCCGCGCTTCGAAGGGCGGGAGCAATGGAGGCGTATGCGACAGCCCGATCGCGCCGTCCTGCTCGATCTGCTTCCGCCATTGCAAATTGCGGGTTCGTGCGCGTGCGCCAGCGTCCGAAGAGGAGCTGCGGCATCGTGCCGCAAAGCTGACAAGCCCGCGGCGCTCCAGGTACCGTAAGGAACCTGCGGCTGGAAATCGGGACTGCGCCGGCGCGCTGCGGGCGGGCGGGCACGCGCCCCGGCCCGCCCGCTCGGTAGGGTCGTCTCCACGCGCGGAGGCGCGTGCAAGCGCCCCTCTCCGACCACCCGCGCCGCCCCCGCGCCCGCCGCGCGCGAGGCGCCGCTTGCATATGCCTCCCGGCGCCCCCGCCGGCACCCCGCGGGGTCGAGAGGGCCGGCGCCGGCTCCCACACAGCGCGGGGCCGGCGCGCCGGTCCGAACCGGTCATAGGCTCCGCCCCGCGCCGCCGCCGCCGGCGACGAGAAGCGCCGCGCGCGCGCGCCCGGTCCGCCCCGCCCGCCCGCCCGCGCGGACCCCGGGAGCGGCAGGCGGTGGCGGGTCGGAGCGGCGGCGACGCTGCTGGGCGCGGGACGGGCCTCGAGGAGACGCCCGCCTCGAGCTCGGGCGGCGGCGCGGGCGAGCACGGAGAAGGGTGGGCTCGAGGAGGGGCTCGTCGCCCGCGTACCCCTCCCGGCCTCTGCGTCGCCCAGGCGCGTACCCCCCGCCCCGGCCAGACCCGCCCCGGGCCCCCTCCGACGCCCGCGGCGCAGGCGGCGACGGGCGGCGCCGGTGCCTTTACCCCGCGAGCTCCGCGTGCACCCGGTCCCGCCCGCCCGCCGGCGAGCTCCGCGCGCCCGGCGCCGGCGACGACCCCTCCCCCCCCGGTCCTCCCTTCGTGCTCGGCCGGCGGGGGCCCTCCCTCGCCGGCCCGGGCCGCCCCAGCGACCCTTCCCCGCGACGGCGCGGCGCGGGCGGCGGCGGGGCCGGGGCAGCGGGCCCTCCCGCCTCTTCCCCAGTCTTCCCCACGGCAGTCTTCCTCCCCCCGGGGCCCTCCCGCCTCCCCCGGGGCAGCGGCGGCGCGCGGCGCGGCCGGCGGTGGGGCCGGCCGCCGTTCGGGCGAGAGGCCGCTCATCAGCCGCCCGAACTCTCCGGCTCCCTCGCGCCTGTACCCCGCCGTACCTCATTCCCCCCTCCAGACCCTCTCGGACGCCCGTCTTCCGGGGTACCCCCTCTTCTCCTCCCCTAAACGGCGCCTTCGCGCCCGCCGCGCGCTCGCCTCCGGCCGATGCTCCGGGTACCCCCCGCTCGTGCGCTCCCCCTACCCCCTCTCCGCGGCCTCTCCCTCGATCCTCTATTGATTCCTAACCGTGTCCAGGCGAGGGCGGTACTGCAGCTGCAGGCGACGGCGGTTGCGCCGCAGAGGTCGCCGTCGATCGCGCCGCCGCCCTCCTCCTGGTACCCCCCTCGAGCATCCCAAGCCGCGGGGTACGCGGGCGCCGCGGGCGGCGCGCGACCTTTTTCCCTCTACCCCATCGTTCTCGACTGAGACCTCTGCTCTCGGGTACCCCCCTCCCCGCCTAAAACTTCCCGTACCCCCTCCGACCCCTCCTCCCCTCCCTCCAGCTCTCGGAACGGGAACAGCTGCGGCTGCCCACGATCGGGTACCCCTGTGTCTTCCCCAGGTACTCTTTCTCCTTCTCTCTCCTTCCTCCCTCATCCCCCTTCTCCTTATCTGACTCCCCCACTCCCGTGCAGGTACCCCCTCTCCTTCCCCAGGATACCCTATACGGCACGGCTCTCTTCATTCGGGTACCCCCCCTTCTCTTCCCCCGTGTGTGCTGTTTCTCCTTCTCTCTCCTTCTCTGACCCTCGCCCCCCGGAAAAGGGACCCCTACCCCCCCGCCCTCCTTCTCAGGTACCCCCCTTCCTCCCTCCTCCCTTCCGAGCCCTCCGAGCCCTGAGCCGTATCTGAGGGGCGAGCGCAGGCGGCGCCGGGTGCCTCTCCGAAAGCGCAGCAAGGCCGGCGGCAGAGCCGGCGGCGGCAAGGCCGCGTCCTTACGCGCGGCGCGGAGGGCGGGTCGGCTGTCAGCGCGGACGGCCCCGCCCGCCGCGGCCGCGCGACGGGGCGAGCCGCCGGAAGGGCCGCCAGGGCGGCGCGGGCGGAGCTGACGCGCCTCGGGGCCAGGGCAGCGCTGGCGGAGCTGGCCGCGCCGGTGCGGCAGGGCCGTGTCGTCGGCCGCGCCGTAGCGGCGCTCCGCGCCCTCGAGGCCGGCCCGAGGCCGCCGGGGGCGACGCGGTGCGCGAGGCCGCCCGCGCGCTCGCGCAGACGGGCGCTGAGACCGCCAACCCCGGTGCCCTCCGAGCGGCGCCCGCGCTCACCTGCACTCCTTTCTCACGCCGCGCGCGTTCCAGAGGCCTTCGCGGAGGCGCTGTGGCGTGCGGGCGGCGGCTACGCGCTCTACGGCCTCGTCTCGAGCCGCGACCTCGAGCTCTCGAGCTTGGGATCTACGCGTGGCGGCCGCCGGCGGCGCCCTCTCGCCGGGGGCCGACGAGCTGCGGCGGGCGCTGCTGCCGGCCGCCGACATCGCCGCGCGCGTCTTCGTCGCTCTGGCGGCCCTCGAGGCGCCCCCGCCGTCAAGCGCCCCGCCAGCGCCGCCGCCCCCGGCGCCCCACGGGCCCCGTCCACGCCCCGGCGCACGCCCGGGCTCCGCTGCGGCGGCGGCGGCGGGGCGGGGCGGGCGCTGGCGCCGCGGCGGCCCGGGGACGAGGCCTCAGAGGGCCGCCGCCGCCTCCTCCTCGCGGCCGCCCGCGTCCTCCACGCCTACGCCCTCGGTCCGCCCCCGCCCCCGAGCCCTCGCGCACGTACCCCCCTCATCTGAACGAGCGGCCCGCGCGGGGGTACAGACTTCGAGGAGCCGGCGTGCCTGCGCCGGCCCGACGTGCACGAGGCGCTGAGGGCCGTCGCCGCGGGCCCGCCCCGCCGCGCCCGCAGGCGCCCCCCGCCCCCCTCCGCGAGGCCGCGCGCTCCCTCGAGGGCGTACCCCTCCTCCGCCTGCTCGCCCGCTCCGCCCTCCGCGCCCTCCGCTCCCTCCGTGCGTACCCCCCCTCCCCCCCCAGCCGATCTCATGGTACCCCGCAGCGGCGAAGCACGTCGAGCGGGCCGAGGCCGGCCGCACCGGCGAGCGATCCCTGTACCCCCGCCGGTACCCGTACCCCTTCGCCTTCCTCCCCACCCCGCAGCCGACGCTCCGCAGGAGCTGGAGGCGGCGGGGGCGCCGTGGGGCCGCCCGCTGCCCTCGGAGCTGATGGTCGCGACGGTGGGCGCCGCCGGCTTCCGCCCGCCCGCCGGAGCGGCGGGGGCGAGCTGCTCCGCGCCCGCCTCGCGCCGGGCCCGCCCCGCCCGACGGGGCGGGGGCGCCCTGGCTGCTGGAGCCCCCGGGGCGCCGGTGGGCCTCCCGGTGCAGCGGAGCCCCTTCCGCCCCGCGTCGGCGGCGAGCCCCCTCGCGGAGCACCCGGCGCGCGGCCCCGCCGCCCGCCAGGCCGCCGCCGCCGAGCGCCGCCGCGCCCTCCACGCCCCTCGCCGGCCCCGGCCGGCCCGCGGCCCGCGCGGCCGGCCCCGGAGCCGGCGCTGCAGGCGTTGGCGGGGCCGGCGGGCGGCGGGCGGCGGGGGCGGCGCGGGTCGGGTCGACGCGGCTCGCGAACACGCTGCGGCGGCTGCAGGGCGGGGCCGGCGGCCCGGCGCCCTCGCCGCTCTGGCGCACCACAGAGTAGGCACCCCGGGAACTCTGCGACCCCGTGTCCCGCCGCCCCGCCGCCCCCGGCCCCGCCGCCCCGGGCCCGCCACCCCGGGCCCGGCCGCCGGCCCCGGCGCCGGCCGCCGCCGCGCCGCCCGGCCTCTCGCCGCGAGCACCCTCGAGCGCCGTCGCATTGATACACCACGGCACATGTATCAATGTTCTACGTGACGTGCCCTTCCGACCGGTCAACTATCTAGCCGAAGGTGCTAGCTAGGTGCCGGCCATGGGTCGCTCAATATGGGAGGTTCGCCTGAGTGGGGGAGCCATGGTTTTCGGTGATAGCCGTAACCAGACCCGCGCGCCCACCCCTTGATCAACTCCTCCATCCCTCATGAGCCCTGGAAGTGAAATGTCCCGCAGTCCGCCGCCCTCCCTTGCCGCCGCTCCGCCACCCCTCCTCCTCCTCACTCCGCCTCCTCCCTCCTCCTCACCTGCGCCCCAGGACCCCGATTAATCGGTGTCCCGTTTTGTCGAGGTGAAGAAGGTGGTAGGAGGAAGATATGAGGAAGGAGAGGGAGTGGGCGGAGGCAGCAGCCTGGGGCGGGCAGCGGATGCGGGGCAAGCTTAAGGCGGGGAGAGGTGCCGGCCGCGGGACGGCAGAGTGGAGAGAGCGTGGGCACTGACAGCTGCAGGCGGCGCAGATCTAGAGAGCTGGGAGTGCGGAGGCGAGGCGGGCCGCGAGGGGTCGGGAGGGGTCAACCGGGTTAGAGGGGGGGGGCCGATGCCCGGGGGCGGCCGAAGCCATGGGTTGGCCGGAGCCAGGGGGTACCGGTGGCCGAAGCCGATGGGGTGGCCAAAGCCAAAGGGGGGCCGAGGCCATAGAAGGGCCGAAGCCATGGGGTGGCCAGAGCCGGCGGGGGTCTGACACTAGTACTTGAGGGTCGATTGGGCCGGGGGGGGGGGGGGGGGGGGGGGGGGGGGGCCGTAGAGGGCTGAGGGGCGGCGTCGTGCGAAGTCCCGATCGGGGGGGTCAGCTGAAGCGAGGAGGAGGAGGGGGAGTCGGCTGCTTGCAGCGTCGTAAGTGGTTTGTACACGCTGGGTGCAAAGAGAGGGACGTGATGGAGGGCTGCCCCGCGGGTATCGGCAACGCTCGCGCTTGTTTGGTCATGCGCTTGGGCGTCTTGCGGCCGGCCGCCTTTCTTTTCGCCGTAGGTACGGGCGGGGCTGGTGCAGAGGTGGGGGGGGGAGGGGTCACGGGGCGCGGGCGTTTGGGTGCCGGGGCGGAGGGAGTATCAGCTGTCCGTTTACGCGAGGCAGGCGACGGCCGTGTTCGTTTCGGGGGAGGGGCCGGGGGGGGCGCCGGAGCGGGGCTTTCGGAAGGTTGAGTAGTGTTCGAAGGGCCCGCGGGCGAGGCGGGCAGGGTGCCATTGTCGGATTTCTCGTGTGACTGTCGTGCTAGGGTTACCGCAGGTTGGAAGGCAGGGCAGGAGGTGATCTCAAGGCGGGCGGGGCATTTGCTCCATCTGGCGTCGGAGTGGGCCTGGAGGGCAGCTGCGGAGGCGAATCGGCCCCCCACCTACCCTACCGCCGCGCGGGGCATCGATATCGCCGGACTCGGGATTAGATATATCGATTGGCCCCGGCCCTCGTGATCAGATCCCCCGGCCCCCGGAAAGCTTCCCCACCGTACCCGTTAGCTCTCTTCTAAATTCGAAGCCGCGGAATTCTAAGCCACCCCGGGCTCCGCTCGGGGTACGGGTCCCGATCGCCAGTCCTTCGACGCGTGCGCTTTACATTTGTCAGCGCCTCGCGCGCTTGCAGATCCGGTAATCTACCCGGCGCGAGCTCGATCGAGCTAGATCGGGAATCCGCCAAAATGGATATCAATATTCATATATATATCGATATCTACGATGTATGCTCGAGTCTCACATGTACTACGGTACAGTGCTCAATATTATTTCTCCATGTAAGGAGGATTCGATGTACAAGTCGACTTGCGTTCGGCGATCAGGTCACGGGTCGACGTCTCCGGAAATCCGCCGTCCATGCCATGATGGCCAGGCTCCAGCAAGCCAGAACTACTCTGTGCAGTACGTGTTTACTAATTATAAGTTACTAGTTACAGGACGAAATCGATGCAGGCGTCCGCTTCGACGGCATCAATCGCGAGCATCTGCTAGGATTGCAAGTGGCCGTTTGAGTTTCCCGTGAATATCCAATGAATATTACTTCGAGCGAGATTCAAATTAAAAGATCATGAGCGCACCGCGGATTCGAACTCAAGGTCGGAGTCCAGGTCGGCGCAATTCAAGTCCTCCTCGAGATCTATATCCGCCCCGGCGAGCTCGCCCTCGAGCTCGAACTCGGCGCTCACGGCCTGCACACCCGCGACCCGAAATTAAATCATATATATGTGGGCCTTTGTGAAGCGTTGAGCTCTCGAGCTTGCCCCTTCGCTGTCAATGCATTGTTAACCCTCGGAGGTTGCATGAGTCACGCGTCGCGGAGGTTTGGGTGTTATATTGCGATCAGGTACACGCTGCACTAACAGGGGGGCTAGCACTAACCGACGCGGGGAGTAACAGCCGGTGTACCCCTCGGGGGGCCTCCCGGCCTCTAACGATGCTCAGGCTCTAACTGAATGCTGTACCCCCCGCTGTTACTGCCCGAACCTTCCGAACTTGCGTAATTCGGCCTCGCCCTGTACCCAGTGGCTGGTGTCGTCCATCCATTCGCGTACCTCCCTCTGACGCTTGAGTGACTCACGCTGCTCGGGGGTAGGGGAGGGGGGGCCTTCGAGGCGGGGTGGGGAAGGGGTACGGTGGCAAAATTCAGCCACTCGGGGGTATGCCGAATTCGCCGTGAACGATCCTCTGCGGTGTGAAATACCGGTCGCTGCTCACGGCCAAGTGGAAGAACGCGCTCCTGAGCCCGGAGAGGAAGCGTGGTTGCATGAATGGCTGCTGGAGGGACTCGTCGCGCCAGGGGCTACGAAATCAATGATACGCTGCTGTACCTGCGCGGGCAGGGCAAGGATCTGGCTCTTGCGGTTCGCAAAGGCCGTCCACAGCGCTTGCAGGTCGGCCCAATCGCCGTTCAGATCCCTGCGTTCGCGCCTCAGGTACGATCTCGGGTTCTCTGTCATACCCATCAAGCCCGCGGCCCTGATCATCTCCCTGTCCGGGAGCTCTCGCTCGTCGTGGAATTCGTCTCTAATCCAGCGCACAAGGTAGAGCACGCGCTCCATGAAGTTCTCCGCCGGCGAGCCGCCCCTGAGGACGTGCGCCTCCCCTCCAGCACTGCGTTCGCATCCTCCAAGTCCACGTTCCGCTGTCGAATCTCCCCGTCCAGGTCGCCGTTGTTGTACAGCACGTCGGACTCGCGTGTTCGCGCCATGCTCGCGGCTCGGTGAGAATTTATACCTGTACCCCTACTCGCGGTCGGGGTACCTGTCGCCGGGCATCAGCCTCGCGCGCTTCCGCATCTCCGCCTCCCCGGGTAGCCAGTTCTTCGGGTCGTTGCTCCACTCCTCCCATTCGCGTATGTCCCGTCTGACGTCACGCGGGCGGGGCGTTTATCGGTGGGCGGGCGGGGCTGGCAGGCCTGGCGCGGGGGTTGAGGCCCCTGTTCCACGAGTACTCGGGGTACTCTTCCCATCCCAGGGGTACCAGATTCATCGGAATTGGCTCAACTTCGAATTGGGCTTTTTGACGTGATAATCATAGTTTGTGACATACGCCGTCACAGCCGAGCGCAAGCGCGAGAGGTCGCGCAAATTTACGTCGTCCCATTGCGAGTCCCTTGCCTTCGCGTACCACTCGAGGATTTGCATGCGAATGTGGTCCGGGAGGGTCGAGAGTATGCTGAGCTTGGAGCCCAGGGCGAACCAGATGCGCTTGAACTCGTCGATAATCCTGCCCTCGTCGTGGCTCCGAACGTAAAGGCCCCGCCAGAGTTGTAATGCGTGTCTAGCCACCCTGCCCGGGCCAGCTCTAGCACCGGCCAGGGTTGGCGCTGTCGATTCGGTCGCGAGGCCTGCTCTACCACCCAGCGTCTAAGGTCCTTGACCTGATCTATGAACTGTGCGATCACGTCCCTGGGCGCTTCCTCTGCATCCGACATTTGCAATTGCACACATCAAGAAATTCTAAACGCTACTGCGAGCTACGCTATGCATACCGATACAAATTGCGAGACTTTGCAACAGGGAGCGCAGCGTGGCACGCGGCGCGCCGTGAAAAACTAACTGCATCTAATTTTGCGGCTGCGTGCGCATAAACCCCTGGAAATCCAGGCCCGCCTGTGGGCGGAGCTAAGCGGGATAGCGGAGGAAAACAACTTTGACAACCCTGCCCTAACCTATGGCATGACTATGAGCCCCTCGCGGTCTCTCTCTACAAAACGTCGAACAACAACGTGGACGTGCAACATACTGGATTGCACGAACATAAGGAACTGCCCTTCCTGGCGGGCAGCCCGGACGGGCTGATTGGAAGCGATCGTATACTTGAAATAAAATGCCCCTACAAACAAGAACTCTACGAAAAGGTCCCAACTTATTACATGCCCCAGCTCCAGGGCCTGCTGGACATAACGGGCCGCGAGTGGGCCGAACTTTTTTGCTTCACTCCTCTGCGCGTGCAAACGTGGTACGTCAGACGGGACGAGAGGTACATCAAGCTCATGAGGAAGTGCTTACATCTATTTTGGATGCACGTCAAGGAGGCACGCGCCCGAGCCCTACAGCGATCGAATGAAGTCAGAGAACCTCAGCGAGGAGCAGGCGGCGCTGCGCGAGTTTAAGTCGTACGCCCTCCTCTAGTGTCCGGACCTTTCCAATACTCTATATGATTATTGGAGGGTCCGGACACGTCTCTTGGTCAGACTACTTCTGTCCAGGTCTTTGGAATCTTAATATAAATTTTCCCGGGACCCGGGACAGGGCTTGGTCGGACTCACCGTAGCTTGGTGTAGCTCAGGCCCAGGCCGGGTAGGCGAGTCTGTAATGAATCAGACCGCGCAGGATTTGGTTGAGCTGCTCGGTGCAGGGGGCGGGAAGGCGAGGCCGCGGAGGCCATAGAGACGTAGCGGAAGGGTGGGGGAGGCGGCCCCTGTTATCCCACATGGCGTCCACTATGGCGTTGTGGACCACTTGCTCTGGAGGGCGGGACGGGCCTGCGCGCACCGTTTCAGGGCCCTCAGCAGCCCTCGAAGATGTTGGAGTTGGCGTGCACCAGCGGGAGGGAGGGCTGGGACGGCGGCGGCGAGCCCGGGGCCGAGCCCTGGGTGGCGAGGGCCTGCGAGGGCGCCGGCTCCAGCTCCATCTCGAACATACCGCCCTCGACGTCGACGGTCACGGGCGGCGAGGCCGGGATCGCGCCGGCCTGCTGCGTGGCGGGACCTGAGCCGAGAAGTTCTCGAGCCGCCACTCGCGGCAGCCCTGGCACTCACCTGGACGAAGACGGTGCGGTTGGCGACGGGCGGCGTCGGCAGGGCCTGCGCGGGGGCGTCACTCACAGAAGCCGAAGGCGCCGGCCTTGTGGGCGGGGCGTCGGGTCGCGGGGCGTGCTATAGGCCTCCGAGCCCTCCGATTCAGAGTCACTCACCGGGCTGAGAGGGTGGGGTGAGAAGAGGCCGAGGCGGGCCTTCTTGGCGGGCAGGAGGTGGAGCCGTTGAGGGCGCAATCGGCGCCGTGGGCGCACCTCTCTCCGTAGGTGGGGCAGAGGGCCGGGGCGAGGGCGCCGGAGCCAAGGGCGCCGGAGCCGAGGACGCCGGGGGCTGGAGGAGGCGGTGAGAGGGGCCGAGGAGGAGAGGAAGGGGAAGGGCGCGGGCACCGGCGCCGGGACGAGGCCCTCCTCCAGCAGCCGCATCTGCGCCTCCTTCGCCTTCTCGTCGATGCGGGCCTCGAACGTCGCCCAGTTGAAGCCGACGGCGTCCGCCTCCGCCAGCTCGGGGAGGCCGTGCTCGTCGAACGCCAGCGCGGGCCGCCCGCTGAAGCCGAACGGGGCGGGGGCGAGAGCGCGTTGTCCCCGACGCCCCAGACGGCGCTGAACGCCGCATCGTCCCAGCGCGCCTCCGCCTCCGCCTGGCCCTCGTCCCTTGCCTCGTCCACCTCCTTGGCGGAGAGCGACCCGATCTTGATGATGGAGGCCTGGATCAGCACAAACTCGCGCTGGAAGAATTGGACGAGCGGGATGGTAACTGCGGAGAGGGGGTGAGCGGGGAGAGCGCGGGGCGCAGGCCAAGGGCGGGGCGCAGGCCAAGGGCGGGGCGGACGCACATTCGATGCCGTAGGCCACCTCCTTGATGTAGCGGCCCCGGCGGCCGATCTCCTTGGCCAGCATGCTGCACTCCTTGCGCGCCGGGTGGCCGTGGCCCACTCCATGGCGATCATCGCCTTCGCCAGACGGACGCCCTCGATGTGCCACTCGTCCATCAGCGCCTCCAGCTTGGCGCAGATGCGCATCCAGAAGAAGACGCGCTTGAGCTTGTCGCGGTCGAATTCGGCGTCGCCGCTCTTGCTGCCCCAGTCGCGCAGGTCCGTCTCCTCCGCCTTCTTCACCTTCTCGTACCAGCACTTGATCTTCTCCGCCTGGCGCTGGAACTCGTCCGCCCGCGCCGTGAGAACGTCCGACTCCTCCTGCGCTCCGAGGGCCCGGGGTCAGGGAGGAGAGGCGGCTAAGCGGGCGGCGGCGGACCGTGTGCGAGAGCTCGCCGACGATCACGGAGATGGCCGCCGAGAGGATCTCACGGGCGCGGGCCGGCCCGTTTGGGTGGCCTCGCGCAGAACCTCCTCCAGCTTCAGCACGGCCGTCCGCGCGAGATCGCGGTGGCGCTGGCGGGTCTCGTCGCTCCGGCCCTGATCCACGAGAAGCTGGAGCTGGGGCCGCATGCCGGAGTCGCAGACGCTGGCGTACTTCAGAAGGGCCGCGCAGGAGAGCACCTTCTGCACGCTGACCAGCCAGTACGCGTAGCCCAGCGGGCTCTCCGCGCTCGGGTTCTCCCCGACCTGCGGACGCGACCTTAGCGCGCGCAGGGGCAGGGGAAAGGGGAAAGGGCGGGCTCTCGCGCACGTAAATGTCATCGGCGCAGGAGAGGAACATGTGATCAACGACGTCGAAGAAGCCGCCGGACGGGAGCGTGCCGACGCCGTGGTACGCGCCTTGGATGGTCTCGCCGGCGCAGATGCCGGCCTGGACGGTGACGGTGTACTGCGAGGCCGGCGGCCCCTCCTTCACGTAGACGAAGTTGAGGTCGTACTTCTTGGCGTACGTCGGGTTGATGCGCTTGGTGACGATGACGTAATCGCACCGAACGCCGAGGCCGGACGGGCTGGCCTTCTCCTTCTCCGTCACCGACGCCAGGCACTGATCCCGCGCGATCAAGAGCTGCAGCGGCCCGCGCGTGAGCAAGCGCGGGCACGCGAGCGCAGGGAAGGGCCCTCACCCCGTGGGCGCCGCCGCTGCCGGATTTGAGGTCCGCGAGGAACTCCTTCTGCTCCGGAGTGCCGGAGAAGATCGCGCGCGGATGGAAATCGCGATGGAGCGCGATGCTGTTGAAGCAGCCCGCCGCCGCATTGTCGGACATCAGCAACAGCGCCACATCGCCGTGCGTGAAGCCGTACTTCGCCTTCACATGCTCCGGCAGCTCGTGAATGCTGTAAGGCACGATCTGCGCGCGGGCACGCGAGCCGGGCATGTGAGCCGGGCCGAAGCGGTGCGGGCGAAACCGCGAACCTCGTTGAACTTATTCACCGGCGTGAACTGGCCCTTGGTCTTCAAGCGCTTCGGGTGGCCGTCCGTGTTCTGGATCTTCTTCAGCCCGCCGAACGGCTCGAAGCGCGGCACGCCGGCCGAGTTGAACACGCTATCGCAGGTCATCGCGTTGAGCGCCTCCTCCGCCGACAGGCTGCCGAGATCGCGGGCTATGCTGTCCTGCTCGCCGGGCTGCTGCTGCTTCGCGCACGAGCGGAAGGTCGCCGCCTGCATCGCGAGTGTTACTGCCCGCGATGTCTCAACGGATTCCGTTCAACGTCGTACCCCCGCTGGCTTGTTCCCTCCCCAACTCGCGAAGACTCAGACTTGAAGCCCGCTTCCCCCCCCTCAAAATGCGTACCCCCCTTGGCTCGAACCCCGGTCGGTTTCTCGCTTTTTTTGACTGCCCAGTCCGGCGATGCAATGCAGGCCGCTCGTTCAAATCGGCTGGGAACTTGGCGCCAGAACCTTCGCAGCGCGCGCAGCACTCCCAGCAGAGCGCGCGCAGCACCGGCGGCAGCATCGGCGGCAGCAGCATGTCTCGGCTCGCGCTCCCTCGGAGATCCCGGCTAAGCTGGCGAAGAACACGCTGTACGACGTTCTCTGCGTCGGCGACAGCTTCGGCGTCGATTGGACGGTGTTCGAGGCCGGTATCAGCGACCAGGCGAAGGAGGCGCAGGCGCGTGCGCTGGAGGATGGCATGCAGTTCAGCCCGAACAGCAAGGATGTGCTGCGCAAGACCGAGCTGGCCGAGCGCAAGCGCAAGCTGCCGCGGCGCGGACCTTGAACCTCGAGGGCGCCCCGGCCCGTCGGTGCAGTTCTCCATCGACTCCGTCCTGTCGCGGCTGCGGCTCGCGGAGGTGCTCGCTGCCTCTTTCTCCCTCGCGCGCCCGGCTCGCAGCGGCTGAGGCGCCGCCGCGCTCGCAGGACGCGGACGTGCGGCGATGCACGCGGCGCTGAACATGACGGAGGAGAACTTCGACACACCGAGCAAGCCGAAGCCCGGGCGCGATTCCGACGCCCGCCGGCTGTTCGCGGCGCAGCGCCTGCGGCTGCTCATGGGCGCCGTGCCCCGGCACATCGCCAAGGGCGAGTGGCGCACGATTGCCTGCTGGCGGGCCGGAGGAGTTCTACTTCAACCGCATGGCGGAGCGCCCCGCACCTGCTCTGGCTGCTGGTGCTCAGCTCGGACCCGGCCTACACGCCCGAGGTGCGCCCCCGGCCGCCCGTGCAGCCGCGGCCGCCCCTCCCGCCGACCCCCGCCGGCCCGCAGAGGCTGGCGAAGGGCATCATGGGCGTCGAGGCGCGCTGCATCATGCGGAACAGCCGCGCGTTCATCACGCGCCACGAGAGCTCGGCGGTCTGGGGCGAGCGGCCGGACACCGGCGTCCTCACGACGCCTACGCCATCCGCATCGTGCTGGAGGCGGCCTGCCGGACGTGCCGGGACCGCCACGGGCCCAGGGCATCTGCGCCTTCGACCTGGTTCCTGAGTTCGAGGTGCCCGGCGTCACCATCGGCGACCGCGTGCAGGTGCGCCGTTTCTATTTGGATGCTATTTAGATGCTATTAGACTATTTAGATGCCATTTAAACCCCCTCGCAGGTCATCCGCCGGTGCTCGATGCCGGACTCGCACGGGCGGCCCATGATCCACGGCGCCGTGAAGTACGTGGTGCCGCGGCGCACCCTCGCCCTCACCTTCTTCGTCCCCGTCTTCGACAAGGCGGCCGCCGCCGCCGCGCCGCCGCCTCCCGCCCCGCCCCATGCTCGCGGCCGCGGAGTCCTCGGATTCCGACTCGGATTCCGAGGCGGAGCGCGAGGCCGAGGCCGCCGCCGCGCGCCCGGGCGCTGGACTTCACGGAGGAGGAGCTGGAGCGGGCGCGGAGCCTGCCGCGCGCCGGCCAGGCGATGGCCGCGGCCTTCCAGGCGGCGATCGGCGAGGCGACGGCCTCCGCCTCGGGCGCCCGGGCCGGCGGCAGCATGATCACGGCGGAGGCCTCGCGCGCGCCATGCGCGTGGCCCAGGCCCAGGCCCAGGCGAAGGGCAAGGGCAAGGGCAAGGCCGCCTACATCGACCTGCGGTTCGAGGAGGAGGAGGCGGGTGCCCCGGCGGCGCGGCGCGATCTCGGCGAGGAGATGGAGGCGGCGGCCCCCAAGGCGGCCGGTGCGCCCTCCCCGCCCCTAATTTCTGAGCTAGGGCGTTCCAGAGGCGCAAAGGAATGACCCTGCCCACAGAGGAGGAGCTGGAGGCCGAGCGCGAGATGGAGATGGAGGCCGCGCTGGCGGCGGCGCGGACGCGAAGGCTCGCGCGAGCTGGAGGTGGCGGAGGAGTACGCGATGAGCTGGAGCGCTGAGCGCGAGCGCGAGGGCGAGCCCGATGCGGAGCTTGCGGCGACGGTGGAGGCGGGCGGGGGACACCTTCGAGCCCGAGCCCCCCGTCGACGAGTTCTACCCCCTCCGCCCTCCCCCTCCCTCGACGGCGCCCGCCGCCGCCCATCGAGGAGTTCTCGGACGACGAGCCCGGCGACGCCGGCCCCAGGCCGCCCCTCGTCTCCCCCGCCGCCCGCCCGCCCCCGTGCCCCCCGCCAGCCCCGCCGCCTCCGACGTCTCCTGGCGCCGAGCGGCAACCCTCGCCTTCAGTCCCTTCCGCCCTCGCAGCCCTCGCAGCGCCGCCGCCCTCCGTCAGGGTACCCCCCTCGCCCGCCCATCCCCTCGCCGCCGCGGGGCACGCCCGTCGCCACGCCCGCCTCCTCCTCGCCACATGCCCCTCCGCCCCTCCGGCCCCCCGCGCCGGCCGCCTCTCCCGCCGGGCCCAGCAGCGGCGCGAGCGCGAGCGGCAGCTGCTGCGCGATCAGCGGGCGGAGGCGGAGGCGGACCACGACGACGGCCAGGCGTCGGAGAGCGACGGCGAGCCGCCGCGCGCCACCAGGCTGGAGCTGGCGCGGGCGGAGCTGGCGGTGCAGCCGCGCGAGGCGCCCGAGATCGACATGTCCAAGTACGACGACGTGACAACGTACAGCAAGGACAACAAGTCAGAAGGAGGCGGCCATTCAGGATGCGCTCCGCCTCTTCGTCAAGAACAACGTGGCCCCGCCCCCCTTAGCTGCGCGCCCGCCCCTTAGAGGCCGGAGGCGCCGTGGCCCAGCTGCTTAAGGCGCTGGGCCCGAGCCGCCTTCGGCCGGTGCGCCCCCCTCCCGCGTTCGAACCCGCTAACCCCTTTTGCCGGCGCAGCGGATCGTGCGCCAGAGACCTACGGCCCGAACTCCCCGCCACCTTCTACGTCGAGCTCCCGAACCTCTTCGTGTACGACAAGGTCAGCGCGAACAGGCACGCCGGCGCGGGACGATGAGGAGTCATCCAGCTGCTGGCGATGACCTTCCACAAGACCTACGAGTCCAACCCCGGCTCCTTCGAGTTCACCTTCTCGAAGGAGGTGCTCTCGGGGCGGACGCGCACGTTCGTGAGGAGTCCCTCCAGCTCGAGACGTCTGCCCCGAGATGCCGTCATCCCGGCTTCGCCTTCGCCTGCGACACGCGTGCGCCGCCCGTACCCCTGCGCCCGCCCCGTACCCCCGCCGACGCCCCTTGCGCAGATTTCGTGGTGCGGGCGCCGCAGGACAGCACGGGCAGCGCCTGCGTCCTCGTCATGACGCACGAGGAGGCACGGGAGCGGTACGCGGGCTACATGAACACCTGCTACATCCAGGGGCGCCTGCCCGCGGGCATCGAGGAGGCGACCGAGACCTGCGACTGGCCCACCGTGTACGGCATGCTGCACCCCTTCATGCCCAACGTCGTCAAGCACCTGGCGGACAACGGCTACGTGACGGCCGACGAGTTCGGCTACGCGGCGGCCGTCCTCTACGCCTTCAACCTCGTCGGGCCGTGGAACTTCTGCGACAAGCCCGTCTTCGACCGGGAGCCGCGCGCGGAGATCGAGCCGCCGTCCGAGGGCGCCATGCTGCAGTACTGCGGCATCATCAAGGGCCAGTCGGGCACAGGCAAGTCGATGGTGACGCAGATCATGACGGAGTGCCTGCCGCCGGGCCGCGTCTGCGTCTACCGCCCCTCCAAGGGCTCGGCCTTCTCGGAGCACGGCGGCGAGGAGGCGATCTGCATGGTGATGGCGGAGGGCCTCGACCCTAAGGCCTGCTCGGAGGAGGAGCTCAAGATGCGCTCCGGCGACGCCTACTCCCGCAACTTCAAGAACGTCCGCGGCGACGATGTGCGCACCAAGGCGACGCGCAAGGTGCTTGTCATCGTCTGCAACAGCTTCCCGCAGGTGCGCCCGTTCCCCTGCCCCCCTTCCCCTTCCCCGGCGCCCTTTCTCACTTGCCCCGGCGCAGCTCGAGAACCGCATGCTCGAGTTCTTCGCCCGCGTCGTCCTGATCCCCCTCGACCACAAGCCGGCCAAGAAGCGCACCTACCTCCACTCCGACATCCGCGAGAACGAGCTGCCGGCGCTCATGGTCGCGGCCTTCACCTTCGCGTGGAAGATCATCCACGCGCTCTCCGACGGCAAGGCCTCCTGCATCCAGGCCTTCGAGCCGGCGTGGCTGCGGGCGCAGCGCCTCGGCTTCTGGCAGGAGACGGCCTCCTGTCCCTCACCCGCTTCATCATCGCCCACTGCGCCGTCGACCCCACCACTACGTCGCCGCCCCGAACACGGAGGGCTACATGACGAGCGTCGCGGGCATCGTCGAGTACATCGCGCGCACGGAGGGCCCCGACACCTCCGCCGCCGTCGGCGCCGACATCGAGAACGGCCGGCTGGACGAGACCCTCGCCGGCTTCGGCTCCTGGTGCCGCCCCTACTCCTACAAGCTCGGCGGCGTCTGGCAGACCTACATCCGCGGCATCGTCCCCAAGGCCCCGCTCTCCCTCGGCGAGAGCCAGCCGGCGCTGGAGGCGATCGCGATCCCCGTCGCCCAGTTCAAGGACCCGGCGCCCGACGTCGGGCCCTTCCTCGTCAAGCCCCACACCAAGGGCAAGGGCAAGCGCACCCGCAACTCGGCGCCGGCCTTCCTCCCGCCCCAGCCCCCCGCCACGGCCCCCCAGCAGCGCCCCGGCCAGCAGCGCATCGACGAGATGCTGCCGCGCCAGGTCCGGCCCGCGTACCCCCGCCTTCCCTCCCGTACCCCCCTCCCCCGCCCCCCTCCTGATCCAAGGGCAGGGTACCCCGACGAACGGCGGCGCGGGCCCGAGCGGCTACGACGGCGAGCTCGGCCTCGCCGCCGAGCCGGCCCCAGCCCTCCCCGGCCCCGGCGCCGTCCTCACCGCGATCCAGGGCTTCGGGGCCCAGCAGGAGGCCGAGCGGCGGGCGCTGGCGGCGCGCCAGGCGCGCGAGGCGGAGGAGCGGCGCCAGGCCCTGGGCCCAGCGCCTGCAGGAGGCCACGCCTTCCGCGCCGAGCTGGAGGCGGCTTCCGCGCGGAGCGGATGAGCGGGCGGAGGCCGTGGAGAGCTGGCGGGCGTTCGAGGACGGGACCGTGGAGCTGGCGAAGGGCCTCGGCTACAGCTACCGGCGGGCGCCGGTGCCCACCTCGTACGCAAGCGGGCGCGCGGGAGGCCTCGCGGGCAGATCGACGCGGCGGAGGAGCAGGCGGCGCGCGAGGAGGCCGAGGACAACGCGCGCTTCCGGCACCTGCACCACTGAGGCCCGAGGCGGTATTTTTTCTCAACCCTCCCTCAATTCGGTCCCGCGATGGCCTTCGAAGCTTATCCTGCCCACTACTCGCTAGGAGCCTCGCCGCGACCCTCACCTGGCTCCTCGGCGGCACCCCCACGGCCTCGGCGGTCATCGGCGTGGGCTTCGGCTACGCCGCCAAGTCCTCTACGCCCCGGCTGCGCCTCGCAGGCGGCGGCCGGCATGCGCCCCGCCGGGCGCTAACTTTTCAAAGTTCATTCTCCCCTCCCCCTTTTCCGAGTTCCGAGTCCGTTGGCGTTCCCTTTTAAATTTTCTTCATTCTCGTTACACGTTCGAAGATGTCGAGCGCGGTAGAGAAGCTGCTGTGCACCGTGTTCAAATCGGATTCGCGATGCAGCAAGATCGGCGAGGCGGCGAGGGCTAAGGGTGGGGCGGCGGCGGAGGGGCCCAGGGTGAGGGCGGCGGATCCCGCGCCGCCGTCGCTGAAAACGATCAAGGGGGCGGGCAAGGGCAGGAGCGTGGGGGCGCTGCCCCTCGTGGCGATCGCGCCGGGGCAGAGGGAGGCGGCGCACGCGGCGACGGCGGCGCTGGCCGCGCGGCGCCAGGCGGAGGCCTACCCGTGCCTGGGCCGGGGGCTGCACCCGCCGGCCGGCCGCCCCTACGCCGTGAGCGCCTACTTCGACGAGGCCAACCGGCTGAGCTGCCAGGAGCTGTGCGACAACCGCATGCGGCGCGCCGTGGACGGGCACCTGCCGCTGCTGGTGGCGCTGGGCGGCTCGCTCCTGATGGTCTGGTACCTGCGCGGCCTGGTCATTTAGATAGTTTTTCGAAACCCCGGTTGGAAGCTAGCCAAGGATGAGCTGGCTCGATGCGCTGCTCACGAAGACCTTCGGCCCCAAGGGCCAGCCGCGCCTGCAGTTCGGCGAGATCAACGCGGCGATTGGCGCCACGGTGGAGACGAAGACCGAGAGAACGTCCTGCGCGGCGACGGAGGCGCGTGGGCCGACATTGCGGCGGGCGCCCTGGGCTCCGCGCTCACCGCACCGGGCAAGGCGGGCCGCGCGCTGACGGACGGGCCGAGCGCTTCTGGCACTGGCTCAAGGTGGCCGTTGTCATCGCCGCAGCGGTTGTGGCGGGTCTCCTGGTGCTCGAGGCTCGCGCGCTATTTTCTAAACGCTAGGTAAACCGAGCGAACCATGCGCGGCGGCTCTTCCCCCCGTGTTTCCTTCGCTGAGAACCCGGTGGCGAACGCAGTCGCCCCTACCCCCTGGAGCCCGGAGTGAAGCTGGAGCGTGCGAACGCAGTCTCCGTCAAGAAGGCCAAGCGCACGCTGGCGCTGGAAGTCCCGGTCGCGGAGGATACGGAGAAGGTTGCATTCAACAAGCGCAAGACGTACAAGGCGATACGCGAGGGACAGCTGCTGCCCACGGACTCGGTTCCCGGGCTGCCGGGCACCACGGCCGGCGAGCTCCTAGTGCGCAACCTGCGCCTGCAGTACGTCTCCCGCCTCCGCCGCTCCAAGGCCAAGAAGGCGCGCCTGGACTCGGGCGATAGCAGCTCTAGCTCGTAGGGCTCTGTACTGTTGTATTCAATGCCTTTACCAGTTCCTGTTCCTATCCCAGAGCACGACTCGGGTGAAGGGCACGGTCATAGCGAACATGAACTCGGCGAACTTGGCAAAGTTCATCAGGGTTCCCAGGCGGGGATCCTCCCAGTAGATCGCCTCGCGCAGCGCCTCGTAGACGCGCATGAGGGAGCGCTCGTTCTCCGTCGCGAAGGCGTCGCCGGGCTCGTCGGGGTCGGGATCCGTGAGCTCGGAGTACTCGTCCGAGCTGCCCGCGCTCTCGGCACCTGCGGCGGGGTCGGGCGAGGGGTCGGGCATTCTTTGCTGGTAGAAGGGCTAGAAGAGGGACCAGAAAATCACTAGCAACACGGGCGCCGGAACTCCATCGAGTCGCCGCGCCAGTACTTGTTGCCGGAGGCGAGCAGCTTCATCGGCTCGCCCGTCGAATCGTGCTTCCAGGCCTCGCCGTCCCAGAGGGCCGTGCCGCCGTCCTCTAGCTTGAGGCGGTGGCCCGGCTCGAGACGGTTGCCGTCGAGCATGCGGCCGGCCATGAGCGCCAGGTCCCACTCGGTGAGGTTGCGCTGCTCTGCGGGGGTGAGGCCGCGCTCGACGCGCTCGGGCTGGCGCGCCTCGCGCTCCATGCGGCTGAGGCCCACCAGGAAGAAGATGGGCAGGGCAAAGGCCATGAGATCTAGCAGGGCCTCCATTGGGCAAGACTTAGAAAAGGTTCCGGACCAGGCCCGAGAGCTGCGGGCCCAGGCGCCGGCGGCGTAGTAGAGCGCGGCCGCCGCGCCGCAAGGATCAGCAGGCGCGGCGGGCCGCGCGCCGGCTCCTCCAGCGTCAGGTCCACGGTCTCCGGCCCGCGCGCCGGAGCCGCCAGGATCTCGGGCTCGGAGCAGAGGGACTTGGGCCCACGGCGGCGGCGCTGCTTGGGCGCCGAGGCGGCGGCGGTGAGAAGGTCCTCAGGCTCCTGCTTGATACCTGCGCAGTCAGTAAAGTCCATGCTTGCTGGGTACCTTGGAAAATTGTGGGAGGCGTCCGGAGATTGCGAACGTAGGAGGGGGGAGAAATGACGCGGACGCAAAAGATTCCGTCATGGGTTTTCCGTCATGGGCTGGAACTTGGACTCGGGACTCGGCCGGGAATTCTCCTGGTAAGTTCGAGACTTGAACTCGGCGGGGTACCCCCTATGTCCAAATGCCCTAGTGTCCCAGAGTCCTAGTGTCCTAGTGTCCTAGTAGTACTAAGTAGTACTAAGTAGGTGGTATCGATATCTAGCTAGCTAGCGCTAGCGCTTGCTTAATTAATTACCTGAAAGGTTGCGGAGGTTGCGGACGCGTCACAATTCCCGTCATGGGTTTTCCGTCATGGGCTGGAACTTGGACTCGGGACTCGGCCGGAATTCTCCTGGTAAGTTCGAGACTTGAACAAGAACGACGTACCCTCCTATGACCGTTCTATACTACATTAAAGTATTCATTGATTGTGAATAACGATAATGTCATAGCAACTTCAGTATGATGTCATAGCAACTTGAAATTACCTTCAAGTCGAATAGAGGGGTACAGAGTCGGTACGTTAGACTTGACAAAAACACGTGTATT
>QPMI01000027.1:0-108152 GCA_004431415.1 Cyanophora paradoxa
CGGCTTTTCGATTTAAATGAATATGGAAGCCTTTTAATTTCCTAATCTTCTATTCGATGTACATGGCCCCACGTTGTTCATTGTAAAATTATGAGCTTCTAGCGACGCCTGCAATTATAAAATTATGATCATGAGCTTCTAGCGAGGCCTGCAATTATTAAAAATAGTGAGCTTCTAGCGAGGCCTGCAATTGGGTTTTGCCTCGTCTTTTTAAACGTGGCAGGCTGTCGCGTGGCGAGGGGCGCGGCGCGGGCGCACGGGGAAGCGGCTCTGGCGGAAGAGTGCGGTGGCCAACAGCGCGTGGTACTGCGCCCGCATCCCCTGCGGCGCGGGGCGGCGTTGAGGGTGAGGAGGCTAGCGGGGAGCGCTGGGGCCCCGGGTGGCGGGGGCGGGGGCGGGGCGTGCCTTGAGGGAGCGGAAGTCGTCGTCGCCGAACTCGGCGCGGGCGGCGCGCACGAGGGCCTCCGCGCGCCGCCCCTCCCCGCCCCCCGCCAGCACGCACTCCGCCCGCCCCAGCAGCCTGCCCCCCGCCCCGGACCCCTCACCCCCCGGCCCCGCCCCAGGCCCCCGGCCCGGCGCCCCTCGGCATCTGGCGCACGCCATGGCGGCGAAGACGCAGGTCGCGATCTGGCGGGCGGGGCGGGCCGGGGGGCCGTGAGGGCGGGGCGGGGCGGGTGCGGGGGCGGGGCCGGGGGCGCCTTGCGGGAGAGGGCGGCGGCGGCGGCGTAGGCGGCGTCGGCCTCAGCGAGGCGGCCCCGCAGCAGCGCCACGTGCCTGCCGCCCCCGCCCCCGCCCCCGCCTCACCCCCCGCACACCCAGCCTGCATCGCCCCGCCCGCTCCCGCAGCGGCCCCTCACCCGTAGTTGACGAGCAGGTAGCACTCCGTCCCGGGGCAGCTGCGCCGCGGCCGCGCCTCAGCGAGGCCCCGCCGCGCGCTGGTTTCGACGGGAGGCGGGCTGGGGGCGGGGCGGGGACGCGCCTGCTCTCGCGCATCCAGGCGAGGCCCTCGCGGGCGACGGCCTCGGCGGCGTCGAGCTCGCCGGCCCCCGTCAGCATGATCGTCTTCGAGATGAAGAGGTACTCCGAGTTGAAGGGCGACGCCGCCCCCGCCCGCCACGCCCCCTCCGCCTCCGCCAGCCAGGGCGCCGCCTGCCGCCAGAGCCCCAGGATGCGCATGTTGTTGTACCTGGGGGGGCGGGGCGTGAGGGCGGGATGCCCGGAGGGAGGGGGCGGGGGCGGGGGGCGGGCGGGGCGCGCATGCTGGTGCAGGCGACGACGTAGTGGGCGGCGTCGGGCTCCCGCAGCACGAGCCGCACGTACCGCAGCGAGTAGTGCATGCTCCCCAGCACCTCCCCCTCGTACAGCTGGCCCCGCCCCCCACCCTCAGCCCTAGCCGCCTTCGGGGCCTCCGTCGGGAAGGATCGCCTATCGACTTCCGGGGCGTGGCTGGGTGGGGCGGGGGGGCGGGGCGGGCGCGCCAGGAGAATGATGTAGAGGGGCACGAGGAGCAGCGTCACCTCCCGCTCCTCCCGCTCCCACTCGGCCGCCCCAGAGGCGCCCCCGCCCCCCGAGGCCGCCCCGGCGGCGGCGGCGAGGCGCTCGCCGAGGCCGCGAGGAGGGCCCCAGAGGAGGGCCCTAGCGAGGGCGGCCGCCGAGCCGGCGAGCAGCTGCGCCTCCGCTACCGTCGGCCAGCCCAGCAGCCCCAGGCACTGCTCCGCCGCCTGCCCCGCCCCCTCAGCGCACGGAGCCGCCCCCGCGCAATTCGAAGCGTCAGCAGCCGCCGCCAGCTGGGCGGGCGGGCAGGAGCTGGGGCTAGAGCACGCGGCATTAATCTCTAGCTTCCTTTCTAGATTTGGTTACAGCGCGCGGAAGCGGGCCCTCGATTGAGCGCACGAAGGGCAATGACAGTCAACCGCGGTTAAAAGAGGCACCAAGTTCCCACGGTTTTTATCGTTCGCCCCGCCCGTGTCTGTAAACTAAAATGCACAGGAGGGGCGGGTGAGCTGGGGCGCACGCGGTGCGCCTCGCCGAGGCGGCCGCTCTTGAAGAGGGAGTCGGTGAGGACAAAGAGGCGCCGCGCCGCCCCCGCCCGCCCCGCCGCCCGCTCCGCAGCGCCGGCCGCGTCGTACACCGCCATCGCCTGCGCGCCGGCTGGGCCTCAGCGCGGCGCGGTGGCAGCGGAGCGGGCGCCGCTGGGGCGGCCTCCTCGGCGGCTGCGGGTGGAGGGGCGGGCCTGGCGGGCGAGGGCGGCGGCCTCGGCGAAGGCCCCGATGCGGTGCGCCCGCTCCGCCGCCCCGTCCACGTGCTCCAGCCCCGCCACCCTCGCCTCCCGCCCCGCAGCCAGTGGTCTGCCCGCGAGCTCGCGCCGCTGCTCGAGGGGGGAGAGGGGGAGGGCGGGGCGCGCACAGGCGAGGAGGGCGGCGCGGGCGGCGGGGCGGTGGCGGCGGCGGCGGCGTCGCTGGTGAGCCAGGCGACGGCGCGCCGGTGGAGGCGCTGGCGGTCGCCCTCGCCCAGCATCTGCCCCCGCCGCCTCGGGCGGGCGGCCTCGGGCGGGGTGCGGGGCCGGGCGCACGCGGTAGAGGGCCTCGGCGACGAAGCCCTGGTAGAAGGCGTAGGCCGGCCCTCGCCCCGGCCCCCGCCCCCTCCACCCGCCCCAGCACCCGCGCCCCCTCCAGCTGCCGCCCCGCCCGGCGCCTCGCTCGCTGGGGCGGGGCGGGGGCGGCGCGGGAGGCGGCAGCGGGGCGGACGGTGCGGAGGTCCTCGAGGAGGGCGGCCTCCTCGGCGTCCTCCCCCAGCACGTGCACCGCCAGCGCCACCGCGAACCGCGGCCCGAGCGCCTGCCCGGAGCAGGCGGGCGCCGGTGAGCAGCCGCCCCGCGCGCTGGGGCCCGGCTGCGAGGGGCGGACGGAGGCGAGCTTGGCGGCGGTGGCGGCGCGGGCGGGAGGGCCTCGACGCGGGCGACGACGAGGCGCTCGAGGGAGTGGGGGACGGGGAGGCGCCCGTGGGGCCCTCGCCCGCCGCCTCCAGCACGCCGCGGGCGACCTCCAGCGCGGGGCCGGCCCGCACCGCCAGCAGGCCCCGCCGCACCAGGTACCCCGCCATCTGCCCCCCCGCCCTCAGCCCGCCCCGCCGCCCCGCCCCCGCCTCGCGCGGCGCGCCTCGCTGATGGCGAACGCGTTGCCGCGGGCCGCCTCACAGAGCGCCTCCGCCAGCGCCCGCGGCACCGCCTCCGCCGCCACGCCCAGCTTCCCCGCCTGCGCACCCCGACGCCGGCCCCCGCCCCCCGCTCAGCGCCCGCCCCTCGCACCCACAGCGAGCAGCTCCCAATCGACCCGACGGGCTCTAGGCCCCAGACGATCCTATGACCCGCTCGGCCTCGGCCCGTCCTGGCCTGGGCGCTGGGCTGTTGGGGCATGGGACGGGGGCGGTGCGCACGAGGAGCTCTGCGGACTGGTCGGGGGAGAGGGGCGCGAGCTCGAGGGCCCGCGCCCGGCCCCTGCCCCGCCCCGTCAGCAGCGCAGGGGCGGGGCAGGGGGATGGGGCGGGGGCGGGGGGCACAGGGAGCGGAGGGCGGCGAGGTCGGCGTCGAGGGGCGGCCCGGGGCGCGCTGTCACCAGCACCGAGACCCCCCTGCGCAGCCGGCGCGGTCAGGGCGGGGTCGGGCGGCGCGGGGGCGCGGGCTGGGGGCGGGGGCGGGGCACGGGGCGGCGGCGAGGTTGGCGAGGAGGCGGAGGGAGGCGGAGTCCATCGCGTGCCCGTCCTCCGCGATCAGCACCGCCTGCGCCCGCGCAGGAGGGCGCGCCTCGGGCGGGGGCGGGGCGGCGGGGCGGGGGCGGGGGCGGGGCGCACGCGGAGGGCTCGGAGGGCAGCGGCGAGGAGGTCGGAGAGGAATGCGAGGGCGCCCTCCCCCAGCGAGTCCAGCCGCCCCGCTCCCGCCCCCGCCCCCTGCACCCAACCTCAGCAGAGCGCGAGAGAAAGAGAGGGGGGGCCTGCGGGCGGGGTGCCTGCGAGGAGGGGGCCCGCCCCTCGCCCTCCCCGCCCTCCTCGTCCGACTCGAGCTGCAGCAGCTCCTCCAGCGCCTGCGCGCCCCGCCCCCGAGCTCACCTCAGCCCGCTTCCCCTCGCGCAAGCCCCGCACGCAAGGCGGCGCCGGCCGGCCCAATTCGCTTGGAGTGGCTCGGGTGAGCTCGGCGCGGCTCGAGCGCGGGGCGGGGCGGGGCGGGGGCTGCGCGCACGGCGGCGTTGGCGGGGGTGGCGAGGGTCGGGTCGACGGCCCCGATGAAACGTCCCGCCCGCCTGCGCCCCGGCCCGGCTCGCCGAGGCAGGGCCCGGCCGGGAGCGCGGGCGCGCAAGCGATGCGGCGCCGGCGCACGAGTACTGCGAGGGGACGGGGCGGGCCGCGACGGGGAGGGACATCACAGCGATCGCATCGCCCGCGGTGCCCGCGCCCCTGCGACCCGCATCGGCCTCGAAGGGGCGGGGCGGGGCCGGCGGGGGGGCGGACGGGGCGGCGAGGGCCGGGAGAGGTCGGCGGGGGCGCCACGCGGCTGCGCGGCAGGGGGCTCGACGAGGCGCTGCTCTCGCCCTCGCTTGCCGCCTGCGCCGCCGCCGCCACGTGAGGCCGCGCAGGCGGGCGGGCGGGCGGCAGGGGAGCGCCTCGGAGGCGTAGGAGCCGACCGGCGTCTCCGACTCGCCGTCCGACGCGGGGCCCTCGCCGCCGGCGCCGCCCCGCCCCGCGGCCTGCGGCGGGGAGCTGCGGCAGGCGGGCGGGGCGCGGGGCGGGGGCCGGGGCGGGGCGGCGGACGCTGGGCGGGCGGGGTCGAGGAGGTCGACGAGGTAGCAGAGGAGGCCGCCGAACGCGTGGAACGGCCTGCGCGCCCCGGGGCCCCCGATCAGAGCAGGTCGCATCGGATGGCGTCGGGTGCGGGCGGGCCGGGACGACTCGAGGGGGTCCCCGCAGGCGGCGAGGTAGGGGATCTCCACCGCGTCGGCCAGCCGCCGGCACTCCCGCCCCACCGCCGACTTCCCCGCCCCGCCCTCCCCCGTCACCAGCAGCACGCCGCCCCCGTCCGCCTTCCCCCGGCTGCGGCGCGCGCGCCGGCTTCAGGGCGGCTGGCGGCGGGGCGGGGCGGGGCGGGCACCGGCGGCGAGGAAGGCGACGAGGGCGTCGGCGGCGGCGGGGCGGCCGCGCAGGCGCGAGCGGCGCGAGGCCGCCTCGGCGCGGAGGCGGGCGGCGAGCTGCGCCGCGAGCGCCGGCGTCGAGCTCGAGCGGCCCAGCCGCCGCTTCAGCGAGCCCGAGCCCGAGCCGGAGCCGGAGCCCGGGGCGCCCTCCACCGGCAGCACCAGAAGCGACCGCCCCGCCCGCCCGCGCGGCGTCCCCGGCCCCGGCCCGGCCGGCCCGTCGGGCTTCTCGCCCTCCGCGGCCTTCTCCGTGAACTCGTACCCCTCGCCGGCCCCCGCCTCTGCCTCCCAGTCCGACTCCTCGCCAGTCGCGAGGGGCCCCAGCGCCGGCCCGGGGATGCTGCGCCGCGCTCGGAGGGGCGGGGCGGGCGGGGCGGGGCGGGGCGTGGCGGGGCGGGGCGGGGCGCCTGCGGATGGCAGCGGAGTCTGCCCCGCCGCGGCGCACGCTGCCGGTGAGGCGAAAGGCCTCCACGGGGGCCCGCTTGCCCTGCGCCCCCCTCGCACCCCGCCCCGGCGCGAGGAGGCCGGGCGAGAGGGGCGGCGCCTTGAGGCTGAGGGGCGCGACGGCCTCGCTCTGCACCCGCTCGGGCCCCACCGCCTCCCGCGTCGCCTCGTCCACCAGTGTTTCTCCGTGCGCCGCCGCCATCAGCCTGGCCCCGCCCTCACACACGATCCCCGGGGCCCTGCAGATGCGCGGGCGCGGGCGCACCGGGCGGCGGTGTTGACGGCGTCGCCGAGCACCGAGTACTCGCACCTGCGCTCGTCCCCCACGATGCCCGCGAACACGCTGCGAGCGGGGCGGGAGGGCGGTCAGCGATGAACGAGGGCGGAGAAGCGCCGGCGGGGCGGGGGCGTCGGGGGCGCGCCGCCCGGTGGCGATGCCGATGGAGGCCGAGGCGGCCCCGAGGCCCCGCCGCCGCAGCGCCTCCCGCACCCGCACCTGCCGCCCCGCCCGCCTCGCCTCCCCGCCGCGGCGCGCGGGGCCGCCGGCGGGGGCGCACGGCGAAGGCGCAGGCGCGGAGGGGGTCGTCCGTGTGCGTGGCAGCGAGCAGGCCGTACGAGACGAGGCCCACGAATCCCTGCCGCCGAGGGGCCGATTCAGCGGGGGGAGAGGGGCGGGAGATCCGCAAGGGAGGCGCCTTGTCGTCGCAGAAGAAGGAGCGCACGACGCCGCCCGTGCGCGCCGCCGCCTCCTGCGCCCCCGCGCCCCCGCCCTCGTCACGCGCGCTCGCGTGGTCGGTCGATCGACCAGCCTTTGCGGCCGCCGGGGCGCCCGTGCGGCGGGGCGGGGGCGGGATGCGGTGCCGGCACTCGCCTGGGCGGCGGAGACGAAGAGGGCGAGGGCGCGGACGGCGGCCGGCTCGAGGCGCCCGCCGCGCGGCTGCCGGAAGGCGTCGTAGCGCAGGAAGAGGCTCGTGATGATCCGCAGCTCCTTGAGGAACCTGCCGGCCGGGGGTTCACGGGGCGCCGGGCGGGCGGGGGGTCGGGGCGGGCCCCGAGCGGGCGAGGACGGCGGCCTCCACGTCGGGGGCACGAAGGCGGCCAGCGCGGCCTCGTCCTCGGGGGTTCAGGCCCCGGCCCGGGCGGTGCGGGCGGGGCGGGCGCCCCCGCGAGGGCGGCGAGGAGGCCCGGGCGAGCGGTCGTCCAGAACTCCTCCCCCCGGCCTCGGGCGACCGCGCCGCCGAGTCGATCCCGAGGAGGCGCAGCACCTGCGGCGCGGCGCCCTCGGGCCGCGCGGCTTGGCGGGGGGCGGGCGGGGGGCGGGCGGGGGCGCACCGCCGCGCTGATGGAGACCTCGCCGGCCTTGGCGCGGGAGAGGCCTGCGCGAGCCCGGCGCTCGCGGGGGCGCTCGCGGGGCCTGGAGGGGGGCCCCCGCACCGGCCTCGAGCGAGCCCAGGGGCTCGCCCACCACGCACGCCTCGAACTTGCCGGCGTACCCCCCGAGCCTGAGGGGGAAGAAGCGGCCGCCGGTGACAGCGAGGTGGACGGCGAGGGACCCCGTGCAGGCGGCGAGCAGGGCGCCGGCCATCTCCGCCGCCGCCCGCGCCGCCCCCGCCGCGCCCCCGGCAGCCTCCGCGTAGACCATCAGGAGCACCGAGTCCCCGAGGAAGCTGCGCGCAGGGGGCGTGAGGGCGGCGCGAGGGCGGCGCGAGGGCGGCCCCCCCGCGCCCCGAGGCGCCGCACCGCAAGGCATCGGCGCGGTAGCGCCGGCTCACTTCCAGGACCTCCTGGAAAACGCCCTGCCGGCCGAGGCGCGGTCGATGCGCGATCCGTTCCGGGGCGTAGCTAGCTAAGAGAAAGGGTCGGGGAGAAGCGCGCACGTTGATCCTGGCGCTGAGCTCGTCGGCTCCCCGAGCCGGCTGCTGGTCGGCCAGGTCGAAGGGGCCAGGTCTGCTGCTCTCCTGCAGAACCTGAGCGAGCGCGACGGACCCGCTGATGTCCACGATGCAGCACACGCCCTGACGGATGGCGACGGGCCCGGGTAAGTCCGGCGCCCGGCCCGCGGTCGTTTCGAGGGCGGGCGGCGCCCGGCCGGCTGCTGCGTACGCGGACCCGCTCGCTCACCTCGAAAGGCTGTAGTTGCGGCTCCGCAGCCTCCGTGGCTTCATCCTTGACCCATGGCCATCGGTGGCGAACCAGGTCGGGGACGAACGCCCCGAGGCTTGGTGTGCCCCGCATGGCGATGTTTGCGTACGTCTTAGCTTGCCGCGTTTCACGTAGCTACGGTGCACATCGGGCGAGACCTATACGCGCCCGCCAATTGAAACTAAATACGCGCCGCGGCGAGGGCTGCTGCTGCAGCCTGCAGCACCGTCATACGTATACCGGTGGCCGCTCCCGGGGCTCCGTATACGTAGTGCTCTCGTGACTGGAAACGCCGAATTACGGTACCGGTGCCCCCCTCGCCGGTAGCTCAAGCGCGCGGCGCGCGCTGACGCTCGGACGTACGTCGACGTCGACGATTGCTATATATGTGATCACGGCTCATCATCGCGGCTCGTGCCAAGAGTCCATAGCATGCACGCGTACGTTGAGTCAGAGCGACCTCAGGGCCTGCCGCATTCCCGCGATCCCGCGCATGAGCACTAGTACCGCATCGCCCCCGTGATCGGGGGACTTCGGTGAAGGTCTGTTCGCCGTGGACGAAACGCACACGCGATGCCGAGCGGGGCGGCGGGCGAGGCGGGCGGCGGCTATTCCTGCCCCGCAACCTTCTGCTTCTTCCACTTGTGGGCCATCTCGAGGATCTTGAGGTTCGGGCGCGCCGCCGCCTCTGAAGCGGCGGCGTGAGGCGCGCGCGCAGGACAAAGGCGGCGACCTTCTCCGCTCGCACCGTCCGGGAAGACGTAGTCGTAGTACTCCTCCCAGCCGCCCGAGCTCTGAGGGTGCGTGTGAGCGCGTGTGGCGCCGGCGGCCGGCTAAGCAAGCGGGGGGCGGGGGCCGGGGCGGGGCGCACCCCATCGTCGGCGGTGATCTCGCGCCGCTTCTTGATGCGCTTCGGCAGCTTGCTCCGCACCTCGTCCTGGGGCGGCCGGGTGAGGCGGGGGCGGGGGGGCGGGGGGCTTCGGGGGCGGCCGACCTGGGAGAGCTTGTCGCCCTTGTCGGCCTCGAACTCGGTCCACTTCTCGAGCAGGAGGACGCGCTGGCGTGCGGGGCCGGTGAGCGGCGCGGCGCGGGGCGGGGGAGCGCTCCAGGGGGCCCTCGCGCGGACCTCCTCCTTCTGGTCGGGTTGCTTGGCGAGGAAGGCGTCGGCGCGGCGGAAGACCTCCCGCGCCATCTCCGCCTCCTCCGCCGGCCCCGCCTCGAACTGCGCGTACGAGATCCACACCTGGCCCCGCCCCGCCCTCAGCAGCCGCCCCCCGCCGCCAGCGGCCCGGACGAGAGAGCGGCCACACCTTGACGTGCTTCGTCCGCTCGAGGAGGCGCTCGTACAGGCGCCGCGTCCGCCCGTGGTCCCGCAGCGCGATCTCGAAGTCTGGGCGCGCGCGCCGCGGGATGAGAGGGGATGGGATGGGAAGCTCGGGGCGGGGCGGGGGCACCGATGTAGGCCTTCCAAATGACCTCGGGCATGTCGAGGGCCGGCTGCTGGATTGCCAGCTCGAAGATCGCCCGCGCCCGCTCGTGCTGCCCCCGTTCGCCCGTCGGCCCGGCGCGCGGGGCGCGAGGCGCGGGGCGGGGCGCGGGGCGCGGGGGCGCACCTCCCCGACGGTCTTCTCGAGGTCGGCGAACTTGGCCCACGCCGCGCAGTTCGAGGGCGCGTACTGGAGCCACTTCTCGTACAGGGCCCGACACCTGCGTGCGCCGCCGGCCCACGCGCTCGCTCCAGGGGCGCGGGGAAGGTAGAGGAAGGGGCGGGGCGAGCGGGGGGCGCGCCTCTCAATCTCGCCGAGCTGAAGCTCGAGCTGGATGTAGCCGCGGAAGATCTTCTCCTTGGGGGCCATGCCGACGGCGGCGCCCAGGACCTGGCGTGCCGCCTGCAGGTTCTTCTGCCGCACCTCGAAGTGCGCGTACATCAGCCAGATCTGCCGCCCCGTCAGATCGGCGCGGGGCGGGGCCGGCGAGGGGCCGAGCGGGGCGGGCCTTGGAGAATGAGAAGGCCTTGTGGGGGATGAGCTTGATGCAGGCTTTGTAGACCTCGCGCGTCTTCTCCGCGTCCTGCGGCCGCCGCCCTCGCGTCGGACGGGGCCGGATGCGATGCGGCGCGACGCCGGCGCACGGCGGCGTCGAGCTCCTCGTAGAGGGCGTAGTTGATCCATATGTAGACGTAGCGGTACCAGAGCCGCTTCTCCGACGCCGGCGGCACGTTCGCGATCGCCCGCTCGTACACCTGCCGCCCCGCCCCGCCCCCCTCGGTCCGGGGCGAGCGGGCCCAGGGGGGGGCGCTGCCGGCCAGACCTCCTCGATGCGCGCGCGGTCGCCGTTGGACTCCTCCAGCCGGATGTAGTCGAACCAGACGTCGTAGTTCTTGCTGTTCACCTGCCCCGCCGCTCGGCGGCCCGGCCCGCGGCGGGGCGGGACGGGACGGGGGCGGACTTTGAGCTCCTCCTCGTACTGGAAGCGGCGCTTGGAGAGGATGATGCCCTCCACGCTCTCCCGCTCCCCGTGCATCTTCTCGAACTGGATGTACTCCTGCCCGCCCACGCCCCGCCCGCTCGCAGCCGCCTCCCCGCGCGCGGGCGGGTCGCCGGCGCGGACCTTGTACAGGGTGGCGGCCTTGGCCTTGGGGACCTTGCTCATCGCGTACTTGTAGATCGTCCGCGCACGCTCCACCTGCGCCCCGCCGGCCCCCGCTCGCATACGCCCCGCCGCGCACTCCCGGGGCGGGGGGAGGCGCACCTCCTTGCACCGCTCCTCGAACTTGGCGAAGGTGATGAAGAGATCCTCGTCCTGAGTGGGCGGCGCCCGTCAGCAAAGGCGCCCCGCCCCGCCCCGGCTAAAGCACCGCCCCGGCCCGCCCCGCCCCGCCCCGCACCTCGCAGGTCTCGCCCAGCCCTTCGACGGCGCGCTCGAACACTCGCCGCGCCTGCGGTGGCGCTCGGCGCGGCGCGGCGGAAGCAGGGCCGGCGGGCGCGGGCGTGGCGGGGCGGGGCTAGGGAGGCCGCACCCGGTCGCGCTCCATGAGCCGCTCCTCGAACTTGGCGTACTTCAGCCACGCCTTCACCGTGTTGTGGTTGGCGATGTCTGCGCGCCCCCGCCTCAGCGGCAGGCAGCGGGCGGCGAGGGCGGGGGCGGGGCCGGGGGCGGGGGCGGACATCGCTCCATGATGCGGCGCGCGTGCTCGACCTCGCCGTAGCGGAGCTCCAGCTTCACGTAGCTCGTCCACGCGTGGTCGTCCGGGTTCCACTGCATCCACCTGCCGCGCGCCCCGCCCCGCCCGCCTCGGCGCGCGCCCCGCGGAGCCAGCCTCAGAGCCGGGCCCACCGCTCGAAGATTTGCCGCGATCCCGTGACGTTGCCGAGCATCTCTTCCATGTGCGCGTACTTGTACCACAGCTGGTCAACCTGCGGCGAGCGTGAGGGCGGGACGCCAGCGCGGCGGCGGCGGCAGTGCGGACCCGCGGCAGGAGCGTGACGGCTCGATCCCAAATGTTTCGCGCGTGGTTGATGAACTTGTTCTTCATTTCCATCTCCGCGTAACGCAGCCAGACGGTCGAGTTGCGGTAGTCAACGTCGATGGCGCGCTCGAAGACCGAGCGTGCGCTGCGGCGGCGGTCAGTGCGGGCCCCCGCAGGCGCAGCGCGAGCCGCTCACCGGGCGAAGTCCTTCTGGCTTTCCTCCCACGCTGCATACTTCACCCAGTTGGCCATCAGCGTCCTGTTCTTCCGAATGTTGTCCTCGAAGGTCTTCCGCTTGTTGAGGCTGCAAGGCAGGGCGTGAGCGAGCTTCGCATCATCGATGACGGCGTTCGAACATCCCCGTACCGATAGTCGGCCAGCTCCTCCTCATCTGTGATCTTCTGGCGAGGCGGCTTGAAGTCGGGGTCCTGCCTGTCCTTCGCTTCACGCAGAATCTGCTCCGCTGTGATCTGGACGGGCGCGGGCGTCTTGTTCTTGACCTGCGGCGCGATGGGGTGCTTGTGTGAGCAGTGCAATGGGGGAGCCGACCAGATGGGCGGCACCCGCGTCGTCTTCGGAAGCTTCTGGGCGAGAACGCCCGTAAGCTGCGATTTCGGCATCCCGACCGGCTGCGACTGCGACATTGCTGGGCCGGAGTAGGGACTCGACCGCAATCGATCTACACCAGTCGCGCTGCGCTGTGTGGTCGCACAATCGACTTTGCTCGTGCGTGCGATGCTAGGCTAGCTGCTGGAGTAGAGAAGGCGCCTGTACCCTGAGGGTCTGGGGGCGGGACGAAAGCCGTCCGGGTACACCTCTAATGGACGCGCTGTCCGGGGCGCCGCGAAGAGCTCCCGCCGGGGGCCTCAGAGTAGCAAAAGAGCTACGCAGCACGAATTTAGCACGTTTGAGCTCGCCATACCGCGACGGCGGTTCCGCGCCCGTTACGCATCGCTTCGTCTTCTTGTGGCCCGCATGGTCCGGTGAACGCGTAAAAGTGTTCGGAAGCAATGGGAGCACTAGCTAGCTCTCGCTCACCGTCGCCGGCCGCACGTGCATCCGACGTCATTGCAGACCGGGACGTCACCGCTTGAACGGCGTCGGCCGCGTACGCGTACGCGTCACTGCGATTCGCGATTCGCGAATCGACACGACCGTCAACCGGCCCCGCGCAACATCAGAAACACCGCATTCGCATCTTACGCGCTCGTCTCTTCTCCGGTTCGAGGCTCCATCAGCTAGCGCTCCCCGCTCCGGCCCAGCCGCAAAGAAGCTTCGGTTCGTCGCCATGGCCGCCCGTGTTTGCAAAGCCTTCATCCGGGACATGAAGAACTACCCCGAGGTTAGCCGCGCTCCGCCCTATGTGGTCCGGCTGTTGACTGATCCTCTGCTCCTCGGCTAGATCATTCCCCTTCTGGTTCCTGTCACTATCGCGTGCTCCTTGTCGGTTTACGTGACTTTCGGTCCGTCTGCGTACGCGTACGCGTTCGGATTCGCCCTGACCTCGCCCCCCGCGCGCCCAGCCAAGCTGCTCGCGACTGGCTCGAACGACGTCGCCCTCCGCAAGGAGAAGATGCAGGGCGACATTTTCGTGACGAGCCAGCAGGTGCGCTGCCTGGGCCGCGACTTTTCTTTGGCGCGCAGCCGCTCACGCCATCGCGCGCCCCCGCGCAAATGCAGTGGGAGCACGTGTCTCCCCTCAAGGCCTTCACGGGCTATAGCGGCCGCTTCCTCGGCTGGATGAGCGCTATCCCCGAGGCGAGCCGCCCCGGGCGCCCCTTCGATAAGCCGCCCCGCGCCCCGCTGACTCGGGCATTTCGGGCGCGCCCTGCAGGAGTTCCACGCCGAGCCGATGAAGAAGCTCCGCGCCGAGGTACGCTCGAGACTTTTCCGAGACCGCCCCGCCCCGCTCGCCCAGCTGACGCGGGCATTGCGCAGGCGAAGCTGAAGTTCGACGCCGAGCACGCCCGCATCGCCGCCGAGCAGGCCGCCTGGGAGAAGAACCACCCCCAGCAGTAGATCTAGACCGCAGGCCCAAGCCAGCGCAGTTTTCCGGGCTCCGAGAGAGTTCAACATTACGCACATAGTCTTTATCATGGTATTCTTGCCCTTTTTCCTTCTTTGAACTTGGCGAACGGCTGCCCGGCTAGGCAGATGTATTTGTGCACATGTAAAGTAGGACGGAGGTTTAGGAGCTTCTGCTTGTTCAGATCAGGGTCGGTAGGGTTGTCAGGTCGCATATTCGAATTTGAACCTAATGAATTTCCTGCCAGCCGCAGGGCCGCGGGCCGCTTTCCGCAGGAGGCTTTGATTCAGTTACAGTGCCGCCGGGCCCCGCTGCAGCTGCCGACCCGAGCTCGCGATCGAGCTCGAGTTTTGCAGATTGGGATCGAAGGTCCTTGGGCGGGCCACAGCAGGGGCCAGGTCTACCGGGCCCCGGTACCGGTGGGGCTTCACAGTGTTCTTGAATATTAATGGATGGCATCGATATCCATTTGGCTCTGTGCTCGCGAGAGGGTGCGCGTGGCCCTTCGAAGCAAATGATGTTCGTGCGAACGTGCATGGGCATCGGGGTGAATTCGAAAGCCGCGATTTTCTTGCAATTTTGGTATTTACAGAGTGCGGTGAGGCGCCCTCAGAGACGCTCGAGATCTAGATGTGTTTGGGATGCGGGGCCGGGCGAGGCGCCAGCTGCAGGTCACGTGGGCGGGGGCGGGCCGCCGTAGGAGCGGCGCGCCTGCGGGGGCCCGAAGCCCGGCCCGACGCCGTGGCCGGCGCCGCCGTAGCCCCGCAGGTGGCCAGGCTCCAGCGCCGCGCGGTCTGCCTCCGGGATCTGCATGCGCGCCTTGCTTTCAGCGCGCGCCGCTCTGGGGCGGGCGGGGCGGGCGGGGCGGTGCGGTGCCCGCCTCCATGGTCCACTCGTCCGTTTCCCAGGGCTCCTTGTCCTCGTAGGCCGCCGGCGGGCGCCGCTCCGCCGCCCCGGCGCCCCTCTCCGCCCCGACGTGCACCAGCTGCGAGTACCTGAGGAACCGAGGTGCGGGCGCGGGCGCGGGGCGTGCACCGAGGCGGATCTCTCGCCGAAGAGCAATTCGCGAACGATTCCCGCCGTCACGGCCTGCGGCGCTGGCGTCGAGGGGCGGCAGCTGGTGCGGTGCAAGTGCCCGAGGGACGCACCGGGTCGCGCATGCGCGCTGCCGCCCGCTCTCTGACGGAGGCGAGCTCGTCCTCGTCCTCGTCGCGGTCTTCGATCGCCTGCGCGAGGGTGGGGCAGACGTACGCGCGGAGGGGGGGACCGCACGGCGCTGGCGGGCGTGGGCGCAGGGACCATTACGAACTCCTCAGCCGCCACGCCGAGCGCGCCCTGTGCGATGGCAGCATTCTGTTCTCGCCGGACCGCGCCCTGCGATCGAGAGCTGCAGCGCGCGCTCGAAAGCGCTTGCAGCGCTCACCGGCCTCGCCGTCACGCGGGCTGTCCAGCCGGTATTCGATGGGTGGGACATCGTAATTCGAGCGGGGGGGGGGTATGCTGTAGTAGCCAGGCCGTCGGACCGACTGCTACGTTGTCAAAAACCTGGCGTCGCGAGTCCTTGTCAGGCCCTCGAGCTTGCTGGCCAGACGCAGCAACCTCCTGTGTTTCTCGCTTCTTGTTCCCGTACTTCTCCGTCCTGTCTACGGCTACGTCCCGCGCTTCGCCACAACATCTAGCATGCCGGCCCCGACTGTAGTCCGAGAAGCTACGGTAGCTGAGGTGCGCACGTCACATGATCGCTCCCGTCGCACCTGACACCTCCCAGGGGAAGCGAATCAAAGTCGAGCTCGGCGACATCACAAACTCGGACGCGGGTGAGCCAACTCGCTGCCTTCGCTGCATTGAGCGCACTCACGCGTACGCGCAGAGGCGATTGTAAACGCAGCGAACGAGCGGCTCGCGCATGGCGGCGGCGTCGGTGCATCCCTTGGCGTCTATCGAGCGCGGCGCTAATGTGACATCCGCCCGCAGCCGGAGCGATCTCTCGCAAGGGCGGGCCGATGGTGCGCTCCGCCCTCGCGAGCGCCGCTCGCTCTCGGCGCGCCGGCCGACGCCGGGGCGCCGGTGCAGGTCCAGAAGGAGAGCACTGACTACGTGAACGAGCACGGCCTCGTGAGGACGGGGACCGTGGCCGACACGGGGCCAGGGAAGCTGAAGTGCAAGCGTCTGGTACGCGATCCCCGCCGAGCCGCACCAGCGCGCTTCGGGCCGTCGCTGAGGCTGCGAGGCAGATCCACGCGGTGGGCCCGATCTGGGAGTCTGGGCGCAGCGACGAGCCGGAGCTGCTCCGCTCGGCCGTGCAGTGCGCTCGCTGCCGCATCCGATCCGGCCGCCCCCTGACGCCGCCCGCAGCAACAGCCTGCTGCGGGCCTCGCAGCTCAAGCTCAAATCCATATCCCTCCCCGCCATCTCCAGCGGCATCTTCGGGTCCACCCCCGCCCCCCCAACCCCTCCCCCCCCCCGTTCCGCCCGCGCCCCCTCCTTACGAGCCCGCCCCACCAGCTTCCCGAAGCCTCTCTGCGCCAAGATCATGTTCCAGGTGGCGCAGGATTACTTCGCCGAGGCCCGCGAGGACTCCCTCGAGGTACCCGCCCCCTTCCGCCGTCCCCGTACCCCTCCATGCGTGGAACCCTCCCCCCGCAGGAGGTCCGCTTCACGAACTTCGACGATGAAACGGTACCCCGGCATGTGGAGGGGTACGGCGGCGCCTCGCCTGACTTCCTCCGCCCCGCAGGTCGACATCTTCAAGGCCGAGTTCGACCGGGTACCCCTCCGCCCCCGCCCCCGCCCCCGCCCCCGCCCCCGCCCCCGCCCCCGCCCAGACTTGTACGGGGGCAGTGCTTCGGGAACCGGAAGGCGGCGGCGGAAGCGACGGCGGAGGCGCGGAAGGCGGCGGCCGAGTTCGAGGAGGAGGAGCTGGAGCGCAGCAAGGCATCCTGCTTGCCCTCCTGATCCCTCCTTTCCCGGGGGTCACGCGCCCACGCAGGAGAAGCGGCCCCGCAGCGAGGCGAACGAAGAGGACCCGGGGGAGGAGAAGAAGTGAAGGGCTCACATGTGTGTACACGACAGGGCGTCGGGAGATCCATCGCCACGCCACGCTGGCGCCAGTGAGATGCAGGCTCCACGTAATGTGTGAGATTAGCCAAGAATTTCGATAATGCAGATCGTCGGACGAATCTTTGTTTGTTTCGAGAGTCACCGCCAGCGCCGGGCCGTGACCATGATCAACTAACACGCTGATGCCGTCATTGGACGCTGTGGGCATGTGCGCGCATGCGCAGCGCGCGCTCGTCAGCCGAGCGGACTCCATGATTGAGGGCAAACGCCTGCGGCAGTGCCATCATGCCAAACGCCTGTATTATGAAGGCCCTGAGGGCCGCCGGGCCTCCAGGCTTCGAATTCAAACTTGAAATCATGATCAAGTTACCAAGTTAGCTGGGCTGTGAAAGCAAATTAAAGTGAGCTTCAAGGCTTTCGCGAAGACTCGGCTCGGCGAGTTCTGAGGGCTCAGTGGCTCGCAATTGCAGTCGCTTGCAATTGTTGATGATCCCTACAGCTATCTAGGCTAGGAGGGTCTGGTGGTAGAAAAACAAATTTCTCGGATAGGTCCGGTCAGGCAGGGAGGGTGTTGCCCCCCTCCCCACGCGCAGGTGTTTCCAGCGGCTCGGCCGGACCATATAAGAGGGACTGGTGGTAGACCTGCGCTGCCGATTTCGAGCGGCGGCAACGGGTATGTTTCTACTGCGTCTTCTTGCTGCGCTTTTTCGCGCCCGCCGCCGCCTCGCCCTTGCTGCCAGACGACGCCAGGCTCGAGAGCAACACATTGAAAAGAACCTGGGGTGGCACGGGATTCACGGGGGGGGGGGGGGGCGCGGGGCGGGATACAAAGGGGGTACGGGGTTTCGAACCTGGACAGCGTTGAGGAAAAGGGCCCGTGCCGCAAACTGGTCGTGGGGCGGTACCCGGGGAGTCGGGGGGAGGAGGCGGTGGGGGGGCGCGGGGCCGGGGGCGGGGCGCACGGGGATGTAGCGGAAGGAGACGAGGTGGGCGACGGGCCAGATGGTCCAGTTCATGAGCATCGCGCCCCCAAGGTTGCTCCGCACCTGCGCCGAGCGGCGTGCCGGCACGCCTCAAGACGGGCGAGCGGGGGGTGCGACGTTGGGGGGCCGCACCGCCTTCAGGGAGTTGCCGGGGGAGAGCTTCGCGAATTCCATAAAGATGAAACTTCGATGCGGACGGTGAGGGGAGAACATCAGTTCGGAAGGGGAGGGGTACTCTCACAAGAGGGACGTGAAGACAGGCGCGAAAACGATCTGGTCGCTGCGAGGCGGGACCATGAGCGGGGTGCGTGGTCCGGACGGCAAGGGGTACGCTCACAAAGCCGTCTTCACGATGATGGCCTCGGGCGAGGAGGGCGCGTGCGGGTACAGGACCGTCTCAATGAAGCCGTACCTGCGCGGCACCTCAGTCGAGGAGCGGGAAGCAGAGTCCGTGGAGGGCCGCCGACCAGTAGTGGCAAATCGGACCATGGAGCAGAGCGCCGAAGAGGACGAAGCGGATCGTCTCGAGCGGGGAGAAGCTGGAGAGCTTGGGGAGCTGCGAGATCAGATTGCCCAGCAGGCAGCCGACGGCGCTCGTCGCGATCTTGGTCTCGAGAGGCTGCGCGCGGGCGGCAACCAGCGGTCGGCGTCAGCGGTCCCCACTCGGCGTCGCCGTCGCTGGGAGTGAACCAGCGCGCGCGCGCGCGCAGAGCTTAGCTAGCGCGTAGCTCCCACGCACGAAGTCATTGATGGATTTGATGTACTTCGCGTAATACTCCGCGAAGGCCGGCGGCAGCGAACCCGCGATGTTCAAGGTTTCCGAGCCGGCAAGGGCCGGGAGGGCCACGAACTCGAACGCCAGTACTGCGAGTACTTCCACCGTTAGGATGGAAAGCGTCTTCGAGAGCCCCATGGATTGCGCTGAACAGGGTGTTCTGCTGCGTTGCTATTCTGCTCAGCCACAGGCTATAGCTAGCGGCCGGTTCTTCGCCACAGCGAGATCGGCGGCGGTTCAGAGAGCAAACTTCGACGAGACGACGTACCCCCCGACCCACAAAGCCGCCGAAGCGGGCGTTCTATGGTTCGTTCGCCGACTTATTCAACCAGGCCTGCTTGTACTAGCATTAAAGCTAAACTACTCCTTCCCCAGGACGAGGGGCCTTCACGGCGTCAGCAACGCTCGCTCAGAACTGCCGGGTGCGCGTGTGTGGGCTATAGAAAGCTATTTCGGTGCCTATAGAATGCTATTTCGAACTCGCTAGTGCCGTCCACCGCCGAAGGCTCAAGAATCCCCCGAACCCCGAGGCCCCCTTTCGCAGCTGCGGCCGGTCTTTTCTAACGCCTGCACAGCAAATCGACAGCTATTCCGGAGACCCTCAAGAGCGTGACTAATATCCCCAAGGACGAGGACGACGATAGGTGCGTGCCTGGGCGACCGTTTCGAGCCGGTCAGGGCGATCCGCCTGTGGTTTCACGCGGATCATCCCAGCTCGCTCAGCGCTCTGAGCCGCGCCTGACTGCGCCCGCAGCAAGATGCCGCTGTCAGAGCGTCGCTCCCCGCGCACCGGCACCAAGGCCCCCTCCTCGGCCAACCGGACCCGCCGCGTGCGTAGCTGGCTCTTTTAGCCCGCACCGCTCTTGTGCTGAGAGCCTGGCGGCGGGGCGCAGCCGCAGTCGCCGCCGACAGCGGAGCGGAAGCCGATCGTGGGGAGCAGCGGGCAGCGGAAGGCGGTGACGAGCCCGACGGCGCCGCGGGAGGAGGCGGGCGGGCCGCTCTCGCCGATCGTGCCGCCGCAGCAGTCCTCCGCCGCCTTCAACGAGAACGTCGCGCTCAACCTCGTCGCCTCCCAGGCGGGCCCTCGCGCCACCCCCCACGAGAGCGCGCGCCCCCCTCACCCCTCTCTCCGCTTCGCCGCGCGCAGATGCAGGGGCTCGCGGTGTCGCCCGTGAAGCAGAAGCAGGCGCGCTCGGAGCTCGCCTCGCCGGCGGTCGTCGAGGCCGCCGCCGCCCTCGTCGGCTCCGAGCAGGAGAACAAGGCCCTCGAGGACATCGGTGGGCGGCGGTCTCTCGCCTCTCGCGGCGGCTCGGGCGGCTCTGAGCGCGCCGCCCGCCCGCGCAGTCTCGGCGGACAAGTACCGCGAGGTCCTCGAGCTCCTCCGCGAGCAGCAGGTGCGGAGATGGAGGACCCCGGCTCGCATCCGGCCGGCGCGCCCCGCTGAGGCGCCCCCGCAGTCCCGCATGGAGGAGCTCCTGAGGGAGCGCAAGAACGTGCAGGAGAAGCTCCAGCAGGCGAGCCGGGGAGCCGCGCCGCGCGGGCCGGGTCGGGTCAGCTCTGAGCTGGTGCGGGGCCAGGTGGTGGAGCAGGCGGCGATGGTGCGGCAGATGAGCGACACGCGCGTCGAGCTCATCAAGCGCCAGTTCGAGCAGCAGGCGCGCCCTCCCTGCCGGCCCCCTCGGCCCAGGCCGCCTCTCACCGGGCGGCCGGCAGATCGAGAGCAAGAACGCGCACATCGAGGAGCTGCGCCAGCGCATGATGAACTTCAAGGTGCGGGGGCGCACCCCGGCCCCTTGGCCGCCCCGCGCCCCCTCAGCGCCCCCGCCCCGCAGGATGCCCAGCAGGCCCCCGGCGCCTGCTGCGGCGTCCTCGGCTTCAGCGCCATCTCCTGGTACCCCCATCCTCGCCGTGCACCCCGGCGGGTCCCTGACGGGGGCGCGCACCCCCCGCGGCAGCCTGAAGTTCCTGTTCCGGCCGCTGGACGAGGGGGCGGGCCCGAGCGGGGTGTCGCAGGACTCGGTGGGGAGCGGGAGCAGCGGCGGGGACGGGGCGTCGCCGTCGGAGCGGGAGCTGCGGGCGGCGGCGATGGAGCAGCACCACTCGAGCCCGGGGTGGCCCTCCCCCGCCCACCACGCCCCCCTCTCGGCCTCGGCCGTCCACTCCGCCATCCTCGCAGCCGCCGATCGCGACCGCCCCTAGACCGCACCACGCCAGGCGAGCCCCACGTAGCCTTAGCGCAGCGCAGAGGGGGCCCGAGAGGCCCCACCGCCCCCGCGACTTCCCCGCGCGGCGCCCCCGCAACCCCTGTAGCTAGCCTGAGGCCGCCCGCCGGCTTGCTCCAGCCTCCACCGCGCTTCTGCCCGTTTCAGAGGGCGAGCGCCCTGTAGTCTCCTTGCCAGTGCCGGTACCCGGTGTATGAATATTGCTATCTGACGTTATCTGACGTTGGTATTTGAGTTCGAATCCGCCCAACCGGCATCATGCCATGACGGCATCTCGAGAGAGAGCCGCTGACTCGAGTGAGCTTCCTGGACATCTGATCATGAGTCTCAAGAATACAGATCGATGCGGAGCGCGTTCGGGATGTGCAAGGGCGGGACGCAATGGAAACTCGCGATTCTCCGGTTCTCGGGAAAACACTACGTCGGACAAAGCTATCCTAGCTACGCATAAAACCTATATCGATATCAACATTATGGCTAGCGTTACGCAGTAGACGACTCCGCGACTCAGCGGGCAATTGCCGGTACCGGATACGGAGTCCGGACCAGAAAATATTCAAGATTAAAGACGCCCTGAAGGCGCCTAATGCAAGCACGAACAAACTGGAGACTAAATGTTGCAATCTTCTCGGTAAAGGCACACGAATGACTGAATACCTTGAAACTAATCGGAAGTCTACGCTGAAAAAAGTAAGGCAAAGCATTAGACACTCGGAGTCTCGAATCTGCACGTCGCGAAACGTGAGCGTGCCAGACACAAAACCACTGACTGAACAGGAGTCTGAACTGAACTGTGAACGGCAGAGACAAAAATGTGGCGGCCTTCACGGTGCAGCCGTTCGGGGCGGGAGTGCTCGATCTCGCTCCGCCGGCTGGGCCGCGGAGGCCTGGATCTGATCTACGGCGCACGCGGCGCGCGCAAGGAGAATGTACACCTGAAAAAACGGGTCGATGACGAATCGAACATGCACGCTGGAGGCTTCGATTGAGGGGGCCTCGGAGCGGGTGGAGGGCTCAGAGGGACAGGAGGAGGGCGGCGGCTGCGACGGCGCCGTCGTCGCGGGCGGCGGCGGCGGCGCAGGAGTCGGGGGATCCCGCGGATGCGGAGGAGGAGGCGGGGGAGTCGGGCGAGCTCCCCTCCGCCGGCTCCGCCCCCGAGTCCTCCTCCGAGAGCCCCGCCCCCGCCTGCCGGTGCGGCCGCCGCGCCGCCGGCGGCGAGAGCGCCGTCCGCCGCTTCCCGCGCGTGGAGAGGGGCAGGACGGGCGAGGAGGGCGGCGCGGAGGCGTGCGGGCGGGCGCCGAGGCTGAGCTGCGAGGCGGCGCGGGCGAGCCCGTGGTCGTCCCGCGAGGAGGGGACCTCGGCGCCCGCGCGGCGCGGGCCCCGGTGCAGCTGCCGCCGGCCCCGCGCCGCCCCCGCCGCTGCTGCCCCCGGCTCCGACGCCGCGCGCGAGAGGAGGGGCGGGAGCGGCGACATCGGCGGGCCGCTCAGGCCCGACAGGAGCGGCGAGGACTGCGGGCGGCGATCGGCCGACGGACGGGTGCACGCGACGAGGGGAGCGGGGGGTTGGCGGACCTCGGGCGTGCGCTGGATGGGCGTACCGCGTCCCGAGAGCGGCGTGCCGGCGCCGGACGAGGCGGGGGTACAGCAGCCGGAGGGCATCCCGCAGTGAGAGGGGGTGGAGGCGGCGCGGGAGAGGGCGGTGCGGGGGAAGGGCGCGAGGTGGAGCATGGAGAGGCGCTCGAGGGTCGCCTGCTCCAGCGGCATCCGCTGGCGGGAGAAAAGGAGGCCGACCGCGATCACGTGCGCCGACTCGAAGGCCTCCCCGGCGCGGACGCCGCGCACCGAGACGGGGAACGCCAGCGCTGCCATCGAATTCGAATTTTTAGATTCGAAATCGCATTCGGCGGCGGGCTGGCTCGAGGGCACCCGTCATGAAGCCGGCGTCGGTCGCGGCGGCGCTGCGGAGGAGCGCGTCGGGCGGCGAGCGGCCGATGTCCTGCGTCCACCGCACGCGCCTGCGAGTTGGGCTGCCTCAGGCGCGACGCGGAAATGAGGCGGCGGGGCGCGCTGACCGGGTCGAGAAGGCGCCGCCGACGAGGCTCTGGCCGGCGGCGATCTTGATGCCGTCGGCGGCGGCCGCCATGGCCTCGATCACGGCGACCGAGGCGTCGTCGTGCGCGATCCCCCGCTGGAAGAGGAGCCCGTCCCCGGACTCCGAGCACGGCATCCAAATCTCACCTGGGGTCAGCGAGCCGCCTGGGGTCAGCGAGGCTAGCGCGCAGGCGCTGGCGCCAGCGAATTGAAGGCGGAGCGAACCGTAGCTCCACCCTGGCACCGACCCCAGGATCCCATCGAGCAGGGACGTGACGCGATCATGCACGAAGTCGGCCGGGAGTGCGATGAAAATAGGCGAGCTGGGCAGCACGAGCTGCGGCGATGAGAGGGGCGCCATGCTGTCGAGCTCGAGCAAGCGCTGTCGAAACAAACTGCAGCTGCTGGGGAGTTGGCTGCGCCGGCAGCTGCTGCAAGCGCTTGTGGGATTGCTGCTTTGTCTAGCCTCTGCTGTCGACGTCTGGCCTAAGCGCGAGCGTTGCCAGGCTGCTGCAGGTTGCGCGCGCGAGAACCAAATCAAAAATCAGACGTTGTTCTGGACTGATCAGACGAGGTGCGCATGCGCACGCACGCGTTGAGGGGAAAGACCAGATCACCACAGCTGCAGCTGCAAGTTCCTGCAACTGCAAGCTGCTGCCGATCGAGCGATGACGCAACAGGGAAAAGACCAGATCAGAAAGTGGTTCGTTTGCGCTGCACAGCTTCAGGGCGAGCTCGAGGAAGCTTGCAGAGTTGACGTACGTTCTAGATCTCACGTGCACTGCGGCTGTAGATCTAGACGCTGACGCGTACATGAAGAGATTCTCGCTGGTCTCCAATGCAATTCAGAGGATGGAAAGGAGAACTGGTTTTGGTGCCTCAATCGCGCGCTCCTGTCAAATTAAATGTGGTGCGCGCGCGCGCCGCGGCGCGCGTGACGCCGACGAGCGTAATTGGTGACAGGACCCCAAGTCGAGGAGGAAGTTACGAAGGCTCCGGATGGATGCGGCGAGCGGCTGCAGCGCGGCGCGGTACCCGCCCGACCAGGTCTGCGCTGCTGCAGACGGGCCGGCGCTGCGCGGCTCGATGCTTATGCTCATCGCAATCGTTGGTTGGCGCCGAGAGCGCCGGGAGCCGGAGCGCCGGGAGCGGGCTTGCGGGGGTACAGGCACCAGGAGCTGCTGCCTGTGCCAGCTGGAACACCATTAGGGGTGCCATTCAAGGGCTGAGGGGCGTCGGAGCTACCGGATTGCACTTTGACCAAGTACGATCGTTGGAGAGCGCTTGCGGGTCAGCAGGTCGTCAGCGCGTACCGGGAAGCGCCTGCCGCGCCTAGCACAGGCCCGCAGGCGCGTTTCCCTTGAATTGGAGTTCAGCTACGGGCTCACTGTGGCGTGCACCTGCAGCGCAGGCCGCAGGCGGCGGCGGGAGGAGCGCCAGTCTGTAGAAAGCAGCCATCTAGGCGCTGCCTCATGCGGCTAACGACGGAATCTTAGCTCAGAAATGGGCTGCAGCTGCAGTCGCGGGGCCGTTGCGCCGTATCCAGGCAAGGCAACTGGTCCCGCGACCGCGCGGACGGCGCGTAGCCGGAAGGGGTCGGCTCAAGGAGATCTTGCGGAGCTGGAGACGCACAGGCAGGAGGTCGAGCTCAAAGTCTCGAAGACGCGAGGCGCGGCCGGCGCCCACCTCCCCGCCCCGCACCGACGCGCGCGATCCTCTCTCCCATGCCGACCGCGCCTCGCAGTTGTCCGCGTCTTTGTCTCCAGCACCTTCCGGTTCGCCGCCCCCGCCCCGGCCTCCCGGCCACGGGCCGCCGGCCTGACCTCGCGAGGCGCAGGGACATGGTGCGCGGGGCGGGGGCGGGGGGGGCGGGGCGAGGTGCGCTGAGCGGGGCGCAGAAGGAGGACCGGGACGCGCTGAACGCGAAGTGCTTCCCGGCGATGCGGGCGCTGTGCGCCCAGCGCGGCCTGCTCTTCGTCTCCATCGACCTCCGCTGGGGCGTCACCGCCGCCGTGCCCGCCCCCCGCCCCGCCCCGCCCGCCAGCGCCGCGCGACCCCCGCCGGCCCTCACGCCTCCTCTGCGGGCAGGACACGGAGAACAACCTGACCATCCAGATCTGCCTCGACGAGGCGCCCGCCCGCCCCGCCCCGCGCCCGCGCCCCTGAGGGGTGGGGGCGGCCCCGCTCACTGGCGCCCCCACCGCCCCTCCAGATCGACAAGTGCCGGCCGTACTTCGTCGGGATCCTGGGTGCGCGCGCGCGCCGACGAGCGCCCCCCGCCCGCCTCCCCGAGGCCCGCCCCGCCAGGCATGCGCTACGGCTGGGCCCAGCAGACCGACGGGTGCGCCGCGTGCCCCCTCGTCCCCCGCCTTCGCTCCCGCCTCCCTCCGCCCCTCGGCGTGCGAGCTGGGGCGCGGGGGCGCGGGGGCAGGTCGGACGCGCTGCTGGCGGCGACGTTCAAGCACGCGGAGAAGAAGAGCAAGTACAAGTGGCTCAAGAAGTACCGCGACCGCTCCGTCACCGAGGTGCCGCCTGCGCGGGCCGGCGCCGCGCCTCGCGGGGGGCCTGAGGGCGGGCGGGGGTACAGCTCGAGATCATCTACGCGGCGCTGGACCAGCCGAAGAAGGACACGTACGGCACCTTCTTCTACTTCCGCGCCCCCGACTACCGTCCGCCCCGCCTCCTCCCCGCCCTGCGTCCTCCCCCCGACCCTCCGCAGGGCCCCCCGGGGCCGAAGGCATGAGCGCGGACGAGCTGGCGGGGTACCGGGACACGGACGCGTGGCGGCTGGAGCGGCTCGCCGCCCTCAAGCAGCGCATCCGTGACTCCGACTTCCCCGTGCGCGGGCGCGGGCGCGCTCCGGGGCCGGCTGCAGGCGTGCCGAAGAGGCGCTCCGGGGCCAGGTGTACGAGCCGTACGGGAGCGTGGGGGAGCTCGCCGAGCGCCTCCGCTCCGACCTCGAGGCGGTGCGGCGCCCCGCCCCCGCCCCAGCCTCGGCCGCCGCCCCCCCGGCCTCCTGAGAGCACGCGGCGACGCCGGGGACTCCGGGGGCGGGGGGGCAGGTGATCGTGCGGGACTTCCCGGAGGCGACGCAGCCGACGCCCCTCGAGCGCGAGCGCCAGGCCCACGAGGCAGCCCCCGGCCCCGCCCCGCCCCGCCCCGGCTCCCCTCTGAGAGGCGCCGCAGGCCTTCGCGGAGATGCGGCGGCGGGTGTACGTCGGGCGCTCCGCCCTCATGGCCCAGCTCGACCGCCTCGTCGAGGGTGCCCCCCCGGCCCCGCCCCTCCCTGCCCCCCGCTCCTCCTCCCGCCGAGGCGCCGCGCCGCGCCCCGCGCCGCGCAGAGGAGGGCCCGCCGGTGTGCGTGCTGGGCGAGGCCGGCGCCGGCAAGAGCGCCTTCATCGCCAACTGGGTCCACCGGCGCGCCCGCCCCGGCCCCCTCCCGCCCCGGGGGGCGGGCGAGCGAGCGAGGGTGGCGGGGCGCAGGTACCGCTCGCGGCGCCCGAAGGACTTCATCTTCATCCACTTCATCGGTGCGGCCCCGGGCGGGGGCGGGCGGCGGGGGCGGGGCGGGGGCGGCGGAGCGAGGCGGGTGCGGGGCGGGGCGCAGGCGGCTCGAACGAGAGCGCGTCGCACGTGAAGCTGGCGCGCCGCCTGCTGGCCTCCCTCGAGGACGCCTTCCCCGGCAAGCTCGAGGCGGAGGCCCCCAAGGACGCCGACGAGGCCGTGCGCGCCCTCCCCGACCTCCTCATCCAGGCCGCCGCCGCCCTGCCCCGCCCCGCACGCATCTGCCTCGTCCTTGGTGCCCCCCGCCCCCGCCCCGCCGGCGCGGGCGGGGGTGATGCCGGGGCGGGCGGGGGCAGACGCGCTGGACCAGCTGGAGGAGGCGCCGGGGGCCTCGAGCCTCGCCTGGCTCCCCAAGTCCTTCCCCCGCAACGCCCGCCTCGTCGTCTCGACGCTCCCGGGGCGCGCCCTCGAGGCCACGCGCGAGCGCGGCTTCCGCGAGCTCCGCGTCGAGCCCCTCGCCGAGCCCGTGCGCCCCGGCCACGCTGCTCCCGCGCTGCTCCCGCCCCGCCCCGAGCCGCGCGGGCCCGCCCTGCTCTGGCGCGCAGGAGCAGCGGGAGATGATCCGGGAGTACCTCGGCCAGTACGGCAAGGCGCGCCGGCGGCGGCCGCTCGGCCCCGCGCGGCGGCGGCTGAGGCGGGGGGGGGGCGCAGCGGCTGGAGGAGGGGACGGTGGAGCGGATCGTGGGGGCCCCGCAGGCGCGCAACGCCCTCTACCTCCGCACCCTCCTCGAGGAGATGCGCATCTTCGGCGACTTCGAGAAGGCCCGCCCCGCCCCGCCCCCCGCCCCGCCGCGGCCCCGCGCCTGTGTGCGCTGACGGGCTCGCGGCAGGTGGCGGAGAAGCTGGAGAGCTACCTGGCGGCGGCGACCGTCACCGCCCTCTACGACGCCATCCTCCACCGGTCCGCCCCCGCCGCCCCCGCCCCCCGCCCCCGGCGCGACGCCCGCCCCGCGGTGGCCGGGGCTGAGGGGCGGGCGGGGCGGGGGCAGCTGGGAGGGCGACTTCAAGGAGCTCCCCGACGTGCGCGCCCCCGCCGGCGCTGCCCGGCCGCCTGCAGCTGCCCGCAGCGGGGGGCGCTGAGGGGGCGCCGGCGGCAGGTGATGCGCCTCGTCGCCGTCTCCCGCTACGGCCTCACCGAGGAGGAGCTGATGAGCCTCCTCGCCCTCCCCGCCGCCCGCTGGTGCGCTGGCCGCCCCGAGGGGAGCCGGGCGAGCCGCGGCGGCTGACGGCGGCGCGGGGGCAGGTCGCCGCTGCACTCGTCGATCGCCGACTCGATGGTCGTCCGCTCCGGCTGCCTCAACTTCTTCCACAAGGCCCCCGCGCCCCGCCCCCGCCCCGCTCGGCCCCTCTGAGCGCCAGCGCGCAGTTCATCGCGGAGGCGGTGGCGCAGCGCTACCTGCGGGGCGGGCAGCCGGAGCGCCTCCGCGTCCACCGCGTCCGCCCCCGCCGCCCCGGCCCCCGCACCCCGCCCCCGCCCCCGAGCCCGCCCCGCCCCGCCCCGCAGCTCCTCGCCGACTTCTTCCAGCGCCAGCCGATGAGTGCGCGCGGCGCCGGCCCGCCGCGGGGCGGCGGGGCGCCGACTGCGGGGCGCGCGGCGCGCAGGCGAGCGGCGGGTGCAGGAGCTGCCGTACCACCTCGCGAGCATCCGGGACATGCCGCGCCTGGCCGACTGCCTCTCGTGCGCGGCGGCCTGAGCGAGGAGGAGGGCGGGGGGCGTGCGCCGGGGGCTGAGGGGGCGGGCAGGGACCTGGAGGTCTTCTCGGCGCTCTACAAGGAGAGCACGGTGTTCGAGCTGTGGGACTACTGGCGCAGGGTCGGCGAGGCGGCGAGCCTGGTCGAGTGCTACCGCAGGCGCCTCGACGAGTTCGAGAGGAGGAACGCGGGGGAGCCGCTGGCGCGCCCCCCTCCCTCCTCCCGCCTGCGGGGCGCCTGACGCGGGGGCGGCGCAGCGGCTGGCGAACCTGCTGGTGAAGGTGGGGCAGTTCATCGACGAGACGGGCAAGTACGACCAGGTCATGGTCCGCCCCGGGGCGGCACCTGCGGCCCCCGAGCGCCGGCTCACGGGGCGGGGCCCGCAGCCCTTCTACGAGCGCTCCCTCGGCATCCTCCGGAGCGCCCCCGGCGGGGAGGTCGACCGCCAGGCCCGCCCCGCCCCGCCCCGCTCCCCGCCTTGGCGCTCACCTCTGCGCAGGCGGTGGCGGCGGTGATGTCGGAGATGGCGAAGCTGCAGTGCCGCCTGGGCCGCACCGCCGACGCCGTGCGCCGCGGCCCGGAAGGCGACCTTGCGCGGGGGGGCGGGGCCCTGAGGTGGCGGGGGCGGGCGGGGGCAGGTGCCGCTCTTCGAGCAGTCGCTGGCGATGGCGGAGGAGACTTTCGGGGGCGACCACGAGGAGGCGCCCCCGCCGCCCCCGCCCCCCCTCTAGCACGCCCAGCCCGCTCCACAGAGGCTCCTCACAGGACTTTCTCGCGCTGCCTCGCTCGCGGCCTGAGGCGGGGCGGCCGCGCGCGGCCTCGCAGGTGGCGTTCGTGCTCAACAACCTCGGGACGGCGTACCAGGAGCTCCGCGACTACGACCGCGCCATCCCCTTGTCCGCCCCCCGGGTGAGCCGCGGCGGCGGGGCGGGGGCCGAGGGGCGGGCGGGGCAGGTTCCAGCGGGCGCTGGCGATCTACGAGGGGCGGCGGGGGGCGGAAGACCCGTCGGTGGCCCGCGCCGTGGCCAACCTCGCCCTCGTCTACTCCGACCAGGCGCCCCCGGCCCCGGCCCCGCCCCGCCGGCGGAGCTGCCCGCACGCGAGCCCCGCTGACGCGCCCCCGCCGCAGTCGCGCTACGAGGAGGCCCTCGCGAGCTACTCGGTGCGGGCTGGGCCCGAAGGCCCCGCGCCGCAGGGGGCGCCGGGGCGGGGCTGAGGGGGCGGGCGGGGGCAGCGGGCGCTGCGGATCTGGGAGGAGGCGCTCGGCAAGGAGCACCCTGAGGTCGCCAGGTCCGCCCCGCCCACCGCCCTGCCCTCCCGCGCCCAGGCCCACGCGCCGGCAGCGTGCTGAACAACATGGCCCTCATGTACCACTCCGAGAAGAAGTGCGGGAGTGTTCTCCGCTGGGCGGCCGCCGTGCGCGCCGGAGGGCCTGATGCGGGGGCGGGGCGGCAGGTACGGGGAGGCGGTGCCGCTGTACCTGCGCTCGCTGAGGATCAAGGAGGCGTACCTGGGGCGGGAGCACCCCTCCGTCGGCACCGCCTACAACAACCTCGGCCTCGTCTACAAGCCCGCCCCCGGCCCCGCCCCGGCCCCGCCCCTGCCCCCGCCGCTGACGGGGCGGGGCGGGGCGGGCAGGGACCAGGAGCGGTACGAGGAGGCGCTGGGGGCGATGCGGCGCGCCCTCGACATCTGGCGCGCCTCCTTCGGCGACGGTCCGCCCGCCCACAGCCGCCCTGCCCGCGCCGCCCCGCTGAGGGGCCGGGGGCGGGGGCAGAGCACCCCGACGTGGCGCTTGCGTACAAGAACATTGGCAACCTGCACAAGAAGCAGCAGCAGGCCGGCCCCGGCCCCGGCCCCGCCGCCGCCGCCGCCTCGGGCCTGACGGGGGGCCGGCGCTGGGGCGCGCAGATTGGGGAGGCGCTGGAGGCTTACAAGGCGTCGCTGCGCATCCTCCAGAAGCTGCACGGGCCCGAGCACCCTAACGTGCGCCGGCCCCGCCCCGCCCTCGCCGGCCGGCTGGAGCGGGGCGGGGCGGGCAGGTGCGGAAGCTGGGGGCGACGGTGGCGCTGCTCGTCGGCCTCGTCGACCGCGCGCGCTCCGGCTCCACCCTCTCCTCCTCCGGTGCCCCGCCCCGCCCCCGCCCCCGCCCCTCCAGCGCGCCGCCGCCGCGGGGCGGGGCGGGGCTGACGCGTGGCGGCGGGGGCGCAGCGGCCGGCCTCACGCTGAACGCCTCGTCGGCCTCCATCGACCCGGGCTCCCCGGGGCCCCTCTCCGCCTCCAGTGCCCCCGCCCCCGCACGCGCCGCCTCCCGCCGCCGGCGGCTGCTCTGACCGGCGCGGCGGGGGCGGCGGGGGCAGGCAACACGCTCAACACGAGCGTCGCGTCGGACGAGACGGCCCCCAGGAAGCCGCCCGGCGCCTTCAGCGGCCTCCTCGCCACCGCCACCAGCGGCCCCACCCCCAGGTGCCCGCGCTTGGATGGCGGGGAGGGAGGGGTAGGTGGCCCCCGGGGGCCCGCGATCTGACGCTGTGGGCCGCCCCGCAGCCCCGCATCGCCGGGGGCCGGGGAGCACGCTGGCGGCCCCCGCGGCGGGCGGCGTGCCGGCCTCGGCGCTCCTCAACAAGCGGGCGTCGGGCACGAGCCTCGCGCCGCTCTCCGTCTCGGAGCCCTCGCCCCGCGCCGCCCCGGCCCCTCGCCGGCGCAGCAGGCGAGCGGGGCGGCGGGGCGGTGGGGGCCGTGCCCTCCCCGGGGCCGGCCTCGCGGACGCCCACGTCGCCCGCCTCGGAGAACGTCTTCTTCACCTTCAACAGCGTCCCACCCCCGCCGCCCCGGCGCGCCCCGTCCAGGCCCGCACCGGCTCCTCCGCCCAGCTGCCGCCCCGGCAGCTGACGCCGGAGCGGGAGCGCGGGGGAGCAGCGAGGCGCCGCGCACGCCGACGAGCGCGCGGCGGCCGTCGCTCGAGGTCGACGTCGCGGGGGGCCGGCCCTCCGCGGAGCTCCCCCGCCGCTCCTCCCTCGGGGCCACCTCCCCGTCGCCCGCCGGCCCTCCCTCGGCGGGGGCGGGGCGGGGCCAGGCGGCTGCCGACGCCCACGGGGGCGCCCCGGGGCCATCCAGCCGGCGGGGTCAGCCCCCGCGCGGACCTCGCCCGTCGCCTCGGCCTCCAAGTCGCTCTCGCCGCCCCGGGCCGCGCCTCGAGCACGCCCGGCAGCGCGCGCCCCTCGAGCAGCGGCGGCGCGGAGAGGGGCGCCCCGGCGCCGGCGCTGGCGGCCGTGCCGCGCCTCGGGAGCTCGGGGGCGATGACGCCGGGCTCGGAGCGGGCCGCCTCGGAGCGGGGGCCGCCGGGGCGCAGCAGCAAGCTCAAGGCCGACGCGGTGCGCGCCGGGGGGCCCAAGGCGAGCCCCTTCGCCCCGCGCCGCGGCAGCCTCGTGCCCCTCCCCGCCAAGGGCGCCAAGCGGTAGCCCCCGCCCCCGGCCGCCAGTCTCTAGCACCTGCCAGCTCGAGGTCTCAACTTTGCGTTCCGCGCCGCGGCGCGGCGTCTGCCCACAGCGAGTCGTGAGGGGTGCGATGGAATTCGCCGGGGGCGGGGGTACCTCAGTGATCCAGTGACTCTAGGACCCGGGAGGCTCGGGGGAAGCAGCAGCTCTCCCCGGCGTGCAGCTCCGAATTCTAGATCTCGAAGTTTGCTGGTGCCTCCCAGAGCCTCGGAGTTCGCAGCCTCCTCGGATTGCATGTGCATGCCGCCGCATCGCGCACGTATACGTAGCTGGCAGGCTGCCAGGCTGTTCGAGTCCTCGTAGGAGAAGTCTCGGGTCAGCTCTCAGAGTCTAGTTCTAAATCTCTCAGACTAAATGGGGAGGTGCAGGGGGGCTTGCCCCCCTGTTTGTCATGCCCATGAGAAACTCGAGAGCTCACTGAGTTCGAGTCAGCTGGCAGGGCAGCTCTCGAGCTCATGATCAGGGTTTCGAGGTCTCCAGACTTACGTCGACGTCGAATCGAAATTCCCGGAGTCCGATCGCGAGTCCTCGAACTCAACCTTTGTCGGTGCCGCAGCACCAAGGTGCGCATGCCACGGTCCTCGAATCATGAGGGGGCCCTGAGCGGGAGGCAGGAGTCTGCGCATCACGACACACCTAGTCCTCGGCGGCGCGGCGAGGCTCGGCGCTCGTAGCTCGGCGGCCCCCGGTTCTATCGCCCTCCCGAGCTCGAGAAGCCGACGCCCCCAGAGTCCCAGGCCCGCTACGCGCTCGAATCGAACGAAACTGCCGGTTTGCAAGCGCAACAGTCGAGTACGCGAGCGCTCTCCGCTGCATCGAAGTTTCGAGTGCGCGCGAGCGGGCCAGCATGATCGATCGCATCGCAAGGGCGATTCTTGTCCGTGATGATTCTTTGTTGGATTCAACTGCACAAACGGAGGGGATAGATTGCGTCCCCGGCGGCGCCGGCTCACTTTTTGGCGCGCTTCTGCTCGGGGCGGTCAGCTCGGGGGGGGGGCAGAGAGGGGAAAGAAGGGCGACGCACCCCGCCGGCCCCCGCGGCGGCGGCGCCGTCGGACTCTTTCCGCTTGGCGCCGGTGGCCGAGCCGCCGGACTTGCGGGCGTCGGCGGAGGAGTCGCGGGCGCTGGCGCGCTTGCCCTTGCCCTCCTCCTCGTCGTCCTCTGCCTCCTTCTCGATCAGCTTCACCAGCTGCTCGAACCGCCGGCTGCGCGCGGGGCGCGGTCCCGCCCACGTCGGGGGGCGCTGGGGCGCTGCGCTGCGGGCGGGGCGGGGCGGGCGGCACCAGAGCTCGAGGGGCGTGCGGCTCTTCATGTAGTAGTCGAAGCGGAACTGGGGCGCCTTGCGGACCTGCGGGGCGGGGCGGGGCGGGGCGGGGTGAGAGGGGGCGGGGCGGGGGGCGGGGCCGGGGGCGGGGCGGGGCCCGGGCCTCGTTCTTGATGAGCTCCCACTCGCCGAAGCCGTGCTGGGCAACCGCCGTGAGGAGGAAGCGGTCCTCGTCCTGCCCCCCACGTCAGCCGCCCGGCCCGGCGCGGGGCGGGGCGGGGCGGGGCGGGGGCGCCTCGGTGAAGGTCTTGCCGCGGCTGCTCCCGTACGCGATCTTGAGCTCCTGCGAGGGCCCCCCCGCCGGGCTCGGCGCGGGGCGCGGGCAACGGCGCGGGGCGAAGCAGGCAGGCGGACGTGGAGGGGGTTGCGGTAGCGGGCGACCTTGGCCCGCACGATCTCCATCATCTCGTCCCGCCGCCGCAGCTTCTGCTCCCCTGCGCCCCCCCGCCCGTGAGACGGGGCGGAGCGAGGCAGGCGGCCTGCGGGCCGACGCGCCCTTCTCGATCTGCTTGATGATCTTCTCGTAGTCGGCGATCTCCTGGTAGCGCTTCCAGAAGACCTTGTGGTACTCGCGGACCTGCGGGGCGCTCGGGCGGGGCGGGCGGGGGCGGCTGGGGCGGGGCGGGCGGGCCTCCTCGGGGGTCTTCCCCTCGACCTCCTTGGAGACGTCCTCGATGTCCTTGCGCCCGTACTTCTCGCACGCCCGGATGTACGCTGCGGGGAGCAGCCTCTTTGAGCGCCCCGCGGGGCGGGGACGGGGGAGGCTAGGGGCCCCGCGCACCCTGGAAGTCGCGCTTCGACCAGTCGCGGAAGCCGTCCTGCATCAGCGCCTCCCGCTCCGCCCGGTCCTCCTCCGTGAAGGGCGGCGGGGGCGCCCGCTCCGCCCCCTCCGACGGCGTCGGGCTCGCCCGCGCCGCCCCCGCCCCCTTCTCCTCCTCCTTCGACGCCCGCCCGCCCTTGCGGCCCCCGGCGGCCCCCTTCTTTCCCCCCGCCGGCGCCGCCGAGCTGCGCGCCGCGTCGGCCCCCGCTCGGCGTGCCCCCCTGCGGCAGGCAGGGGAGGGGGCACCTGGTGCTCGGGGTGGGCGAGGGGGAGGGGCGCGGGCCGTCCGCCGCCTCCTCCGCCTCCTTCTTCACCTCGGGGGCGCCCTCCTCCTGCGCCCGCCGGGCCCGTTAAAAGGGGCGCCCCGCTGGCCCACGGGGGAGGCGCCCACCCGCTTCACGTCGGGCCCGTCCTCCTTCTTGGGGGCCCCCTCACCCTCGGGCGCCGGCGTCGAGTTGGAGGCGCGGCCGTCGGCCCCCTCGCCATCCCCCGCCGGCGTGCTCTGCGCCAGCCGCTTGTTCCACTGCTCCAGCTCGTACTGGTACACCGCCAGCTCCTTCCGGTACAGCTCGTCCAGCCGCTGCCCGCCCCCCGCCGCGTCGGCGGGCGAGCGGGCGGGCCGGCGGGGCCGGCGGGCGCTGGGGCGCACGGCCTTGTTGAAGAACTGGAAGTCGTAGACGGGCGGCTCGCGCGGCTGCTTGGGCCCCCCCTTGGGCTTCGACGGGCCCTCCGCTGACCGCTGCCGGTTCTCGGAGTAGGTCCCCACCTTGCGCTCCCGCTTCGGCGGCTCGATCCACAGGTTGCCGCTGCCCCAGCGGCCCCGCTGCGACCGCCTCGGCCCCCGCATGCGCGGGAGGGACGGGAGGGGCGGCGGGGCCGGCCGGCGCACCCCCGGGCGCGTGTAGTCAACGCCCTCGAAGGTCTGGAAGCCGGTGCCGCCGTCGGTGGAGAAGGTGAGGAGGCTGTGGGGCGGGAGGAGACTCGGCGGGCGCGGGGCGGGCGGGGAAGCGGGATGGGAGGGCGGGCACCTGGACTCGCCCATGTTGGCGAACTTGGACTCGAGCTCCGCCGACTTGGTCGTCCCCTTGTTCAGGATCTCGTCGATCCCCTCCTCTGCCGCCCCGCCCCGCTCAGGCCGGGGGGCGGGGGGAGGGAGGCGGGAGTACCGGAGATGGAGGCGTCGCCGGCGCGGAAGATGGCCTCGGCGCCGTGGCGCACCATGTCGAGGAGGGCCCCCTTGGTGAGCGCTGCGGGGGCGAGCGTCACGCGGCGCGCCGGCGGGCGCGCAGGCCGGGGGCGCACTCTTCGCCTGGTCGGGGAGGCGCCCCTGCTGGATGACCACCTGGTCGAGCCGCAGCTGCGCGCGAGGCCCGCCTCGTTCCCTCGCCCCGGGCGCCCCCGAGGCGCCCGCCCCGCACCTTCATCTCGGCGCGCTCGATGATCTTCTCCTCGATCGTCCCCTCCGTCACCAGCCGGTACACCGTCACCGGCTTCGTCTGCCGGGGGGGGTAAGGCGCCGGGGGGGGGGCGGGCGGGGCGGAGTCGCGGGGTGCGCGCCTGGCCGATGCGGTGGGCGCGGTCCTGTGCCTGGAGGTCGACCTGGGGGTTCCTGCGGGGCGGTCGGCCCCCGCCGGCGCCGGCGAGGAGGGGGCGGGAAGAGAGGGCCGGGGGCACCAGTCGGAGTCGTAGAGGACGACGATGTTGGCGGTGGCGAGGTTGATGCCGAGGCCGCCGGCGCGCGTCGAGAGCAGGAACAGGAACTTGCTCGAGCTGCCCCGCCCCCGCTCGGCGCCGCTCGACCCGCCGGGGCGGGGCGGGGCGGGGCGCGGACTCGGGGGCGTTGAACTCGGCCACGGAGCGCTCGCGCACGTCGCCGTCCGTGTCTCCGTCGATGCGGCAGTACTGCCCCCCGGCGCCGCCCGTCAGAGAGAGCGGCGCGGGGGGCGGTGCGGCGCGGGGGCGGGGACCTCGTAGCCGCGGAACTCGCAGTAGTCCTGCAGGATGTCGAGCTGGCGGGCGGGCGGGCGGCGTCAGGCGGCGCGCCGGGCGGGCTGGGGAGGGGTGTGCGGGCGGCGCACCATGCGGGTCATCTGGGAGAAGATGAGGACGCGGTCGCCGGTCTCCCTCAGGCGCTTCAGCAGCTTGTCCAGCAGCACCATCTTGCCTGAGGCAGCCGCCGCCCCCGCCGCGCGTCGGCGGGGGGCGAGGGGGGCGCGAGGAGGGAGGGGCGGGGCGGGGCACCGCAGTTCTCCACGATGTGCTCGGCGGTGACATAGACGCCGTTGAACTTGGGCTCCACCCCGTCGAAGAGGTACGGGTGGTTGCAGACCTGCGCGGGCGCTCGAGGGGGCGGGGCGGGGGGCGGGGCAAAAAAGGGCGGGGGGCGGGCCTTGCGGAGCTGCATGAGGATGTTGAGGAGGCGGACGCGGTCGCTGCCGACGCCGTTGACGGCCTCGAGGTCGCGCTGCAGGATCTTCATGTAGAGGTCCCCTGCCCCCCGCCCCGCCCCCGTCAGCCCCACACGCCCCGCCCCGCCCCGCCCCGCCCCGCCTGCCCGCGCACGCTGGGCGGCTGTGTAGCCGACGTAGAGCTGCATCACCTTCTTGGGCGGCAGGCTCTTCTCCACCTCCACCTGCGCCCCGGCGCGTCGCCCGGCAGGCGGGGGGCGGAGGGCGTGCGGGGGGGCGGGCCTTGAGGCGGCGGAGGAGGAAGGGGCGGAGGACCTTGTGCAGCTGCGCCACGGCCTCCGTCTCGAAGCCCGTGCCGATGTTGAACCTGCGCGGGGGCTCGGACGGTGGCGGGGCGGGGGGGGGGGGGCGCCCCGGCGGCGAAGAGAGCGGACCACTCGTCGAAGTCCTCTGCGGAGCCGAAGATCTCGGGGAGAAGGAAGTTGAGGAGGGCCCAGAGCTCGCGCAGGTTGTTTTGCAGCGGCGTCCCCGTCAGCAGCAGCCGGCACTGCGTGTTGAACGTCCGCACGACCCGCGAGAGCACGCTCTTCTCGTTCTTGATCCGGTGCGCCTCGTCGATGATGATGTACCGCCACGTCCACTGCGCCCCGCCGGCTCAGAGGAGACGAGGGGGCGGGGCGGGGGTACGGGGGCGGCGCGCCCGCTTGAGGGCGCCCTTCTCCTTGATGGCGACTTCGTAGGTGGTGCAGACGACATCGAACTTGCCGGCGTTGATCTCCTCCCGGATCCCCTCCTGCCCGCCCCCGCTCGGCCCGGCGGGGCGGGGCGGGGCGGGGCGGGGCGGGGCGGGGCGCACGCGCTCCTCCTGCGTGCCGTGGAACTTGATGACGTTCAGGGACGGGCACCAGCGCTTCAGCTCGTTGCACCAGTTGAACAGCGTCGACTTGGGCGTGATCACCTGCGCGCCAGCGAGTCAGCGAGTCCGACCATGCCGCTCGCTGCGAGCACGGCCGGCGCACGAGATGCGGCCCGCGAACGTTCTTGTAATCCTTGAGGAAAGCCAAGAGCGAGATCGTCTGCAGCGTCTTGCCCAGACCCTGCGAGGAACGCGGCGGCACGTCGGCGGCGCGAACGAGGAGGGGAAGCCCGGTGAAGGGCGAACCATCTCATCAGCCAGGATCCCGTTGATGCCGTTCTCGTAGAGGCGAATGAGCCAGTTGAGGCCCTCGAGCTGGTACGCGCGCATCTGACCGGTGATGCCTGCGCCGGCGCCGGCGTCGCGACGGGCGGTCCAGAAGGCGGGCGGGCGGTCACAGGAGCAGAGCCGCGCACTGGGCGGCTGGGCGGTCAGGCGGGTGTGGTGCTGCGTCGCCGGCTCCTCCTCCTCGAGCACTTCCTTCACAAGCTCCTCATCCTCCTCCTCTTCCGCGATGCGCCCGCGCTTCCGCTTCTCACCCCTGCATCAAAGAACGCGCGCGCGACGTCAACAGAACCGCGGGGCGGCGCAGCGGCGCGGGGCGGCCGCGGCGCGGGGGCGTACTTTGCCGGCTGCTCGTTGTGCTTCTTCTTCATGAAGTGCCCGTAGAGCTCTGTCTGGTCCAGCAAGTACTTGAGACGATTCCGCGCCGTGGAAGCCTGCATTTTGTTTGTGGCGGGTGGGGTGGACATCGGTTTGCGGCGGTATACGCGACGGCGGGGACGATCCGACAGCTGAGCGAACCTTATCGGCGTCGACTTCCTTTGCAACCGCTGCCTGTTGCGCGTCCTCCTCCGCCTTCTTAGCTTCTTTCTTCTTCTTCGCCTCCAGGCGCTTCCGCGCCGCGGCAGACATCTGCGGGGCATCGGTTGCCGGGGTCTGCTTGCCCTGCACGGAAGGAAGCGCTTCAGGGAAGCGGCAGCGAGAGCGCGCGCCACACTCGAGAACCCACGCGCCTCGCTAGCGCCGTCCTCCCCGCCATCATCGAGCTCCTCGAGCGCCCGCAGCTCCTCCTCGTCCTCGAGCTCCTCATGCTTTGGCGCGTCGGGCATCTCCGCGTCGCTCGCCTGGTTCGCGGGAAAGCGGTGGTTTGAATGAGGGAGGAAGGGCGGCGTGGGTGAACGCAATTCGGGCACGCTCTGCGACATAATGGAGCTCACCGAAGCGGCCGCCGCGTCCGCCATCGATTTTCGCCCGCGCAGACCCGGGTACGCACGACGACCGTCGAAATCTGTACCCCAAGTCTTCCATTCGAAATCGCGAGATCGCGTCGGGAGAAGCCCTGGGACCACGTGCGTGGGCGAAGGCTATCAATTGCAAAGCGAGCATTTCAACGCTTCCTCCACCGATGCGACGCCGATCGCGAGACAGTCAGGCATTGATGCGATTGCGTACCCCGGGGAGGTGAGATGCGACCGAACATCGATCAAATTTTGTTTTTTTTTAAGGACCGGAACGAACGCGCACGCAACGCTTGTTTGCGCCACGAGCACGCGCGCTGGGCGCTTCAACGGAGAGAGCGCGAAGCAAATCAAACGTTAGCGTTCCTTGAGCGAAGCAGAGCGCGCGTTCCAGCTAAAGCCCCAGCCTCGAATCCGAGCCCAATTCGAACAGGCGCGCGCGCGAGCTCGGCCGCGGCACGCGAAAAAGCGGCGGCGCGCGCGATGGGCCGGCATCATGACCTTGACGCTGAGCTGACAGCGATCGGCCCCGAGCCGAAGCATCTGCCGGGGGCGGTGCCAGATGAGTCGGACGACTCTTCGTCGCGGCCGCTGCACCCCGGAGCGCACGTCGTCGATGTCGGGGTCGCGCTGCCGCCGCCGCACGCCGATGCGCACCAGGTCGAGCACGAGATCGCCCAGCACCACGACCACCTCAGCATGGTGCGCGCTCCGCCCCGCCCCCACGCGCGGCTGTTCAACTGCTGGCGCCGGCTGCCGGGGAGAGCGCACGTGCACGTTGCTCCGGATGCTCACGCCCCGCATATCCACGGGGCAGTGTCCTCGGCTCATGTTTAACATCTAAACGCGAGCTGCGATCAGATCAAAATTCTCCCCGAATTTGATCCCGCTCGCCCCAGGTCCCTGTGTTCCAGGAGGGGAAAGTCACCGTCGGCGAGGCGCGCGAGCAGCGGCGGATGTCCTTTGGTGCGTGCACGTGCACCCCCGCAGCACCCCCCGCCTGCAACTGTGACTGATCCCGTATGCATCTTGCCCGCCGGCACAGATCAGCCGAAGAAGATCGAGATTGCCGAGAAGAAAGTGCCGACGCAGTTCAAGCACGAGGTGCACCGGCCCTGTTCTCGAGCGCTGCAGCTTTAGGTCTCGCTCACATGCAAGCCGATCGCGATCGCGACCGGGATCGCAGGTCGACATGGTCCGTAACTTTTTACCCCTTTGCAATTGCCCGCCCGCCAGCTCCGCTTGGCCTGATGGGGATATGGATGGGGCGGGCAGGACGAGCACCAGGTGGCGGTGGACGAGCTGGCGGCGCGCCTCAAGTCCTCCGTCGCCGCCGGCCTCACCTCCGCGGTGCACGGCCCTCGCCCCTCCCGCGCGCCCCCCGCCGCTGAGCCGCTGCCGGCGTGCCGGTCGCCAGGCCGCGCAGCAGAAGCTGGCGGAGGTCGGCCCCAACTCCCTCACGCCCCCGAAGACCACCCCCGAGTGGGTCAAAATCATGAAAGCCTACTTCGAGGGCTTCTTCATCATGCTGTGAGCCGCCGCCCGCTTTAATTTGATTCTGTTGTTCGAGATCACGTGTTCTCATCTGCATGAATAATATTAATGTTTTCTTGCAGTTGGATCGCCGTCGTCCTGTGTTTCCTTGCATACGGCCTCGACCGCCGCGACAACGGCGACGCGGTGAGCTCGAGCCGGCTTGGCTTTTATCATGCTTAATCGTACTCGATTCCGTGCACTGCGCCTCATGTTGACGCTGCTCGCTCCCAGGCGGATCTGAGCAATCTCTACCTGGCGGGCGCGCTTCTCATCACCATCATTTCGACGGGCACCTACGGCTACCTCCAGGTGCGCGATCCACCGGCACAGCCTGGCAGCTAGAGGCAGCTAGAGCTTGAATTCATTCAATTATAATAATTTTGTCTCTTCTGTCGGCTCTGAGTATATTTTGAACAGGACCGGAGCTCCAACAAGCTTATGGAGGGCTTCCAAAATGTGTTCGAATTCGCTTTTTCAAGTGAACCGGTACCAGTCGATTTCCATGACTGACCGCCGGGGTGCCGCGGGGGCCAGCTGCTGCCCTCGCTGGCGACGGTGACCCGCGACGGGAAGAAGTGCGAGATCAACGCCCGCGACCTCGTGCCCGGCGACATCGTCCACGTGGTCCGCTGCCCCAAATCAAGGCTCCGTCTGTGTCCTGCAGGCGTGGCTGATCGTGATTGCGGCACGCGTCGTGCTTGCCTTAGGTCGGCGGAAACAAGATCCCGGCCGACATTCGGGTCGTCGAGTGCAGCCATTTCAAGGCGAGCTGGACACTTCTTGGATTGAACTCTGCCACAATCTCGATCTTGATTCACTTGACTTCTGCCGTTCAGGTCGACAACAGCAGCCTGACCGGAGAAGCGGAGCCTCAGTCGCGTTCTCCAGAGTGCAGTGCGCCCTGCTCTTGCAAGGATTTCGATATCGACATAGATTGATCCGACGTCACCCGTGCAGCGGACAACAATCCCTTCGAGACCAAGAATCTCGCTGTGCGCTTGGATCCTCGTCTAGATCCACTGACCGCCTTGAATTCGTCTCCGGTCCGCCCCGCATCCGACGCTCGCGATCGGCGCAGTTCTTCGGGACGCTCGCCGTCGAGGGGTCGGCCACCGGCATCGTGGTCCGCCCTAGGCCTCGTCTTCGAGTCGCGGGATTCTGTCCCCTCGATCCTCGTCTGAGCCGTCGCGTCTCCGCGTCAGATTATGACTGGAGACAGCTCCATGATCGGGCGCATCGCGTCTCTCGCCTCTAGTGCGGCTAGCGACGCAGCGTCAGTCATTTGTATGTCTTTTCTGACAGCGGTCCAGATGTGGGGGACCAGCCGTCGACGCTGGACAAGGAAGTCCACCACTTCATTCGGATCATCATGATCTGCGCCGTGATCGTCGGTGCGGCGCGGCACGGCACCCTGAGCACTGCCCTTTCCGGGATCAGCCATTTCTTACAGCGTCCACCGCAGGCGCTGTCTTTTGCGGTATCGGATTCACGGTCTGGAACCCCATCTACACGCTGGTCTTCGGGATCGGAATTGGTGCGCTCGCGCTCGTTTTTCGCGTCGGCGAGCACTTCTGCAAGAGCTCTAACTTGGATGGCATCGATTCTAGTCGTCGCCATGGTCCCTGAGGTGCGCTCTGGTCCTGGCTTCCCTCGGCGGGCATCCTTTTGCGAGTTCTTTGTTGGATATTGATGTTGCGCGTTTTAGGGGATGGTCGCGACGGTGCTTGTCTCCCTCTCCGTGGCGGCGAAGCGAATGGCGCAGAAGAACGTCCTCATCAAGAAGCTCCAGTTCGTTGAGTGCGCTAACTTGTGATTTCGGGAACATAGAAGCGATAGCTAGACCTGATCATGAATATTAGATTGTGTGTTAATGAGCGATGGGCGCACGACGCTCGGGAGCTGCAACGTCATCTGCTCTGACAAGACCGGCACCCTCACTCAGGTGCGACTGGTTGCCGAACCCGACCGACGCGATCGAATGCTGAGATGCGCATGCAACAGAATCGCATGACGGTCGTCTCTTTCTACTACGACCGGCGGCACATCTCTGCGCGCAAGGGAAGCCCCGGCGAGCCATTCAAACCCACGGCAAGTCCCTGATCACGAACACATCTGTCTAGATCGGGGCTTCGACATCTAAAACAGAAAAATTGAAAAACATCTTCTGCATGCACAGGACCCGTCGTTCCAGATGGCGTACAAGTGCATGGCCCTGAACAGCAAGGGTCAGCTCGCGATCGCGATCCCTTGTCGTTGAACTCGTTCGTGCACGTGAGAGTGACATCGGCGGCCGCGCAGCGACCTTCGTCCCCGACGACATGAACCTCCCCATCGAGGACCGCCGGTTCGTGCACGTGCACGCCGCCGCACATGCCTGTGCGCGCGCTCGTAGCGCTCCGTTGATCTCATCCCGGCGTTCGCGGCGGCAGGACGCTGGGCGACGCGACGGAGACGGGCCTCATCCGCTTCTGCGAGGCGGTCGAGCCGCTCGACGCCTTCCGGTGCGGCGCCGGCCCCGCCCCGGTTGAAGCGGCACGGCTCTGACGGGGCGAGGCCGGCAGCGCGCGCTTCTCGAAGGTGTGCGAGGTCCCGTTCAACTCCAAGTACAAGTACGCGATGAGCATCACCACCGAGAGTGCGCACCGCAATCGTTGGACCCACGAGCTGGCGATTGCCGCACGTGCACGCGCATGCGGACCGTGACTCGTCGCAGGGACGGACGCGGCGGTCCAGCGTCGGGGCCGGTTCACGCTCTGGATGAAGGGGGCCCCCGAGAAGATCATCGAGCGCTGCGCGACCATCATGCAGGCGCGCCGCCGCCATCGCCGCGGGGCGGTTTGGCTTCGGCTGGTGGCTCACCATAGCCGCCACAGAACGGCGTGGCGGTCCCGCTGTCGGAGGAGGTCCGCAAGCAGCTGAACGAGGCCTACGAGGTGCGGCACGCACGCGTCTCGATCCATCGCGATCGTGATCATGAATTGCCCAAACAAAGACACTCATGATCATCTCAGGAGATCGGCGGACGCGGCGAGCGTGTCATCGGCCTCGCGTACCTGGAGTGAGCTCGAGCTCGCCCCTCCTTGCATCGCCATGGCGGCCGTGCATCTAGATCTGACGCAATCGCCCCCGCAGCCTCGACGAGATGGCATACCCGCGGACTACAAGTTCGATACGTGCGCCGCCCCGCCAATGGCGTCAACGCCGCCTCTTGCCACGTGCACCCATCTGAGGGCCGCGCGCACTGTACAGGGAGCTGCACAATTTTCCCAGCGTGCGGTCCCCTTGCCGTCTGGCGCGGGTATATATACGTCCCGTCAAGTGCACATTGTGTGATGCTTTCTATTTCACTGGCAGGACGGCCTGACCTTCCTGGGGCTGGCATCGCTCATCGACCCGCCGCGCGACACCGTCCCGCACGCCATCGAGCGCTGCCACACCGCCGGCATCCGCGTCATCATGGTCACGGGCGGTGCGCCGCCGTCCCGCTGCAAACGCAATCAGACTTCGCAGCTCGTACGCGCCGATCGATATCGCTGATCTCGTCCCACAGACCACCCGATCACGGCGCGGGCGATCGCGAGGCAGGTGGGCATCATCCGCAGCGAGACCGTCGAGGACATCGCCAAGCGCCGCGGCATCCCCAAGGAGCAGGTCACGGAGCCCGTGCACGTGCGCCCCGCCCGCTGGCCCAGGCCATGCCAGTCGATCGCCGCTACGCATGTGCTTGCGCCCACACCGCGGCCGGCGCATGCGCAGGCCGTGGTGGTTCCGGGGTGGGAGATCGGCGCCCTCTCTGACAAGGACTGGGACCGCGTCCTCTCCTGCGACCAGATCGTCTTCGCGCGGTGCGGCAGCGCTGCGCATGCTTTAGACCGGCGGCGAGATTTCCGCCGTCTGCCCGTGCTCACTGCAGCGCCCTTGTAATCGCAGAACGACCCCGCAGCACAAGCTCATTATCGTCGACGAGCTGCAGAAACGGGGCAACGTGGTGGCCATGGTGCCCCCTCGATACCGCCGGCGCCCCCGCGCGCGCCGAATCCGGAGCGACGTCGCTCACGCGCGGCGCAGACGGGGGACGGCGTGAACGACAGCCCGTCGCTCAAGAAGGCCGACATCGGCGTGGCGATGGGCATCACCGGCTCGGATGTCTCCAAGGAGGCCGCCAAGGTGACGGGCCCGGGACCGCTCCGAATCATTTTGCGAAGCTGCCATCTGATCATGACGCCGACGCGCGCGGCGGCGGCGGCAGATGATTCTGCTGGACGACAACTTTGCGTCGATCGTGAACGGCGTCGAGGAGGGCCGCCTCGTCTTTGACAACCTCAAGAAGTCCATCGCCTACTACTTCAGGTGCGCTGCAGCCACTGCTCATGATCAGTCTCACGCGTTTTCATGTGGCGTTGCCGGGGCACTAAAGCGGCGTTCGTGCAGCCACATCCCGGCGGAGGTGGTCATGCTGCTCCTCTTCTTCTCCATCCGCATTCCCGTCCCCATCACCACCATCCTCATTTTCATGGCCCGCCCGCCCGCGGCCGCTCGCGGCCGACCCTGAAGTTTCAACGCGACAGTTTCAAGTGATTTACGCTTCATCCGCAGATCGATCTCATTTCCGACGTCTTCCCCGCCCTCGCCCTTGCGTACGAGGTGCGCGCAGTGCTGCCACGCTGCTCTGCTTTGCGCCGAGCCCCCGCCAACGTGTGCCGACGCATGCCCGCAGGCCCCAGAGGCGGACATCATGACGCGGCCGCCGCGCAACGCGAAGAAGGACCGGCTCGTCGGCAAGTCCCTCTTCTTCTACTCTTACGTCTTCGTGCGCCCCCCGGGCCCTGCCGCCACCAGCCCGGCCCTTGCGCGCGCACTGCTGTTTAATTCGCTGACGGCGGCTGCGGCCGGCGTCAGTGCGGCGGCCTCATCCTTGTGGGGACCATCGTCTCGTACTTCACCGTCGGTCAGGTGAGGATTAAATTTAAAGGTTGTTAATGCAGTCGATCGTGCACGAACATGCACATACGTATACACATATATGTATAGAATCATATGCATTTAAAAAATTAGCCACGACTGCTGTCGTCTGGTTATAGAAAAATTGCAAGAGCCAGCTGCGCATGCCGCGCGTGGCGCACGCGCGCCCGGGCGGGTGTGTGCTATGCTTATGCACGTGCACATACGTATGCTTATACATACACATGCTTATAAAAAATTACCCACGACGGCTGTCATGCTCTTATCGCGTACACCGTTCCCGGTATCGATATCGCCGCTAACCATTGATCCTCACACATACATTGCCGCTGAACGCATGCAAGTCCGAACTGACGGGCGTGAACTTGCGCAGCTCGAGGGGCTCACCCTCAAGCAGCTCCCCGGGTGCGTTGCAGCCGTTGGAGCAACCATGGCCTGCAGCTGCCGTCAATTCACGCCGTCGCTCACCTGATTGAGCGCCCGTGCAGGATGGCCGCGAACTGGGAGAAGAAGGACGCGGATCTGACGGTGGCGGAGCGCGCCGTCTTCGTCGACAAGGCGAGCGCGGGCCGGGCGACCTGCCTGAGCCGCTCACCCGCCGCCGGCTGAGCGTGTGCTCGCGCCGCGCAGGACGGCCTCTTCATCGACAAGGCGCGGCGCGAGCATATCGGCTCCATGTGCTGCGCCGCCGTCTTCATGGTCCCTGCTTCCATGCATTAATATTGCTATCAGTGGCTTTCGCTGACGCCGCGGGCAGTCGATCATGATCGGGCAGTACGGCGTCCTCATCACCTCCAAGACCCTCAAGCGCTCCGTCTTCTCCATTAGCCACTGGTGCGCGGGAGACGTGCGGGGCGTCGCGGCGCGCGCGCGTGCGTTGCCTTGTCGCGCGCTGAAGAGCACGTGCACGATGCCGGCGGGCAGGTACAACAAGGCGATTCTGATCTCGGTCGCTTTCGAGACGGTCGTCTGGATCCTTATGCTTTACGCCCCGGGCGTCCAGGTGACTGCAGCCTACCGCGCCTTCTCGGTGGGCGATCGCGATGTCAACCTCTCTCCTTGTTTCCGCATGCGCAGGACGTCTTCAGAATGCCGAAGAACCCGGCCTTCCACTTCCAGTGAGCCCGCTTAAAAATTTCATGCTTTAAATTTCTGTACACGTCTCTCTCTGTCCGCCACATGTACACTCATTTACTCTACCTCCTCCTCGTAGGTACCTCCTCCTCTCCGTGCCCTCGACACTCCTCATCATAGCGCTCGACGAGGCCCGCAAATGGCACATCCGCACGTACCCCGGCGGCTTCTTCGACCGCTGGACCAGCTTCTGAAAAGCTGTCTGTTTTTGGCTGGATCTACATAATTATATTACTCCAGCGGTAGCGGCGGACGTGTAGACACCATGACCATGATTACTCGGGCCCATGCAATTAGTGGCCTTGATTATATCGATATCATTGATGTTTCACTACAGCTATTCTTTCGATTTATCGCTATCGATTGCGTTATTTCATCCCGCTCCATGTGCATGTCACGTTGGTCTCGGAAATTCTTTTTCTCTTTTGTAGCAGGTGTGCGGTACCTTAAGCTAGTTTGCTTTTGATCGTAACACATGATATCGATGTTCGCTAGCGGCTTATTGTAACTATTACTTGTAGCACATCTGCGGTCTAGATCTACGCCGTATACGCCGGGCGACAATGAGTAGGCTATTGTCGAAGAGATCGACTTTCTCTATCAACTTCTTTTTTTTACTACGGAGTTAGGCTTAGGGCTTCTCTTTCATTTTTGAAAATTCGCTGTTTTGAACAGAGTCGATGTCTAGATCTACCCCCTCGCGCAATATGCAAACATGGGGGCAAATTAAATGAATGTTACCTGTACCCATATCGATGCCATATCCCATGATATCCGATATCCGATGAAATGCTGACTTTATGCATTTGCTACTAGTATCTCGCACCGGGCCACACGTGCACGCCGTGAGTTAATTTTTTTTTGAGAGACTACGGTGGGGCGAACCCCCCCGTAGGTAGTGATATTAAGGACAACAAAGCAATCACAAATCAAAGATACAGTAAACTAGCACAAAATACAGAATCAAGAGGGATCACAAGAAGGGACACGTGTACGATCAGAAGAACGCAAAAGATAAGGAGAACGAGCACGAGGCGAAGGAGTAGAAGAGCTCAAGGACGTCGACGCAGACTCTGAGAAGTAGTACTGAAGTACTAGTCAGTGTAGTAGTCACACAGACTCACACTAGCCCTAGTAGAACGACGACACGCCGTGTTCTGCATATTCAATTTATATATAGTGCTAAATTGGCCTGCATGCGCAACCTCCTGGTGCCTGGCGGCCCATGGCCAGTGCTGGCCCAGCTGCCCCAGCAGTGGGCCAGCTAGGGTTGCCGTGGTGAAGTTTCACATCGCGTAAACTTCACTACTTCAGTGAAGTTTCAGTTTCAGTTTCACCAGGCCTGCTGAAACTTCACGTGAACTTCAGGCTCCCATACAAAACTTCTTGCTGGAGCCCCTCGCGCTGAAGGCGGAAGCGGCAGCGGTTCAAGGTCTTAAACAGTACCTCCAGCCTGTAAACTCATTTTATGCTTATCTGACAGCAGAAAAGGGTCACTCTCGCACTTGGTTGGCCCACATGTGGGTGTACCCCCAAATGGCAGCAGTACTTCTTGTCGTCCTAATACCCTGCGTTTTTCGAGGGTGGTGGTACCCCCCCTGGGAGCGACCGGGGGGCGGGTGGGGGCGAGGCGTGCGGGGGTACGGGTGCGGGGAGGCACGGGGACGGGGGGTGATTGTGACGGGGACGCGCGGTATGCGTATATGTATACACCCTGTGAATGGACATATACCCGAATATATGCCTATTGAGTTGCGATTATTCGGCTATTGAGCGGGGTAGGGGTGCCCTGGACGGGGCGTGAAAAACGGATCAATGGGGTTGCGCGGCGTGGTGGGGGTACGGCGACGCGGGGAATCGGCCCGGGTGGCCCTGGCTGGGGTGATTCTGGCGGCAGTGCGGGGCTGGGGGGCCCGGGACGGGCGCACTCTGGCGGCGATGGCGGACGCGGCGAAGACGATCACGAAGACGACGGCGCGGCCGAAGCGGGCGGCGGCGGCCGCGGGCAAGAGCAAGGGCATTGAGGCGGCGAGGGCTTCGGCGAGGGCGGCGAACCGGCGGAAGTACGTGGAGCGGAAGATCGCGCTGAAGGAGCGGTCGCTGCGGCTGTCGCCGAAGGAGCTGCGGGCGGCGGCGCTGGTGCGGCAGGAGCAGGCGGAGGCGGGGCTGTCTGCGCAGCTGGGCATCTTCCACACGGGGCCGGTGATGCCGGTGCTGGACATGGGCGGGCCGGGCAACCTGTACTGGGAGGCGGTGACGCTGGACATCTTCCGCGACCTGGTGCACGGGGCGCTGCGGCGGACGCCGGGCTACGTGCGGCACGAGGTGTGCGCGGAGGACGCGGCGGAGCTCGGCGCGGAGGTGCCGGAGGGCGCGGACTCGGTGCCCTGGTGCTTCGGCGTGGTGTCGCTGGAGATGGCGCGCGGCGAGAGCGTGCTGAACGTGCCGGCGATCATGCTCAACGGCACGTACGCGAGCGGGCGCTTCTTATCCTTTCATCTGGTATCAATGGCGAATCAGGCACTGTGGCTGGGCTCAGGCCTGCTCGTGGGGCTCGGGCTCGCGGGCTTCGGTGCATTTTCGCTGTTCTGGCGAGTCCACAGCGCCTACGGCTGGCAGGCGTCGGCGCCGGTGCTCGTGCTCATCCTGGCACTGCTGGTCCTGTACCGCCAGCTAATCGCCGTTGCACTAATGGGCGCAGTGGTCGCCATGGGAGTGAGTCAGCCGAGTCATTATAATTAGTGATTCATGTACATATACCATGCCTCTCGGCACCCTATTGGTGCTTTTTGGCGGTCTGTATCTGCTAAGGCCATGGCTTGAATTGACGGTACAATACTACTACAGTACTTACTTCCGAGCGACGACGTCACCATGACGTCATTCCGGACTCGCCGGTTCGCCGCCGGTCCGACCACCGCCCGCGTCACGGGTGCCACGGGAGTCACGGGAGTCACGCGTGGCGGTGGCGGGTCGGCGTACCCGTGGCGGGCCACGCCTGGCTCGACCCCCCCGCACGCCGGTCCCGGGGGGGTACCGCCGACCCATGAAATCCCCAGGGTTCCGAGTTGACAATCTCCCTCCAAATCTCGCATATCTTAGCAGAGCTCACATTTACAAAACATCTACAACAGTCCAGGAGGCTTCTACGCACGCTTTTGAGTCGTTTAATTTGGAGGGCAAATCTCGCAAGCGTGTGTAGTGAAACATGCAAAAATAGTGGAACTTCACGTGAAACGTGTGAAGTTTCACGGTAGTTTCAGTTTCACCCCGGGCTTGTGAAACTTCACGTGAAGCGGCAACCCTAGGGCCAGCACTGCGGCAGTGGGCCGTGGCGGGCAGTGGCGGCCCTGCCACTGGGTTGCCAGTGGCCCGGGCCCAGTGCCGCAGTGCTGGCCCACTGCTGGGGCAGCTGGGCCAGTGGCCAGTGGCCACTGGCCACAGTGGCCAGTGGCCACTGCCGGGCCGCATGATGGATATGCATCCGATGATCCGGCCGCCCGGCGGCCGCGCCGGGCATGGGCCCATGGCCTAGGACGGTGGCATGGCCCATGGGCCGGCGCCATGGCACATCGAGCCTGGCCAGGCTGGCCATGGCCTGGCCGGGCTGGCCCAGTGGGCCCATGGCCCATGGGCCATGGGCCATGGCTAGGGTTGGGCTTACTCCGGTAATACCCCGTCCGGGCCGAGTAAGGGTAAAGTACTGAAAGTATTACCCCGAGTATTACCGAGTAAACACCGCTCCTCCCCCCCCGGTCCACTGAGCTCGAGCTGAGGCGGAGGCATGTCCTGCGACGTGAGCCAGCGCAACCCGGCTGGAAAGCTTCTGAATCGATAGCTGATCAACGCTATATGCGCCAAACTGCGCTCCCCGCGCTGCTAGAGCCTGCCCCTCCCCCCTGACGTGTCTGCAGCGGTGTACCCCCTCTTATTTACTCGAGTATTACTCGGTCGGGGTCCGAGTAAGGTACGAGTATTACCGAGTAAAGGTAATACCTCGGTTTACCGGTAAAAGTAAAGCGCAACCCTAGCCATGGCCCATGAGCCATGGGCCATGGCCAAGTTCCAGGCCAACTTGCAAATCATCAGAGTCCGGGAATCGATCCGATGATCCATGATCGGAAAATTGCGATCTTGAATCATTGTTGCTTCATGGTTGATTCGGAAAATTGCGACGGAAATTCGGGCTGAATTTCCGACTCCGAAAGTTCGGACCGAAACTTCCCGTTGACGTCCCAATGATTGCTATTTCAGATCAATTTCACATCACATCATGCGCCGATGATGCGCACATCATGCGCCGATGAACGACTTGCATTTTAATTATCACCGTAATATTCTGATGAAATTCATGATTACGAACCGGTACGTAAATATACGACGTCGACTCCGGATCCGTGTGAGACTGTACGTATACCGTAAAAGGTCCGTAATACAGAATATTATTAAAAAGGAATGGGAATTCTATTAAGGTCTGCACTTTATTATGTCATCCCAAATTATGTCGCCTCGGACGTGATATAACGACACAATTTGGGGCCGTCATACTATGATAAAACGGCCCGGCGGATATAGTAAGTCGCCCCATAGTAGGGGGCCTACTAGGGGCCAAACATTTTACCACGCGCCGAGTCGTCGCCGACTCTCAGAGTCTACGTACGCAAATTAAAGTACCAGCCTCGGAGCAATTGCAAGCTTACTAGTAAGCGCCGCTACCGTGTAACACTAAATTAACAGCCCGTTAATTAACAGGTTATAAAATCTGGCCCTCCCGGAGTCCCATAGTCGAAATAACAGAGCCCCAAATTAACAGATCATCAAAATTTAGGATTGTATGGGGCGATAATGTCGGGGGGTAGATTGTATGGGACGGCTGAGCAGCAGCGAATTAGCAGAGCCCCAAATTAACAGATTATGTCAAGATTTCGGTCTGTTAATTTGGGGCTCTGTTATTTAAGTCAGCCCATTAATTATATGTTACACGGTACTAAGCGGCCGCCGGCCCGCCGGGCACTGCTGCGGCAGTACTAGCTAGTAGTGCTACTAGGCTAGCGCTGGCACTGTCACAGTGTGCCACGGTAGTGACGGTACCGGTGCTGCCAGGCTGCGCATGCGGCACCCGCCGCCCGGTGACCGAGGCGGCACTTGCATCATCATGGCATCATACTTTTTTCCCTGCTGTTAATTTTCAGTGATTTTTCACTACGTAGTGGGCGACAGCGAATTTTCGGAAATACCGTACCGCCGGTACCGGTAGTACGGCCCCGCACCGTCACGGCGTGGGCCGTGGGCCGTGGGCCCGTGGCCCGTGGGCCCGTGCACGTGGCATCACTGGCATGCCTAGGACTCCGGGTCCGAGTCCGGGATCCGGAGGCTAGCCTAGTAGGACCGTCGGACGTACTACGGTACACGGTATCCGGTGCCGCAGTGCACGCGTACGCCGACAGCAGCGCTAGCTGCAGACGTTGCCAAGTTGAAGCAGTTGTTGCCAAACTTGGCAAAGTTGCATGCAGCCTGTTCAACGGTTCAACGGTTGCCGCGGCGCGCGCGCGCACTGTGACACACACTGTGACACCCAAACCTGTGCCGTAATAATGCAGCAGCCGTCACACGGCGTATAAGCCCCGTACGCGTGCCAATTGCAACTTATAATTAAAGCGTGCAACTTCGAATTCGGTGCAAGCGATCATGACCTTGAAGCAGCGCTAGCTTTAGCAGCAGCTGTGCGAGAAATATATGCTGCACGCGCAGCATGCGCACTAGCACTGCAGCTATAGATACGTATACGCATTACCCAAATCCCGGCCGTACCGTCGGACTTGAACATGCACATGTGTTCCTGAGCTGCCGCTGAAATTACAATCAGTATAAGATACGTAACAGCTGCAGCCTGCAGGTCGCGTTGGTTGACATTTATATTCGATCGCGACACCACCCAGCCGCAGCAGCAGAAGTGTGCAATCTAGCCGATCGCGCGCGCACGCACACCCGCTTTAATTTCAGCTGCAGCACCCCCGCGCACTGCGGCAATTAGATTTATGTTATGGAGCTTAGCCACTTGGAAATCAACCTGAGGGAGCATGGCGGCGTCAGCGGGTCGAAATTCTTGCCACTCCCGACAACGGACGTGGACACCGACGAGTCGTCGGCGCGGCCACTGCACCCCGGAGCGCACATCGTCGATGTCGGGGACGCGGTGCCGCCGCCGCACGCCGATGCGCATCAGGTCGAGCGCGAGATCGCCGAGCACCACGACCACCTCAGTTTGGTGCGCCGCCGCGGGCCCCGGCCCGGTCGCGACCCCGCGACTGTACAATTAGAGGGGAGAGCGCCAGACGCGCTTGATTTTCAAATTTCTAATTCGATATGTACGCGTGCATACATACATACAACACATAGCTATAGTAAAATGCGATATATGCGCCGCGACCGCGCGCATGCGCACCCACGTGCACGTGCACGCCGACCGCAGGGCGACTGCAGCTTTTTCAAATTTCCCCCATAGCTAGCTATCGCTAGCGAATCTTAAGGCTTTTCTGAATATTTCGCATGTTGACGTATACGTACGCGTTACCATCATCGCCTCAGGTCCCGATGTTCCAGGAGGGGCGCGTCACCGTCGGGGAGGCGCGCGAGCAGCGGCGGATGTCACGAGGTGAACACGCCGCTGTCCTCGGCCTGGCACCATGCATACGCACGCGCACATTAGATTAACTGCAAACGATGACCTTCTTTGGTTCTTATTTGCACATGCGCGCGCAGATTCTCCAACGAAGATAGAAAATGCGGAAAAGAAAGTACCACATCAGTTCAAACATGAGGTCCGTGGGCTAAAACGTAAGCGTATGCACGCATACGGCTCTAGATCTAGATCTAGATCTTCCCTTTCCTCCGTTCATGTACATGCATATGCAATGCATATGCATATGTGCCTGTAAACTTGCAATATTTTAATTGATCATGATAACAATTGCCGTGAATGTTAACTGCAATCGCACGTCGCAGGTCGACATGGTTCGCAGCTTTCTAGTTATAAGGATCCTCTTTTCAAGCGCTGGCCATGGCCCCCACGCCCCGGCCGGGCCCGCACCGCCTGGCGTGATCGGGGTATGGGTGGGGCGGGCAGGACGAGCACCAGGTGGCGGTGGACGAGCTGGCGGCGCGCCTCAAGTCCTCCGTCGCCGCCGGCCTCACCTCCGCGGTGCACGGCCCTCGCCCCTCCCGCGCGCCCCCCGCCGCTGAGCCGCTGCCGGCGTGCCGGTCGCCAGGCCGCGCAGCAGAAGCTGGCGGAGGTCGGCCCCAACTCCCTCACGCCCCCGAAGACCACCCCCGAGTGGGTCAAAGTCATGAAAGCGTACTTCGAGGGCTTCTTCATCATGCTGTGAGCCGCCGCCCGCTTTTGTTCAATTCTGCAGTTCGAGATCACGTGTTCTGAATGATATTAATAGTTTCTTGCAGCTGGATCGCGGTCGTCCTGTGTTTCCTTGCGTACGGCCTGGACCGCCGCGACAACGGCGACGCGGTGAGCTAGAGCCGGCTTGGCTTTAGCATCATCCTGCTTAATCGTTCTCGATTGCCTGGCCGGACCTATCCGAGCAAAATTGTTTTTAATCGTTCTCGATTTCCGTCCTTGCGCTGGGCCTGACGTCGACCATGATGCTACCCGCTCCCAGGCGGACTTGAGCAATTTATATCTCGCGGTGATGCTTTTGATTGTGATAATCGCGACGGGCACCTACGGCTACCTCCAGGCAAGCAGAGCTAGCGCTCGAACTGGAATTTTTTGTCTCCTCTAGATCGATATCTAGATCTGTCGATTGCGACGTCGGCTCTAAATCATTACCAACAGGACCGGAGCTCCAGCAAGCTAATGGAGGGCTTTCAAAATGTGTTCGCTTTCTCAAGTGAACCGGTACCAGTCGATTTCCATGACTGACCGCTGGCCATGGGGTGCCGCGGGGTCCAGCTGCTCCCCTCGCTGGCGACAGTGACCCGCGACGGGAAGAAGTGCGAGATCAACGCCCGCGACCTCGTGCCCGGCGACATCGTCCACGTGGTCCGCTGCCCCAAATCAAGGCTCCGTCTGTGTACATGTTCTGCAGCTGTGGCTGATCGCGATTGCGGCACGCGTCGTGCTTGCCTTAGGTCGGCGGAAACAAGATCCCGGCCGACATTCGGGTCGTCGAGTGCAGCCATTTCAAGGCGAGATGGACGCTTCTTGGATTGAACTCTGCCATAATCTCGATCTTGATTCACTTGACTTCTGCCGTTCAGGTCGACAACAGCAGCCTGACCGGAGAAGCGGAGCCTCAACCGCGCACGGCGGAGTGCAGTGCGCCCTGCTCTTGCAAGGATTTCGATATCGACATAGATTGATCCGACGTCACCCGTGCAGCGGACAACAATCCCTTCGAGACCAAGAATCTCGCTGTGCGCTTGGATCCTCGTCTAGATCCACTGACCGCCTTGAATTCGTCTCCGGTCCGCCCCGCATCCGACGCTCGCGATCGGCGCAGTTCTTCGGGACGCTCGCCGTCGAGGGGTCGGCCACCGGCATCGTGGTCCGCCCTAGGCCTCGTCTTCGAGTCGCGGGATTCTTTCCCCTCGATCCTCGTCTGAGCCGTCGCGTCTCTGCGTCAGATTATGACTGGAGACAGCTCCATGATCGGGCGCATCGCGTCTCTCGCCTCCAGTGCGGCAGCCTACGCATGGCTATGGCCAGCGCCAGTCATCCTATAGCTATGCATACATGGCATCTCGAAATCTTTTCTGACAGCGGTAGCGGGCCAGACGTGGAGGAGCAGAAGTCGACGCTGGACAAGGAAATCCACCACTTCATTAGAATCATTTCAATATTTGCAATCATCGTCGGTGAGTTCTTCAAACAAGTCATGATAATGAAGCCGCTCCGAATCCATTCACATGGGCGGCTGCTATAAAAACATTTTAAATAAAAACTAATCGATATATATACCTTCCGCGTCCGACTACGTATATCGCACGCGCATGCGCAGGCATCACTTTTTGTGGCGTTGGTGCTTTGATTTTGAATTCGAATTCCTCCCAATCCGAAAGCGACTTCAGTCTCGAGCTCGCGCTATATATATATATATATATATATATATATATATATATATATATATATATATATATATATATATATATATATATATATATATATAGCTCGTGAGCGATGCTTTAAAGTTTTGTGTTCCAGGATTCTCGGTTTGGAGTCCGATGTACACCGTTGTATTCGGAATCGGCATCGTCGTCGCCATCGTTCCTGAGGTAGCTATATATATAGCCTGCATTAATTTGCATGTCCGCGGAGAGGTCATGATCAGTTGACGTGCATATCTTTCGCTCCCATGGCCAGGGGCTAATAGCTACAGTGCTCGCCTCCCTCTCTGTAGCGGCGAAGCGCATGGCGAAGAAGAACGTCCTCATCAAGAAACTGCAGTTTATCGAGTGCGCTAACTTGTGACTTTGGAAACGAAGAACCGATATCGATAGCTAGCTATATAGACTTGACTGTTAGCTATATATATAGATTGCAATTGTGAGTTGATGAGCGATGGGCGCAGGACGCTCGGGAGCTGCAACGTCATCTGCTCTGACAAGACCGGCACCCTCACTCAGGTGCAACTGGTTGCCGAACCCGACCGACGCGATCGAATGCTGAGATGCACATGCAACAGAATCGCATGACGGTCGTCTCTTTCTACTACGACCGGCGGCACATCTCTGCGCGCAAGGGAAGCCCCGGCGAGCCATTCAAACCCACGGCAAGTCCCTGATCACGAATACATCTGTCTAGATCTCGATCGGGGCTTCGACATCTAAAACAGAAAATTGAAAATCTTCTGCATGCGCAGGACCCGTCGTTCCAGATGGCGTACAAGTGCATGGCCCTGAACAGCAAGGGTCAGCTCGCGATCGCGATCCCTTGTCGTTGAACTCGTTCGTGCACGTGAGAGTGACATCGGCGGCCGCGCAGCGACCTTCGTCCCCGACGACATGAACCTCCCCATCGAGGACCGCCGGTTCGTGCACGTGCATGCCGCCGCACATGCCTGTGCGCGCGCTCGTAGCGCTCCGTTGATCTCATCCCGGCGTTCGCGGCGGCAGGACGCTGGGCGACGCGACGGAGACGGGCCTCATCCGCTTCTGCGAGGCGGTCGAGCCGCTCGACGCCTTCCGGTGCGGCGCCAGCCCCGCCCCGGTTGAAGCGGCACGGCTCTGACGGGGCGAGGCCGGCAGCGCGCGCTTCTCGAAGGTGTGCGAGGTCCCGTTCAACTCCAAGTACAAGTACGCGATGAGCATCACCACCGAGAGTGCGCACCGCAATCGTTGGACCCACGAGCTGGCGATTGCCGCACGTGCACGCGCATGCGGACCGTGACTCGTCGCAGGGACGGACGCGGCGGTCCAGCGTCGGGGCCGGTTCACGCTCTGGATGAAGGGGGCCCCCGAGAAGATCATCGAGCGCTGCGCGACCATCATGCAGGCGCGCCGCCGCCATCGCCGCGGGGCGGTTTGGCTTCGGCTGGTGGCTCACCATAGCCGCCACAGAACGGCGTGGCGGTCCCGCTGTCGGAGGAGGTCCGCAAGCAGCTGAACGAGGCCTACGAGGTGCGGCACGCACGCGTCTCGATCCATCGCGATCGTGATCATGAATTGCCCAAACAAAGACACTCATGATCATCTCAGGAGATCGGCGGACGCGGCGAGCGTGTCATCGGCCTCGCGTACCTGGAGTGAGCTCGAGCTCGCCCCTCCTTGCATCGCCATGGCGGCCGTGCATCTAGATCTGACGCAATCGCCCCCCGCAGCCTCGACGAGATGGCATACCCCGCGGACTACAAGTTCGATACGTGCGCCGCCCCGCCAATGGCGTCAACGCCGCCTCTTGCCACGTGCACCCATCTGAGGGCCGCGCGCACTGTACAGGGAGCTGCACAATTTTCCCAGCGTGCGGTCCCCTTGCCGTCTGGCGCGGGTATATATACGTCCCGTCAAGTGCACATTGTGTGATGCTTTCTATTTCACTGGCAGGACGGCCTGACCTTCCTGGGGCTGGCATCGCTCATCGACCCGCCGCGCGACACCGTCCCGCACGCCATCGAGCGCTGCCACACCGCCGGCATCCGCGTCATCATGGTCACGGGCGGTGCGCCGCCGTCCCGCTGCAAACGCAATCAGACTTCGCAGCTCGTACGCGCCGATCGATATCGCTGATCTCGTCCCACAGACCACCCGATCACGGCGCGGGCGATCGCGAGGCAGGTGGGCATCATCCGCAGCGAGACCGTCGAGGACATCGCCAAGCGCCGCGGCATCCCCAAGGAGCAGGTCACGGAGCCCGTGCACGTGCGCCCCGCCCGCTGGCCCAGGCCATGCCAGTCGATCGCCGCTACGCATGTGCTTGCGCCCACACCGCGGCCGGCGCATGCGCAGGCCGTGGTGGTTCCGGGGTGGGAGATCGGCGCCCTCTCTGACAAGGACTGGGACCGCGTCCTCTCCTGCGACCAGATCGTCTTCGCGCGGTGCGGCAGCGCTGCGCATGCTTTAGACCGGCGGCGAGATTTCCGCCGTCTGCCCGTGCTCACTGCAGCGCCCTTGTAATCGCAGAACGACCCCGCAGCACAAGCTCATTATCGTCGACGAGCTGCAGAAACGGGGCAACGTGGTGGCCATGGTGCCCCCTCGATACCGCCGGCGCCCCCGCGCGCGCCGAATCCGGAGCGACGTCGCTCACGCGCGGCGCAGACGGGGGACGGCGTGAACGACAGCCCGTCGCTCAAGAAGGCCGACATCGGCGTGGCGATGGGCATCACCGGCTCGGACGTCTCCAAGGAGGCCGCAAAGGTGACGGGGCCTCACCGAATCACTCTGAGAATTCGAAGCTGCCATCTGACGCCGACGCGCGCCGGCGCGGCGGCGGCGGCAGATGATTCTGCTGGACGACAACTTTGCGTCGATCGTGAACGGCGTCGAGGAGGGCCGCCTCGTCTTTGACAACCTCAAGAAGTCCATCGCCTACTATCTCAGGTGCGCTGCATCTACAACGTTGATGACAATATCTCCGCATCCATACGCGTGTCCGATCGCGACGCGCATGTACATGTGCACGCAGCCACGTCACACCTGAAGTGATCATGCTGCTGCTCTTCTTCGCCATCCGCATCCCCGTCCCCATCACCACCATCCTCATTTTCATGGCCCGCCCGCCCGCGGCCGCTCGCGGCCGACCCTGAAGTTTCAACGCGACAGTTTCAAGTGATTTACGCTTCATTCGCAGATCGATTTCATCTCTGACGTCTTCCCGGCCCTCGCCCTTGCGTACGAGGTGCGCGCAGCGCTGCCGCCAGGCCGCGCTATTCTGCTTTGCGCATGCGTCAGTACCGACATCATGCGTCATATATAGGCTCCCGAACCCGACATCATGACACGGCCGCCGCGCAATGCGAAGAAGGACCGGCTCGTCGGCAAGTCCCTCTTCTTCTACTCTTACGTCTTCGTGCGCCCCCCGGGCCCTGCCGCCACCAGCGCTAGCCCGGCCCTTGCGCGCGCACTGCTGTTTAATTCGCTGACGGCCGCCGGGGCGGCTGCGGCCGGCGTCAGTGCGGCGGCCTCATCCTTGTGGGGACCATCGTCTCGTACTTCACCGTCGTTCAGGTGAGGATTAAATTTAAAGGTTGTTAATGCAGTCGATCGTGCACGAACATGCACATACGTATACACATATATGTATAGAATCATATGCATTTAAAAAATTAGCCACGACTGCTGTCGTCAGGGTATAGAAAAATTGTAAGAGCCAGCTGCGCATGCCGCGCACGCGCGTCCGGGCGGGTGTGTGCTATGTAGCTAGCTATATAGAAGCTTAGAGGCATTGCAATTGGCTACGAAGCAAGACTGAGGCTTGTTAGTGCGCTCCTTGGGCATGTGTGCTTAAGCAAGCATTAATGCGGCCTTTATTTGGCAGCCATACACTGCCCTAGGCCTATGCTACGCTGACGCTCACATTGGTTCAAATAGCTAGCTATAGTGCACTTCACCGAAGCTAGCTGCCTAAAGTGCTGCTGGGTGCGGGTCGACGTCTGGGGAAGGGACATTCTACCACTCATACTGGGCCAGCTGCAGTAGATTCTCATAATCACTGCTGGCTGCTATTATTTTATATATATTTGCCGTTGCATGAACTGATGCTCTCAGTGATCTTGCGTCCTTGCAGCTCGAGGGACTCACTCTTCAGCAGCTCCCCGGGTGCGTTGCAGTGCCAGATTATATATAGCCGCCGGATCCGGAGATGTCAGTGCACTGGCATAATTTAAGCTTCCGTCAAATTATGTCTAGATCTCTCGCAATTTGTGTTTTACGTGCGTTCGATTTACAAATTCCGCAGGCTCGCAACAAACTGGGAGAAGAAGGACGCGGATCTGACGTTGGCGGAGCGCGCCGTCTTCGTCGACAAGGCGAGCGCGGGCCGGGCGACCTGCCTGAGCCGTTCACCCGCCGCCGGCTGAGCGTGTGCTCGCGCCGCGCAGGACGGCCTCTTCATCGACAAGGCGCGGCGCGAGCATATCGGCTCCATGTGCTGCGCCGCCGTCTTCATGGTCCCTGCTTCCATGCATTAATATTGCTATCAGTGGCTTTCGCTGACGCCGCGGGCAGTCGATCATGATCGGGCAGTACGGCGTCCTCATCACCTCCAAGACCCTCAAGCGCTCCGTCTTCTCCATTAGCCACTGGTGCGCGGGAGACGTGCGGGGCGTCGCGGCGCGCGCGCGTGCGTTGCCTTGTCGCGCGCTGAAGAGCTCGATGCCGGCGGGCAGGTACAATAAAGTGCTGTTGATCTCGGTCGCTTTCGAGACGGTCGTCTGGATCCTTATGCTCTACGTCCCGGGAGTTGAGGTGCACGTGACTAGACGCCGAATCCGAGTCAACACCGAGCCATGGCACTTGATCGTTCACGCTTTCCTTGATTGCGACAGGACGTATTCAAATTGCCCAAGAGTCCTCCCTTCCGCTTCCAGTGAGCTCTTTTCGAATTTTGTGCTTTCTATATATTGCTACTCGCGATCGATAGCGAACCGTCACGCGTACGTTCATTTACTCTACCTTCTCCTCGTAGGTACCTCCTCCTCTCCGTGCCCTCGACACTCCTCATCATAGTGCTCGACGAGGCCCGCAAATGGCACATCCGCACGTACCCCGGCGGCTTCTTCGACCGCTGGACCAGCCTTTGAAGAGCTAATCGATATATATCATGCATTTTCAGCTAGGAATCCTAGGATATCGTCGTCGTATCGATCCGGATCCGGAGTTCGAGGCAGGAAGGGGCCCCGGGGTTGCAATTGGCCCCCTCCCTTCGCGCCGTTGTTTTCAGCGGCTCGGCGGGGCCGGCGCCGTATACGTGTATATATTATGAACCTAAATTATGCTATTCTATTATAATTATAAGCTTGTATAGATAGATCTGTATAGATTATATGCATAGCGCTAGCGTTATAGCTAGCTGTAAATTGCAGAGGGCTGCGTGCGCTCGAGCTCGGCAGATCTCTCGGCAGATCAGCATGCGCAGATCGATATCACTGCCACAGTGTCAGTGTCATATAGCTAGGATACTAGGCTATTCCTAAATAGCTAGTAGCTAGCCCACCGGCCCTGGAGCTCTCTAGCTGCTCATGATCATCTGGCCATGGACAGCCGCCGGATTCCGAAGTTCGTTCCGACACTCGAGCTCGAGCTCGGCTCGACACTGCGTCCCCTCCGGATCCCGCGGCCCCCTATAGCTACTTGAGCCGCCGCCCGACTTCGACTCCCCGGCCGTACGCGACCCCGGCCGACTGCGACTGGTGACCCGGCAGAAAGTGGCCCCCCCCCCCCCCCCCCCCCCCCCCCCCTCCTCCCGCCCCCCGCCCCCGCCTCCTCTTCCGGACGAATTCGAATCCGGGCCCTTGACAGCAGAAAACGCGCGGAAAATTTAAATTAGCCCGGCCCTTAAAGCTTGCAGAAATGCTCCCCTTCCCCGCCCCCGCCATTTTGCGCCTGGGAACCCCAGCAGGCCTACCCGGGGGGCCCGTCCTCTGCGCCGCCCTAGGCATCAACAAAAAACCAGCTAGGTCCGGATCCTCAATTCAGAGAGATCTCGCACTGCTGCGCATGCTCGAGCTCGACCAGCACCTCGACCTCAGAGCAATTTGGAGGGACCGCTGTGCCCGTAACCATATGCATGCCTGCAGCTGGCCATATGCCGCAGTGCATGGGATCCCGGAGATCCGACGAGGCATCATATGCATGATCACCGGTACCGGCGTCGACAGGACTCATTAATATATATATATATATAAGCGTCGATATCGATATATATATATCGATTCCGTAAACGTTAACGCCCAACTTCGAATTCCCCCCCCCCCCCCCCCCCCCCTCCCCCCCGAATCTAAGCCGAGCCCCCGCCCTCCACCGGGTACCCCCGGCGGTCCCCCGCCTCAACGTTAACGGAGGGCCAGGTTTGACACCGCGTTAATTTACCGTTCTACGGTAGTACGCCGCAGTAAGTGCCCGACGGTAGCCCCCCGGCCCATGGCCAGGGACTTCGATTAAAAGAGGAAATTACACCGTTTAATTACACGCGAAAATAAAATTATACACAATCACAGGCATGCATATACATGCATCTGTGCTCAGAAATTTCGCTCAACGGTTGCCGCGGAAATTTCATTGACAAGTTGCAATCATTGGTATCAGAAATTTCGGCCTGCGCAGTGCGCATCCAGGCTGATCCAGCTACTGTAAAACGAGAAATGTCCGGCGTCACTTTATTTCGGCAAAACCCGAAAAATGCGCCGAAATTGTGGTTCGTCGGCATCATATTTTCGGCAACACAGATAGTCCGCCTAGGCGGCGGGTACGTTGATCCCTCTTCTGCCATACATCTGCACAATTCTGGCAGTTTCAAATATTCGGCGCCGCGAGGCTATGCCGAATAGCGCCGAATATTAAGTTCTGCCGGACATTTCTCGTTTTACAGTAGTTAGGCACTACCGACGTCTACCGTTAGTACCGTAGTTACGGCGTAAGTATACGTACTACAGTACGTATACTGTACTACTACTGTACGGTACTACGGTACTACGGTGCGCCGGCGCCCTGAGCGCCGCCCTCACGGCGGCGCCGCGGCGTTGAGCCTCGGAGCGGCATGCGCATGCGCAGGCGCCGCCGCGCCGGCGCCCGGCGCCGGCCGCGCGCCGGCCGCGGCTCGGCGCCGGATCCGGATTCCGGACCGTCGGACCGGCGCGGCGGCCCGCCGGCGGCCGCGGGCGGCGGCGGCGGCTTTAACTCAGTTACTCAATCGGCCGTGCACGTGCCACGGTGCAATATTAACTTAGTACTATTAGCTGCGCATGCAGATCTAGAGCTCCCGGAGTCCGATCATGATCCGATGATCATCGGATGCTCGAGCAATTCGCAAGCCGCTGAGCTGGAACTAACTAAGTTAAGCTTGAAGGCAGCGCGCAGTGTCCGTATACGTACATACAGTACTAGTATCCGTTCACGTAATCTACATCCGGTTGTGAACAAATATATATATACACGCATATGGCGAAGAAGACCGAGGACGGAGGCTGGCCCTCGGAATTCTTTGAGGAGGGCGAAGAGGAAAAGGCGGAGAAGCTGGAATTGGTATGTCCCATCTGCTTGAAAGTGATGCGAGAACCGGTGTGCACGTGTTTTGCGCTTCGAATTCGATTCTGCTCCGCTTTTAGATCTGCTGATCTGCTACATGTAATGTGTGCACATGTATATCGCGCGCAGACAGCAATTCGGTGCACGAACGAGCATGCTCTGTGCCGCTCGTGTGCGCTCCTGCTGGTGCGGGAGACAGGCGATGGCCGCGGCCACCCGTGCAATTGGCGAGACGTCGACGAGAGCAAGTGCACGAAACGCCGGCTCAAGTGCCCGCTCGACCGCGAGTTCATCGACAGGAATCGCTTCGGGCCCGCCGCCTACCACAGTCGCCGCATCAACGAGCTTAAAGTGCAGTACGTGCACGTGGTTTGTCATACTCGACGTCGACCGCTTGTTTATATATTTCTGACCATAAGATTGATTTCAACGCCCCCGGGGCCATAGTTGCGCTTACAAAACCCGCGGATGCGGCTGGATTGGCGAACTGGGCTCCTTTCTGTCACACGCCAGCAGCTGTAGCGTTGGGCGCGCCCGCGAACGCGCACGGTGCCCAGGCTGCGCGCAGCTTGTTCTCTCTGTCGATATGCCGGTGCGCCCCCAGGCCCATACATGCGCATATGCGTCTGGCCATATGCATCAGGTTATTACTAAGTTAGCTATACAAGATAGTATTAAGCTTAAGGAAGCTAAAGAAATCGCCTTGACGCTCCCGACAATTGGGGCCCACGCACAATACACTCGCGCGTGACCGTGGGACCCGACGCGACGCGCAGGCGCACGAGGAAGGTTGCCCCCTTATTCTCCATCCCTGCCCGAACGCCAAATATGGTTGCCGCGTCTCAGTACCTCGGGCTGGCCTCGACTTGCACCTTGGTGCGAACGCGGGTCACAGCGCCTCGCGAGAACTTGAATTAAATTGATTTTGAAATCGGACTGTGCTGGCGCCGTTTCTTAATGATCATGAAATATCAATATATGAATATTCGAACGTCGCAATTGATCTCCGCACGAACGTGCATGCAGAAACCTGCGAATGCTTGCAGAATCTCGTCGTCCGCCTGAGCAACCGAAAACGTCCGATCGCGAACCGTCCGGTGGCTCCGTCCGAAGCGTCCGGTTGACTTTCGTACGCAGGAGAGCTTGAATGCAAACGAGTGGTGCTTGGGGTCCTACTCGTTTTCCTTTACATTTCGCTCTGGAGGTACATTTTCGGAGGCGTGATTCTCCTCATCGTGCTGCTTGAGAAGGCCATTCTCGCCGCGCTATCGCAGTGGAAATATTACTTTACTTTTATCGCGTCAGTATTAGTCTTGTACGTTGCGATCTCCTACATATATGACGAAGACTGCTATCTGTAACAGGTATATTGAATATCAGAGCGAACACATACATATGCATGTACATGCATACGTATACTACGCAAACGTGACTAATCGGCCTTGCGGAAAGGAGAGGCCCTTAGGTCTGTTGGTATCTTGTCACAAATTTTAGAAAGCGAAATTCGTATATTTGAAGACACCTACTACCCCATTTTTGACCCTGGGGAGCACGTTGGTGCGGCCCGTTTTCCTATGAGAGGCCTCTAATGGGCAGTAACAGCACGTCCAAAAGCACAGAAAAGCATTTTCCCGGAAAAAATAGAAAGCGCAAATCACATTGGCCTTCCAAGTCGAAATTTGAAAATTACTAGTGGCCCGGCCGCGATTTTCGCGCCGGGGGTGCAAGCGGGGAACCGGGATCTAATGAAAGAGTCCTAGTGGCACGCACATGCGCAGAGTCCTCCCCTCGGGCGTGCTCGGCTGCGGGCAGCGGCGCACGCGGTACTGTGGTATAAGCTCGATTTCGGCGGCGTGCTGAGCGCAGCAAGAGAGCACGGTCTGGACGGCCGGGCGTGCTCGGCTGCGATCAGCGGCGCAGCTAGGCAGCGGCGCAAGCGGTTTTGCGGTGCAAGCTCAAGCGCTAGCACGAGTGCCGGGCAGCGTGCTCGGCTGCGGGCAGCGGCGCGTGCTCGGTAGGCGGTGCTGCGGTGCAAGCTTGATGCCGTGAGAAGTAGTCCAGGCGGCACGGGTACCGTGCGGCGTGCGCGGCCGCCGGGCGCAGTGTGAGGAAGCGGAAATCTAGAGGAGACAGCTAGGGAGAATTTAAGTGGTTTCATGCAGAACCGCGCAAGGAAGAGCCCGGAGTGAGAGAGAAGTTGGTTTTCCCCTCGAAAACCACTTTTCGCGAGTTCGAGAGAGCTCTCGCGAGCTCGAGTTTGACGCTCGAAAGTCGAGGGCTGACCGGTTCACCGAGCCAATCGGATCGCGAATAAAGCACCATTTTTTCCGGTGTTGCATACTGGACCTCGAAAACGGCCTCATAGAAAAATTTTGGCTGAAGCGAGGGAACGGGATTCCGGGAAGCAAGCTGGGAGAAGCCCTTCGGTCTTCGTCCCCCCTTGCAATTAATTTCAAGAGACCGCACCCCATTCGCTAGGAAATAGTTTCCAACTTAACGGAGCGCCACGTTGCCGTTACCTGGCGTTCGGAGCGCTTAAATTAAAAAAGCGCCACCTGGCGTTCCAGCAAACTTGTATGAGACAGGGTCGCAGTGTGCCACGATGTGGGATTTAAAAGTATTTGATGCGTTAGTTGAAAGATTATCAAAATAAACAATTTAGACAGAGCCTTGTTACTAAGTTACTGCGAATTACATTCAAATGATTCATAGATAAATATTAACCACCTCCAATTTGGCAAAAAGCGCCGAAAGTCGTTTTCATTCAGCTGAGACGACCAATATGGGCCCCTCGGGGCCTGTACTCGGTACAATTGCGGCCGATTGGGCCCCGCATCGATATCTGTACCCTTGCGGCACAATTCTGTACCCTCTCACTTGAGTGTGTACCCTTGCCTAGTGGACCCCCTGTTTCTCCTCCCCCCTTCCCCGTATACGTAACCGCACGCGGTTGCGGGCGCCGGCCCCCGTTTAAAAACAAAGAGCTGCCACCCTCACGCCTTGAAGCCCCAAGACCCAAGACCACTCCTGCTTCGCAGGGACTCGCTTGTTATAATTGTTACTCAGTACTAGTACTGTAACTTAGTAATGTGAATATAAGTGAATCTTTGCAATCTTACTCATTCAATGATTGGCAATCGATATCGTTGCACGACATGCGCAATCTTTATTCACGATTCTTTATGAACGGAACAGGGACACTGCTGTCGCAGTGGCCCTGTTGGAGGGGAAGGACCTCTAAGTTCTGAGCAGGAAAGGGCAGGTTTAGGTTACAATTAAGAAGTAGAGTCTGGATCACTAGCTATAGCAGACCGCGGGGGGGGGGGGGGGGGGGGGGCGAACCTGGACTCGACGAAGCTGAAGCATCCGGCGGCCGCGGGGCGGCGAAGCTGAAGTAGCCGGCGCGGCGGGCGAGAAAGCGGGCGGAGCGGCAGGTGGCGTCGGGCCCTGCGCATAGCCTGCGCAAGGCCCTGAGGCCGAGGCCTCAGCTCGCGCCAGACAGCGGCCGGGCGGCGCGGGGGCGGGGCCCAGCGGCAGCGGCCGGGTGAGATGCGTAGCATGCGCAGCAGCGGCGGGGCGAACCTGGAGTCGACGAAGCTGAGGCGGCGCGCGGGGCGGCGGCCGCGGGCGGGGAAGTCGATCGAAGCGGGTGGAGCGGCAGGGCCGAGGCGTCAGCGCGCCCTGGAGAGCGGCGGCGCGGGGTCGAGGCCCAGCCCGGCGCGGTGTACTAGGAGCAGTTGCGAATACTGCGACGCAGCTGCAGCCACCATCTCGGGTCGCTGGCCGCGCGCGCGCGGGTCAAGACGCGCGGGTCAAGACACGCACTCGCGGCGCTTGAAGGGCTAGAAAACGCCGAGCAGGAGTCTAGATGTGCTTGAACCGGAGTCCGTCAGATACCGAAACGCGGCGCGGGCGCGCGAAGTGCTTCCGGATGCTAGCTAGAGCAGAGCTGAACTTCGCTTGCTCAATCCGCCAGGCGGCGCCATGCAAACAAGGCTACGCGCACGCTCTCGGCGCAAGGCTCGATGCGAGTCGGGAGCCGATGCGCAGCCCCGGCTGTGTCCGCACGGCGTCGAGCAGAGCTGAACTTCGCTTTCGGATATGTCAGGCGGCAGGTCCGCACCGCGCCCTCGTCCGCCTCGGCGCGCCATGGCAAGAACGTAGTACTGCGTACCCAGCAATCGGCTCCCGACTCGCAGGAGCTCTTTTTTCCGGCGTCCGGTACAACAGGTACTTGAGGCGGCCTAGCGGGCCACCCTGTGCTCCTCCGGTCTCGGCTTGTATGAGATGAATTGTCGGGCTCATTACGCGCATGCAGGCGCACTTGGTCCGGCAGATATACCGCCACTTGGTGAGGCGCTAGATTGCATTTTGTGAAAATGTGTTATTCCCCATTCCTGGTCGACCCGACGGGACCCGGATCTCCCGGAACATGTTTCCGGACTTCTAGGGGCATGCCTTGCTAGGATCCGGCGAGACATCCCGGGTTTTGGGAGGTCGGGACATTTCATTTTGGCCTAGGGTGGGCACCCGAACACCCCCAAGTGGGGGAAGGGGAAGGGGGTCCTTCCCCAACAAGTGGGGGAAGGGGAAGGGGGTCCTTCCCCAATTATTTCTGATCCACTCATGATCACGATCAAGCTCTGTGGCGACAGATTAATCTGATCATAATGGTGGGCGCTCCGAGCCTCGGAGGCATGCGCATGCGCACTGGGGGCGAGCGATCCTGTTGTCGATGGGTATCCCTTCGAAACATCCCTTGGGTATCCCTAGGCCTCCTATGCGTGCTGTAGGCGAATCAATCGCGAGGTAGAAATACGGCCCTTCAACTCTTGCAGCGCTAGCCAACAATGCTTCCGCTTGCGATTGTCCTTGCATCAACTCTTGCAGCCAACAATGCTTGTGCTTGCGATTGTCCTTGCATGCATATAAAAGGGCCACTGACTTGCCGCGCGCGTCAGTTGGGTCCGGGGAAGGGCATTTAACCTCGGCGAATCCAAGATCTAGATGCGCGCATGCAGAGGGCAGCTGCAGGGACTTAAACTAGCGCTTAATTAAGCTTAAGAAGGCGCGCGCACGGTGGCCGGCCGCGGGCGAGCCGCTGGGCCGGCTCCGGCTGAGGCTGGCCATGCCAGGCGAGCTCAGCGGCTGCAGCTGTCCTCGCGATCGAGGCGAGCTGTCCTCTTAGAGGTAGGCCTCATGATCGGGGCCTAGCGAGCTAGCTCTAGCTATGTAAGGCGCGGGCCTTGAGAAGGGGGAGGGAACCTTGTCTGGCCATGGACGTGCTCCAGCTCCTGCAGCTGCCAGGCTGCGCATGCCCCGTGGCCGTCGCGCGCGGAGGCGTGGCGGGTGCACGAGTGCGCATGTGCTGCGGGTGCACGTGCGTCACGGCGTGGCTACAAAAGGGCCACTGACTTGCCGCGCGCGTCAGTTGGGTCCGGGGAAGGGCATTTAACCTCGGCGAATCCAAGATCTAGATGCGCGCATGCAGAGGGCAGCTGCAGGGACTTAAACTAGCGCTTAATTAAGCTTAAGAAGGCGCGCGCACGGTGGCCGGGCGAGCCGCTGGGCCGGCTCCGGCTGAGGCTGGCCATGCCAGGCGAGCTCAGCGGCTGCAGCTGTCCTCGCGATCGAGGCGAGCTGTCCTCTTAGAGGTAGGCCTCATGATCGGGGCCTAGCGAGCTAGCTCTAGCTATGTAAGGCGCGGGCCTTGAGAAGGGGGAGGGAACCTTGTCTGGCCATGGCCATGGACGTGCTCCAGCTCCTGCAGCTGCCAGGCTGCGCATGCCCCGTGGCCGTCGCGCGCGGAGGCGTGGCGGGTGCACGAGTGCGCATGTGCTGCGGGTGCACGTGCGTCACGGCGTGGCTACATAGCTAGCTATAGGGGCTGGCCGGCGCCTCGGCCTCCGCGCGATCTGGGCGCGGGCACGGGGACGCTGCTCAAGCTCACGTTCCGCTCAAAAAGCGGCGCAGCGGGCCAGCTCATGATCAGCGGCGCCGGCTGCATGCGCAGCAGGCATGCGCATCGCGCGCGCGCGGGGGCTCTGCGTCGCGCAGCACGCGCGCCGCGCTGGCATCGGCTTGTTGGAAGTGGCATAGCCCGCCAAGTGCGGCCGGCTTGCGGCCGGCTTGTGCAATTGCGTCGGGGCGCGGTTGGCGCGGGTGAAGCGTGCGCGGCTGGCGCGGCTAGCCGCTGAGCCACAGCAAGCTGCCGCGCGGGCGAGAGGCGTAACCATTGTTGAGCCGAGCCGAGCTGCGGCGCCCGGGGAGAAAGCGGCCGGGGGTACTTTAAGAGGTTTTCTCAGGGTAAGTTCGCACTCTCCAATGTGATTGGCTAGCGCGCGCGGCGTCCTCCCACGCGACCGCGTTCGCGCCCGGCCTCGCTCTCGCAGTACGGAATGTCGAACATGATGCGCGCAACGACCTCGAACTGGTCTGGCCCGTATATCTGCTCCCTGTGCGTCGCTGGACCCATTTTTGTCCCGGGTGTTGGTGCCTGTTCCTGGATCACCCTTTGGTCGGACGGGACCGGGAGACATGGTTTCGGGGTCCCCTGGGGATGCGCTTTCAGGGTGTACCGCGCGGCCCCGGTTTTGCGGAGGTCGGGGAAATGGGATTTGGGGTAGGGTTGGACCCAAGGGACAGGGACAGGGGAAGTGTTTTACCCTTCCCCAATAGCTAGCTATAGGGGCTGGCCGGCGCCTCGGCCTCCGCGCGATCTGGGCGCGGGCACGGGGACGCTGCTCAAGCTCACGTTCCGCTCAAAAAGCGGCGCAGCGGGCCAGCTCATGATCAGCGGCGCCGGCTGCATGCGCAGCAGGCATGCGCATCGCGCGCGCGCGGGGGCTCTGCGTCGCGCAGCACGCGCGCCGCGCTGGCATCGGCTTGTTGGAAGTGGCATAGCCCGCCAAGTGCGGCCGGCTTGCGGCCGGCTTGTGCAATTGCGTCGGGGCGCGGTTGGCGCGGGTGAAGCGTGCGCGGCTGGCGCGGCTAGCCGCTGAGCCACAGCAAGCTGCCGCGCGGGCGAGAGGCGTAACCATTGTTGAGCCGAGCCGAGCTGCGGCGCCCGGGGGAGAAAGCGGCCGGGGGGTACTTTAAGAGGTTTTCTCAGGGTAAGTTCGCACTCTCCAATGTGATTGGCTAGCGCGCGCGGCGTCCTCCCACGCGACCGCGTTCGCGCCCGGCCTCGCTCTCGCAGTACGGAATGTCGAACATGATGCGCGCAACGACCTCGAACTGGTCTGGCCCGTATATCTGCTCCCTGTGCGTCGCTGGACCCATTTTTGTCCCGGGTGTTGGTGCCTGTTCCTGGATCACCCTTTGGTCGGACGGGACCGGGAGACATGGTTTCGGGGTCCCCTGGGGATGCGCTTTCAGGGTGTACCGCGCGGCCCCGGTTTTGCGGAGGTCGGGGAAATGGGATTTGGGGTAGGGTTGGACCCAAGGGACAGGGACAGGGGAAGTGTTTTACCCTTCCCCAATGAATTGAATGCTATTGATCATGATACCGCCCATGAATTGCCACCGCCTAACCTAACATCATCGGACGGCCCCGGCCCCCCGAGGTCGGGATATCTTCAACCCGTCTTGCAGTCGACGTCGCTATTTGACTTCCAATGCCCGGCAGCATGCAGCGGCCCGGCCTCGAGCTCGCGATCGGTCCTATAGCTACTGGACATGCGCGACCTCGGGCTCCGCGGCGGCTGCCTGCGGAGGGGGTCGTCGCTGGGGGCGGGGGCGGGGCGGGGCGGGGCCGGGGCACCTCGCGGGCCTGCGCGAGGTACCTGGCCGCGCGCTGCCGCATGCGCTCGACCAGCTGCGCCACCAGGCTGCGGCGGGGGCTCGGCAGGGCGAGGGGCACGCCCCCAGCGGCGAGGGCGGCGCGCCTGCAGACTTCGTCGGTGCCCGGGGGATCTCTGCCCCACCTGCTTGGCCACCGCCAGCAGCTGCTCCGTGACCTGCCGCCCCCGCCCCGCGCCGCGGCAGGTGAGCCGGGCGGGCGCGGGGCGGCGGGGGCGGCGGGGCGGCGGGCGGGCCTGGAGGGTGTTCTTCGCGAGGTCGAGCATGCGGGCGAGGTCGGGCCACACGGCGCTGTCCCCCTCCGTCGCCTCCGCCTCGTACGCCCTGCCCCGGCCCCGCCCGCTCGGCGACGCGAACATATACACCCACAGAAGCGAGATCCGCGGACTCCAGGGGCTCGCAGAAGGGGGGGGGGGGGGGGGGGGGGGGGGGAGGGAGGAGGAGGAGGAGGAGGAGCGCACGTGCAGCGGGCCTCCTCGATCTGGCACTGGATGCGGATGAGCAGCAGCTCGTGGATCACCCGCGAGTCCTGCGCCTCCTGCCGCCCCGCCCGCCCCGCCCCGCCGGCGTCGGAGGGAGCATGCAGCGGGGGCCGGCTCCGGCGGGGCGGGACCTGCGCCCGCTCGAGGTCCTTCTCCGTGACGTTCGCCCTCTGCCGGCCCGCCGCGTCAGCGCGCCCCCGCCGCAGCGATCGCGTCGAGGCGCGGGCGGATCCAGGCCGAGGGCGCCCCGAGGCCTCTTCGCGGGGACAGGCGCATGGCAAGGCGGCCGACGGCGAATCTCTAGGAAGCGCCCCCGTGCACGTAGAAGGGAGGCGGGGCAGATGAAAGGCAGGCGGGGCGGGCTAGGTCTGGCGTGCGGAGGCGGGGAGGCGGGGGCGGGCGGGGCGGGCCTCGGCCTGGGAGCGGATGGCGGCGACGTCCTCGCGGTACCGCTGCCGCTCGTCCCGCGACACGTTCCCCACCTGCGGCGCGGGGGTCGGCGGCGCGGCGGAGGCGAGCGGGGCGGAGGGGCGCGCGTTGGCGCGGCGGAGCTCGAGGGCGGCGACGCGCTCGTAGACGTCGGTGATCTGCGGGGGCCTCGGGCGCGGGAGAGGAGGGGCGGGGCGAGGGGGCGGGGCGGGCGGACGCGGTCGCGGAGGGAGTCGACGTCGTCGAGGAGCGGCTCGTCCCCGCCCCCGCCCTCCCCCTGCGGCCCCAGCGGCGCCAGCATGTGCGCCCGGTCCCCGAACCCGCCCCGCGCCCCCGACCGCCGCGCCTGCACCGCGGGGCTCGAGCGGGGGCAGGGGCGGCGGCGGGGCGAAGAGAGGGCACGGCGCACGCGCTCGACGACCTCCTCGTGGTGCCTGTGGAGGCACTCGAGGAACTCCGCCTCCGCCTCCGCCCCCGCCCGCTCCTCCTCGCCCCCTTGCGCGGGCGGCGCCGGGCTCGCGCTCGAGCCGGCGCCGCCGGGCCCCGCGCCCTCGCCGCGGCGGCTGCGGAGGCGGCGCTGTATGCGGCGCCAGGTGTCGGGGAGCCAGCTCCACTCCTTCAGCAGCACGCGGTGCGCGAAGTTCTGCGCCCGCCCGCCCCGCCCGCCCGTCAGCAGCGCCGAGCCCGAGGCCGAGCGCTCGAAGCGAGCTCAAGCTCGTCGGACAAAGCAGGGGAGAGGGGCGGGGGGCGGGGGCGGGCGCACGGCCTTGGTGTCGACGCCGCAGGGGCAGCTGAGGCCGGCGCCGTGGCTGCGCTTGATGCGGAAGCCGCGCGCCGCGAACTCCACCGCCAGCAGCGCCTGCGCGCCCCTGCCCCGTCGCCCACCCACCTCCGAGGCCGAAGCCGGTGCGATCTTTTGAGCGCGGCCCGACTTCTGCTTGAGGGCGTCGGAGGGGGCGGCGCACGTCGCCCACGCGGAGGAGGTTGTTCTCCCCCGAGTACTCGTCCCCCGCCCCGCTGATGCTGCGCCCGCCCCCGCCCCGTCACACCGCGCCGCCTCGCTCGCTCGCTCGCTCGCCCGTCAACGGGCGCGCGGGGTCTCGCAGAAGCGCGGGGCCCCCCGGGCACCTGATGAAGCCCTCGGAGGACTGGAGGCCGCGCACGAAGGCCGGCTCCAGCGGCAGCGTCTGCTCCCCCGCCCCGCCCGCCTCGGCGCGAGGCGCGGGCGGGGCGGGGCGGGCCCGGGGCGGGGCGCGCCTGCATGCCGAGGTAGCGCGAGGCGCCGTGCTCGACCTTCTTGCGCGTCTGCCGCCGCCGCTCGCGGTGAGCGGCGTCTCGGCGAGGCCGCGGGGCGGGCGGGGCGGGCGCCTCGGAGAGGGCCTTGAGGGAGGCGCCGGGGAGGGCGAAGTAGAGGTGCGCCGTGAGCAGGAACTTCCTGCGCCGCCCGCCCCGCCCCGCCCCGCCCGTCAGGGGCCGCCGGCGGGGGCCCCTGGAGGGGGAGGGGCCGGGGGGCACCGGACGCCGTCCCCGAGGAAGACGAGCCGCCCGTGGTGGAAGCGCCCGTCCCCCTGCGCCCGCCCCGCCCCTCAGCCCCGCCCCGCCCACCCCAGCAGAAGACGCCGGACCGCCCACGGCCGAGCGAGGCGGCTCTCCGTCTCGGTCTAGCGGGGGCGGGGGCGGGGGCGGCGGGCCTCGAAGCGGAGGGCGGCGGTGAGCCAGTCGGCGTGGGGCCCGGGGCCGGCGGGGAAGCCGAGGTCCTCGGCGAGCTCCTCCAGCGCCCGACGCAGCATCGGCTCCTGCCGCTCTCCCGCCCCTGCCCCGCCGTCCCCGCACCCTTGACCCGGCTCGCCTCGGCGGGGGTGTGTGTGGAGGGGTTGCCGCACGCGGCGCGTTGCAGCGCTCCAGGCGCCCGCCGCCCTGCTTCGAGATGCGCTCCCAGATCCCCGGGCGGTACTGCTGCAGCCCCTGAGCGGGCCGGGGCCCGGGGTGAGGGGGCGGCGAGCGCGCAGGGGGCCCCTCCCTCGGCGGGGCCCCCCAACCGACCTGCTCGAGGATGAAGTGTGTGACGAAGGTCGCGGCGTCCATGAGCCCTTTCCTCTCCTTCAGGAAGAGGGCCCCTGCCGCCCGCCCCGCCGCAGAGCCCGCGGCGTCAGAGGGCGCGGGGGCGGCCGGCCGGGGGGCGGCGCACCGATGACGGCCTCGACGGCGTCGCCCAGCATGGCGTCGCCCTCGGCCAGGCGCTCCGTGTTCCGCAGCAGCGCCCGCCGCACCCCGAGCCGCTCCGCCAGCTGCCGCCCCGCGGGCGTCGAGGGGCGGGCGGGGGGCGGCGGGGGCGGGCGGGGCGGACGGTGCAGAGGGGGTCGTTGGAGACGAGGGCGTCGCGCAGGTCGAGCAGCTCGAGCCCCGAGAGCTCCTGGCGGGGCCCGTCGGAGGCCGCTCGGGGTCGGGCGGCGGGGGCGGGGGCGCACGGGGAGCCAGAGGAAGAGCTTGGAGCGGGCGACGAGCTCCAGCACGGCGTCCCCCAGGTGCTCCAGCCCTGCCCCCCCGCCCCCCCGCCTCACCCCGCGCCGCCCCTCCCATCCCATCCCTTCCCCCTCCGATGGAAGCGAGCGCTCTAGGCTCGTGCGCGCTCGCTGCGGGCGTGGATGACGGGGCGCACGCTCGTTGTCGGGGAGGCCGCGGGGGGCCATCGAGGCGTGGGTGAGGGCCTGCCGCAGCAGCGGGATCTCGTTGATCGCGAAGCGGTCCGCCCCCATCACCCGCTGCGCCCCGGCCGCGCCCCGCCCGTGAGCCGCCCGGCCGGCGCGCGGGGCCGAAGAGGAGGAGGGGGCGGGCGCCTGGACGTTGGAGACGAAGCCGGCGACGCCGGCCTCCCAGAAGACCAGCGGGAGCGCCTCCGCCAGCCGCTGCCCGAACAGGAACATCCCGCCTGCGCGCGCGCCCCGCGACGCCCCGTCAGCGCCCCTTCCGCGCGCCACCCTGTCCACTTCGAAGCGTCAGTTTCGTTGGGCTTGCTAGCACTAGCTCAGGTTCGTTGTGTGAACGTTGCGTCGTGTGAACGTCGCGACGTGTGAGCGGCGGGAGGGGCCGGCTCGGGAGGGGCGCAGCGCACTCGTCGCTGCAGTGGGGACCACGAGCTCTGGGAAGGCATCCGCGTGAGCGGCACCGGCGTCAAAGCGGGCGGCGGCGGGCGGGGGAGGGGGCGGGGCGGGGCGGGGGCAGACCGGGGACGACGTAGTTGACGGCGTAGCCCTCGGGGGCCTCGTCGGGGCGCGCGTTGGGCGCCGCCTTCACCATGAAGGCCAGCGGCGGCAGTTCCGCGTACTCCAGCGCCCGCGCACGGCTCCTGTACCACTCCGCGACTGCCCCCCCGCTCGCGTGGCTCTGGCGGGGCGGGGCGGCGCGAGGGGCACGCACAGGTCGGCGGCGCGGAGCTGGAGTGCGCGAGCCCGGGCTTGAGCTGCGCCGGGGGGGGAGGAGGGGCCTCAGGGCGGCCCAGGGCGCGGCGAAGGGCGGCGGCTCGCCCTGAGCCAGGCCGGCGGCACGCGTTTCCTCGACGCCGGCTCGAGCAGGGCGCGCGTCACGGGGACCCTGCGAGGCCGGGGCTCGTGCGGAGCGGGGCCGGCTGCGCTGCGCGGGGCGCGCGCGGGCGCACAGGGACATCGCGTCGTTGCTCAGGGGCACGACGGCGTGCCCGTGGCCGTCCGCCGGCGGCTCCGGCGCCGGCCGCCCCTGCACCCGTCGGCGTGAGGCCGGCGCGCAGGACGGAGAGAGGAGGGAGCGATGGGCGCTCGGGCGTCGAGAGCGCAGAGCGGGGGGATGTGGAGGGCGGGCGGACCTTGACGCAGACGCGGTCGTCCACCGCCGACGGGCTGCGGGGAGGGGGCGCCGGCCGTGAGCGGGGCGGGGGCTGGGGTGGGGCTAGCGGGGCCGGGGCCGCACTCGGTGCGGACGAGCTCGGCGGCGGTGCGGTCGGAGCGGTACGCGAGCATCAGGGCGAGCGCCTCGAAGTCGACCTCCTCCTCCCGGCCCCTGCCCGCCGAGCCGCGCACCGTGAGGGCGCCCCGAGGGAGTGCGCCGCGAGGCGGCGCGCGCGGGGCGCACCGGAAGGCCGGGACGACAAAGCACGGCTCCTTGTCCGGCGTCGTCGTCGGGAAGGGCGGCAGCGGCCGCGGGGCCTTCGCCCCGCAGAACTTGCGCTGCGCCGCGCCGCCCGCCCCGATCCGCCGCGCTGCTCGGGGCGGCAGGTGCGCGGGGGGCGGACCTGGAAGTCGGAGAGGACGCGGATCTGCTCGGGGGAGAAGAGCAGGCGGTGGCCCGCCTCCGCTTGCTGCGCCCCACCCGCTCGCCTCGAGGAGTGGCGCGGGAGCGGGCGGGCGCGGGCGAACGTGGACGGTAATGCGCGTCGGCTGGCGCGGCGCGTCCCACCGGGAGTCCTGCAGCTGCGCACGCGCATCAGGCGCACGGCGGACGGCCAGGGGCAGGCGGCCCCTCTACGCTCCAAGCTGGCCCTCCTAGGCCTGCCGGCAGGGCGGCCCGGGTGCTGGGGAGGGGCGGGGAGGGCAGGGCGGACCAGGACGTCGCGGGTGATGGTGAGGCGGGTGGCCGCCAGCAGGTGGAACCCCACAAAGGCCCGGCTGCCCCGCCCCCTCCCCGTCAGTGCACTCCCCCGCAAGCACCGGAGTGCGCCTTGTGTTCTTCGTGCACTGCGGGGAGGGCGCGGGGCGGGGGGCACCTCCCGAGGTGCTCGTGGAAGCGCTCCTCGACGGGCGGGTCGAACTCGACGCGGTGCAGGTACAGCGGCTGCCGCCGCGCGCGAGCTGGTCACGCGAGCGGCGGCCCCGACGGGCGGGCCCCGGCCGCACCTTCCCGCCCAGCGCCGGCCCCGGGGGCGCCGCCGTCTCTGTCCTCGCCTTCTTGCGCGCCGGCGGCGGCCCGCCGGCGCCCCGCGGCCGGCCGGCTTCGGCCTCGCCTGCGCCGGCTCGGGCGCCGCCAGGCGCTCCAGCAGCTCCTCCGGCGTCCGCGCCGGCGGCCGCTCCCGCCCGGCGCCGCCGCCTCCGAGCCGGCCGGCTCCGCGGCGGCCTCCTCCGAGCCCAGGCCGTCCCCCATCTCGACGTCGGGGCCCAGCCGGCGCCCGGCCCCTCCTCCTCATCGACCTCCTCGTCGCCGCTCGCCCCGCCCCGCCCCTCGAACTCCTCCTCCTCCTCCCGCCTCCGCCGCTTGCGGGCGGCGGGGGCCTCGGGGGCCCCGGCTCGCGCGGCGGCCTCCTTCGCCTCGGCCTCTTCGGCGGCGATGATGGCGTCCCGCTGCGCAATCCTCGCCGGGTCCACAGCTGCGTTCCGCCCGAAGTACCGCCCCTGCCCCGCCGCCCGCGCCTGCGCCCCCGCCCCCGCCCCCGCGTCAGCAACGGCGCTCGAGTGCGGCGAGGGCGGGCGCACCCGGTTGGGCCGGTCGCGGAGGGGGCGCGCGAGGATCTCGTCCCGGCGGGCGAGGAGGCCCAGCACGGGCGCCGGCGCCGGACCCGGCGCAGGCGGGCCGACCGCCCTTGTCCCGCCCCGCCGGCGCCGGCGGGGCCGCGGCGCTGTCGCCCTCGGGGCAGGTGCCTCCTGTGGAGATTCGCCCTGCGGGCGGCGGGGCGGGGGGAGGGCGGGGGAGCGGGGCGCGGGAGCGACGTGGCGCTCAGGTGCTTCAGAAACGCCATCGCCTGCGGGGCACAGGGTCAGGCGAGGGGCGGCTCGGGGTGGGCAGGAAGCCCCTCGCCTTGCTGGAGATCTTGAAAGGAAGCGGCGCCGCCGCAGCGGTCCCTGCGGGGGCCACTGACCGCCCCGCCAGAGGCAGGCCGGCGGCGGAGGGCGGCGCGAGGGCTGCCGGCGCTTCGGGAGTCGAGGCGGGAGCCGTGGAGTCCGTCGAGCTGGCCTCGAGCGGCCCGTTGGCCGCCGCCGGCCCGCGCGCTGCCGGCGCGCCCGTCGCAGCGGCCGGCAGCGGCGCTCTCCGCTCTACTGGCTCGGAGGCAGGCGCGCCTGCGGCAACGGCTGGTGCGGCGGCAGTGGCGCCCATTGCCGGCCCATCTGACGGCGGGATTGAAGGCGGTGGAGCTTGAGGCTCAGGCGAGCGTGGCGAGCGTGCGTCAGCGGGGGCCGGGGCCGAGCGAGGGGCCACGCGAGCCTCGGGGGCGGGAGAGGAGCCGGAGGCGGGGGCGGGCGGCGCCGGGGAGGACGAGGAGGGAGGCGAGTGCCGTCTGGACTTCTTCGCAGCCGCCCCCACCTCGTCGTCGTCGGAGGAGGATTCGGGCGGGGGGGCCGCTGAAGGCGCCCCCGGGGGAGGCGACGGGCGCCCCGAGGCCGCCGGCGGGGCGGGGCGGCGAGGGGACGGAGGTAGGGCCCCCTCCTCTTCCGAGGACTCGTCTTGCAGAGCTGCTGCGGGCGGCGGGGGCCGTCAGACCGACCGCAAGAAGGTAGGCTCAGAGAAGGGGGCGGGGCCCCGGCCGGCGCGCACCGCCCGGGCGATCCGCCTCGCGCGGGGCGCCCTCGCCCCGCCCCTGCTCCTCGCCCCTTTGCTGCTCGCCCTCGCCCTCGCCCTCGGAGTCCGAGGAGGGGGGCGTGACGGGGGAGCGCGGGGGCGAGCGCGGGGGCGAGGGGTCGTCCCGCGGGGAGGCGCCGCCCCAGTCGTCCTCCCCGAGGCCCTCGCCCCAGTCCGACATCGCCCGGGGGCGCCCGGCGTGCTCCCCCTCGTCGTCGGAGATGACGACCGCGACGCTCCCCTCGAACATCTCCTCCATGAAGTCCTGCGCCCGCGCCCCGTCACCCCGCCCCGCCCAGCTGCTTCTCCAAGATGCGGGGGCGCGCACCTCGTCGAGCTCGAGGTGGGAGCGAAAGCCGGCGCGGGGGGCCGAGCCGGGGCGCGACTCCTCCGAGGAGCGCCGCTGGGGCGCGGGGTGCGAGGAGGAGCCGGGGGAGGGCGGCGGCAGGGGCAGGGGCGCGTTGGAGGAGGCCGACGAGCGGGGGGAAGGGGAGGGCGACGGCGAGGAGGAGCGCCGCCCGCGCTGCGAGGCCCGCTTTGGCGTCGGCCCCGAGGGGGAAGAGGCGGCGGCCGACGGGGGCCCCATGGCTGCCGACGAGGAGGAGGAGGAGCGGGGGGAGAAGAGGGCGCCGGGGGGCTTGGAGGCCGCGGCCGGGGCCGGGGGAGGCGCGGGGAGGGTCCCCTGGGAGGGGGCGACGAGCAGGCGCGTCCCCGACACGTACTCGACCTGGCGGGGGGCGTGAGAGAGGTGGGGGGGGGAGAAGAGGGAGGGGACGCTCCGGCCCCGGCACCTTCTTGATGACGACCTTGACGTCCTGAAGGGGGTCGTCTGGGCGGGGCGGAGGAGTGAGCGGGGGAGGGGAGAGGAGGGGAGGCGGGGGCGGCGGGGGGCACCGGGGGTCCAGCCGCGGGCGGCGATTCGGGAGCGGTACTCGAGGCGCTCGCGCTCCCGGCGCTCCGCCTCCTCCGCCGCCTCCTCCTCGTCCCCCAGCGCGTCCTGCCCCGCCCCCGCCCCTCAGACGCAGCCCCGCGCAGCCCAGCAGCACGCGCCGCCGCTGCGGCGCGCTTCGAAGCGGAGGGGGCGCGGGCGGGGGCACCGAGGGGCGGGCGGGGGCGGGGCGGGGGCGGAGTCGTCGCCGAGGGGGCCGGCGAGGGCGGTGCGGTAAAGGACGGGGCGGGCCCCCTCCAGCGCCTCCGGGGGGACCGACGGGCCCGCCCCCCGGTCGATCACGAAGCCCGGCGACTCCTCCGCCCCCGCCGCCCCGCCCTCGCCCGGCGCCGAGGCAGACGCCGCGGCCGGCGCAGGCGCGTCGCCCTCGGGGGTCGGTGGGCGGGTTGCGAAGGGGCACGCGGGGCGCCAGGCCGGGCCGGCCGGGCGTGGAGGCGTTGGCGCCCGTGGCGGGGGCGCCCTGGGGGCCCTGGGCGCCCCGGGGCCGCTTCTTGAAGCGCTGGACGAGGCGCGCGAACTGCGGCAGCGCCTTCTCCGTGCGGGCCTGCGGGAGCGCGGTGAGCCCGCCACAAGCGCCGGCGGCCCCGGAGGCTGCCCTGCACGCGCACCCGGACGCTCTCCTGCAGGCGGACCTCGTCGGGCGCCAGGGCGCGCGCCCCCGGCGGCAGGTCCGCCCGCAGCCCGTCCTGCGTCATGTACACCTGCGCGGGGGGGGTCAACGTCGCCCGCCGTCTGGGGGCGGGCAGGAAACGCGGCTGCCCCACCTCCCCGATGGCCGGCGACTCGTCGGCGCGGCGGTCCTCCTGCGCGCCGCAGCCCTCAGCAAAGCACATGCAGCGCGGGGGCGGGCGTGAGGAAGGCGGGGCGCAGCGCACGGGGCCGTAGCGGTCGTTGTGGAGGGCGCGCAGGGACGGCTCCCCCGTGGCGAGGTCGAAGAACTCGTGCGGGCGCACCAGCTGGATGCGAACCTGCGCGGAGGTGAGGGGCGGGAGAGGAGGGCGGGGATGGGGCGGGGCGGACGGCGCCGGCGGCGTCGCGGGCGGCGAGGCGGAGCTCGTCAACGTCCACGTGCGCGCCCTTCGTCCGCTGGCCCCACCACGCCACGAACACCCGGTAGCTGGCCCCCGCCCCGCCCCCGCTCAGGCCCCCGCGGCGCCTCCAGACGCCCGGCGGGAAGCAGGGCGGGGCGCACTTGTGGTTGCGGAGGAGGCGGACGGCGCGAAGGTACTGGAGGACGATCGTCGCGTTGTCCAGCGAGCCGGCGTCCGGGCACAGCCACACCTGCGGTTCCTCGCCTCTCTGAGAGGGCGCCGCCCCGGCAGGGGGCGGGAAGGAGCGCCTCGTCGGGGTCCTCGTAGCGGAGGATGGCGCGGAGGGTCTGCGGCGACCCCGCGAAGTCGCCCCCGTGCCCGCTGCCCCGAAACAGGCTCGACGGGAGGGGCGCGCGGGGGGGGGGGGGGGGGGGGGGGGGGGGAAGGAGGGAGGCGTCGGTTACACACATGCCGGCGCCAACGAAGAGCAGACCGAAGTGCGAGGCGGCCACGAACGACTTCACGATGCCCTCGCTCAGGCACGCGACCTGCCGGGGGTACAGGTCGGGCTGGGGAGAGGGGGGCCGATGGGGGAAGAAGCGGGCCTTGACGAGACGGCGAGTGGCAGGGCAGACAAGGGTCGAGGGGGGTACGGCGTCCGCCTCCCCCTCCTCCAGCATGGTGCGCCACACAGCGAGGGGCGTCTCCTGCGGCGAAAAGGTCGAAAAGAACGCGGGAGTAGGGGCAAGGGGTGTGAGGGAGGGCGTGAACCCCGTTCTGGTGCAGGCGGTAGCACGGCTTTTCGTTCTTCTTGCCGGGGGTATCATATTTGGGATCTCCGAGGGGGAGCCTGCGGCGGCGCGGGGCTCAGGGGGGGCGCGGGGCGGACCCCAGGGGTACGCGCACATGATGATGCACGTGTTTATGTTGCCGTGCACGTCGAGCACGGGGAAGAAGACTGCCGGGCCCTGACGTCCGGCGTGAGCCCAGGAGAGGGGTTGCGGGAGGGGTTACCCCGTTCGGAATGCCGTGGTGCACGATTGTCTTCCGCCGCTCGTCGATGAGTACCCCCGGCAGGTAAGGGTCCACGTGAGCGTGGGCCGGGACCGGCTGCGGGGAGGGAGTCGGCTGGCCGGGAGCGGGCGAGGGGCGGCGGCGGGGCCGCCGGGGCGGGGCGGAGGGGTAGGCGCCTCGAGGGCCGGCCAGGTCTTGATGTGGTGCCAGCCCTGTACGCGCTGCATCCACTTCCAGGAGCAGCCGCGGGCCCGCATCGCGATCTTCCCGACCTGGGCGAACGTTCGCCCGCCCGGCTCGAATGGCGGGGCGGGGCGGGGCGCGGGGCGCGGGGGCGCGCGCCTCGTTGAGGCCGAGCTGCGAGAGGAGGCGGATGTACATCTCGTGGCGCTCGGGCTCCGGGATGAGCTCGCCCTGCGCGATGCGGGCCGAGGGCCGGCGCCCCGACGAGAGGATCTTGATGAACTTGTTCTCGTGGGAGCCCGTGTCGGGGATCCGCGACATCTGCTCCCGCACTTCCCGCACCATCTCGATCACCTGCGGCACCTCCAGGCGCTCCTCTGCGCAGGATTCGATCCGGGCAGGGCGCCGGGCGGCACTGAGCTTCACTCACTTTCGCGCCGTTTGTCCTTGCAGTCGTTGTCGCGACACAGCTCCAGCATGTAGTTCGAGTGGACGAACACTTCGCACACGCTGTCCATCGTGTTGTGCCTTTTGGGCGGGTTCGAGAAGCAGTCTGCGTCAGGCGATGTCAGTGGTGCGCAGCGGCGCGATGCGCGTCCGAACGACGGAGCGCACATGCTTCTGGCACCGAGCGGAAGTAGTAGCGAAGCTTCCCCTGCCCGCGCTCCGCATCAGCCGCGAGCGCTTGTTACGTGCGGCGGCGCTGCAGGGGCGGGGCAGTGACCGCGAGCGGGTTGAAATGAACTTCCTTCGCTTTGAGATCGAAGAAGTTGCAGGGCGGCAGGCCGGCACGCTGGCGCTTGCATTGCAGCTCGTGCTTCAGCCGAAAACCGATGTCTTTCACTAGCTCGAGAAATTGATCCGGGAGCGCGTCGACGAACTTGCCCTCGCGCTTGAGCTCGTCGGGGTTGGGCTCTGCCGGCCAGCGGGGCGCTTCCGGTGCACGCTCATCGGCGGAGGCCCGTGAGTGCGACGGCCCGCTGGGTCCTGGCAGCACCATGTCGACGTCGCCTCAACAAAGCCAACACATCGGATCGGATCGGTGGCTCTGCCTTGGCTCGCCAGGCTCGCCTGATCGATGCGTCTACCCCCCGATGTGGAGCGCCGACGAGTCCCAGGATCCCGATCCGTTCTTTGAGGCGGCCGATGATGCGGAGGTGCCAGCACCAGCGTTCGCACCCGCGGCACCGGAGCCCGGCGCTAGCGCGGACCCGAGCGACGTCGATGTCTCGCGGGACGACGTGCGTGCACTAGCGGCGCCTATGTTCGGCGCGCGATGATGGCGCTATATCTCGCAGATCATCGCCCGCATCGAGGCCCTGACAGAAGGCGTCGTTCGCGGCTTGCTTGGCGGTCAACTCTTTGCGCTCAGAATCGTCCGCCGAGCGCGCGCGCGCGCACGATTGAGAGATTCCTTTCGCGGTGCCGTTGACCAATGCGCCAGCCTCTGCGGAACAGGGGAAACGTGCAGCTCCGGCAGGAGGGCGGATACCAACTGGGCCAGGCGGTGCGCGCGAGCTCTGGGCCCGAGTCGCCCTCTCCTCCTGTCCCTGACACGCGCTGACGACGAGCGCGCAAAGACGAAGCTCGTCGAGTGCAGCCCGAGCAACGCCGCCCATTACGTGAAGTGTACGCGGTGTTTTCCCGAGCGCTTTCCAGGCGCCGGCTCGCACATGCATCGGAGTCGGATGCTTCGAATTCGACAGATTGGAAGGTCCTGGACGCGATTGTGCGGCTGCTCCGGAGCGGGAAGAAGGCTGCGCAGCGGGACCTGTGTGAGCTTTCCCAACCCGCTGCCCGTAGGATGAATTCGGATTGGACTGTGACCCCGCGCCCTGCCCAGACTACATGCTCGTCGACTCGTTCCGGAGCCAAACCGAGATCAACGAGATCGTCCAAGGTGCGCGCGCAGCTGCAGGCGTTTAAGGAGAATGTGGCACGGTGCGGTTCCCAACTTCCTGGCCGCCGGTGGAGACCTCGCGGCGATGCTGCGGTGCTCGCGGCACGCCCTCGGGATCGTCGCGAGCTCCCGCGGCTTCGTAGCCGGCCGCCTCCTCTGGCGGGCGCGCCGCACCACCGAGCTTCCCCTTCCCCCTTCCCCTCCACCCGCCTCGACGTTCCCCGCAGGACGACCCCGACTCTTCCTGGGTCGACTGCTCGCGCCTGGGTACCCCCTCTCCAGCGGCCGCCCCGGGCCTGGCATGTGAAGCCTCCACCCGCAGGCGCCACGGGCCGGGCCATCCCCGGCGACCTCGACCTCATTCGCGGCGCCGAGTGCGATCCCAGTACCCCTGCCCGCAACGCGACGTACCCCCTCAACGTCGCCCGCCGTCTGGGGGCGGGCAGGAAACGCGGCTGCCCCACCTCCCCGATGGCCGGCGACTCGTCGGCGCGGCGGTCCTCCTGCGCGCCGCAGCCCTCAGCAAAGCACATGCAGCGCGGGGGCGGGCGTGAGGAAGGCGGGGCGCAGCGCACGGGGCCGTAGCGGTCGTTGTGGAGGGCGCGCAGGGACGGCTCCCCCGTGGCGAGGTCGAAGAACTCGTGCGGGCGCACCAGCTGGATGCGAACCTGCGCGGAGGTGAGGGGCGGGAGAGGAGGGCGGGGATGGGGCGGGGCGGACGGCGCCGGCGGCGTCGCGGGCGGCGAGGCGGAGCTCGTCAACGTCCACGTGCGCGCCCTTCGTCCGCTGGCCCCACCACGCCACGAACACCCGGTAGCTGGCCCCCGCCCCGCCCCCGCTCAGGCCCCCGCGGCGCCTCCAGACGCCCGGCGGGAAGCAGGGCGGGGCGCACTTGTGGTTGCGGAGGAGGCGGACGGCGCGAAGGTACTGGAGGACGATCGTCGCGTTGTCCAGCGAGCCGGCGTCCGGGCACAGCCACACCTGCGGTTCCTCGCCTCTCTGAGAGGGCGCCGCCCCGGCAGGGGGCGGGAAGGAGCGCCTCGTCGGGGTCCTCGTAGCGGAGGATGGCGCGGAGGGTCTGCGGCGACCCCGCGAAGTCGCCCCCGTGCCCGCTGCCCCGAAACAGGCTCGACGGGAGGGCGCGCGGGGGGGGGGGGGGGGGGGGGGGAAGGAGGGAGGCGTCGGTTACACACATGCCGGCGCCAACGAAGAGCAGACCGAAGTGCGAGGCGGCCACGAACGACTTCACGATGCCCTCGCTCAGGCACGCGACCTGCCGGGGTACAGGTCGGGCTGGGGAGAGGGGCCGATGGGGAAGAAGCGGGCCTTGACGAGACGGCGAGTGGCAGGGCAGACAAGGGTCGAGGGGGGTACGGCGTCCGCCTCCCCTCCTCCAGCATGGTGCGCCACACAGCGAGGGCGTCTCCTGCGGCGAAAAGGTCGAAAAGAACGCGGGAGTAGGGGCAAGGGGTGTGAGGGAGGGCGTGAACCCCGTTCTGGTGCAGGCGGTAGCACGGCTTTTCGTTCTTCTTGCCGGGGGTATCATATTTGGGATCTCCGAGGGGGAGCCTGCGGCGGCGCGGGGCTCAGGGGGGGCGCGGGGCGGACCCCAGGGGTACGCGCACATGATGATGCACGTGTTTATGTTGCCGTGCACGTCGAGCACGGGGAAGAAGACTGCCGGGCCCTGACGTCCGGCGTGAGCCCAGGAGAGGGTTGCGGGAGGGGTTACCCCGTTCGGAATGCCGTGGTGCACGATTGTCTTCCGCCGCTCGTCGATGAGTACCCCGGCAGGTAAGGGTCCACGTGAGCGTGGGCCGGGACCGGCTGCGGGAGGGAGTCGGCTGGCCGGGAGCGGGCGAGGGCGGCGGCGGGGCCGCCGGGGCGGGCGGAGGGGTAGGCGCCTCGAGGGCCGGCCAGGTCTTGATGTGGTGCCAGCCCTGTACGCGCTGCATCCACTTCCAGGAGCAGCCGCGGGCCCGCATCGCGATCTTCCCGACCTGGGCGAACGTTCGCCCGCCCGGCTCGAATGGCGGGGCGGGCGGGGCGCGGGGCGCGGGGGCGCGCGCCTCGTTGAGGCCGAGCTGCGAGAGGAGGCGGATGTACATCTCGTGGCGCTCGGGCTCCGGGATGAGCTCGCCCTGCGCGATGCGGCCGAGGGCCGGCGCCCGACGAGAGGATCTTGATGAACTTGTTCTCGTGGGAGCCCGTGTCGGGATCCGCGACATCTGCTCCCGCACTTCCCGCACCATCTCGATCACCTGCGGCACCTCCAGGCGCTCCTCTGCGCAGGATTCGATCCGGGCAGGGCGCCGGGCGGCACTGAGCTTCACTCACTTTCGCGCCGTTTGTCCTTGCAGTCGTTGTCGCGACACAGCTCCAGCATGTAGTTCGAGTGGACGAACACTTCGCACACGCTGTCCATCGTGTTGTGCCTTTTGGGCGGGTTCGAGAAGCAGTCTGCGTCAGGCGATGTCAGTGGTGCGCAGCGGCGCGATGCGCGTCCGAACGACGGAGCGCACATGCTTCTGGCACCGAGCGGAAGTAGTAGCGAAGCTTCCCCTGCCCGCGCTCCGCATCAGCCGCGAGCGCTTGTTACGTGCGGCGGCGCTGCAGGGGCGGGGCAGTGACCGCGAGCGGGTTGAAATGAACTTCCTTCGCTTTGAGATCGAAGAAGTTGCAGGGCGGCAGGCCGGCACGCTGGCGCTTGCATTGCAGCTCGTGCTTCAGCCGAAAACCGATGTCTTTCACTAGCTCGAGAAATTGATCCGGGAGCGCGTCGACGAACTTGCCCTCGCGCTTGAGCTCGTCGGGGTTGGGCTCTGCCGGCCAGCGGGGCGCTTCCGGTGCACGCTCATCGGCGGAGGCCCGTGAGTGCGACGGCCCGCTGGGTCCTGGCAGCACCATGTCGACGTCGCCTCAACAAAGCCAACACATCGGATCGGATCGGTGGCTCTGCCTTGGCTCGCCAGGCTCGCCTGATCGATGCGTCTACCCCCCGATGTGGAGCGCCGACGAGTCCCAGGATCCCGATCCGTTCTTTGAGGCGGCCGATGATGCGGAGGTGCCAGCACCAGCGTTCGCACCCGCGGCACCGGAGCCCGGCGCTAGCGCGGACCCGAGCGACGTCGATGTCTCGCGGGACGACGTGCGTGCACTAGCGGCGCCTATGTTCGGCGCGCGATGATGGCGCTATATCTCGCAGATCATCGCCCGCATCGAGGCCCTGACAGAAGGCGTCGTTCGCGGCTTGCTTGGCGGTCAACTCTTTGCGCTCAGAATCGTCCGCCGAGCGCGCGCGCGCGCACGATTGAGAGATTCCTTTCGCGGTGCCGTTGACCAATGCGCCAGCCTCTGCGGAACAGGGGAAACGTGCAGCTCCGGCAGGAGGGCGGATACCAACTGGGCCAGGCGGTGCGCGCGAGCTCTGGGCCCGAGTCGCCCTCTCCTCCTGTCCCTGACACGCGCTGACGACGAGCGCGCAAAGACGAAGCTCGTCGAGTGCAGCCCGAGCAACGCCGCCCATTACGTGAAGTGTACGCGGTGTTTTCCCGAGCGCTTTCCAGGCGCCGGCTCGCACATGCATCGGAGTCGGATGCTTCGAATTCGACAGATTGGAAGGTCCTGGACGCGATTGTGCGGCTGCTCCGGAGCGGGAAGAAGGCTGCGCAGCGGGACCTGTGTGAGCTTTCCCAACCCGCTGCCCGTAGGATGAATTCGGATTGGACTGTGACCCCGCGCCCTGCCCAGACTACATGCTCGTCGACTCGTTCCGGAGCCAAACCGAGATCAACGAGATCGTCCAAGGTGCGCGCGCAGCTGCAGGCGTTTAAGGAGAATGTGGCACGGTGCGGTTCCCAACTTCCTGGCCGCCGGTGGAGACCTCGCGGCGATGCTGCGGTGCTCGCGGCACGCCCTCGGGATCGTCGCGAGCTCCCGCGGCTTCGTAGCCGGCCGCCTCCTCTGGCGGGCGCGCCGCACCACCGAGCTTCCCCTTCCCCCTTCCCCTCCACCCGCCTCGACGTTCCCCGCAGGACGACCCCGACTCTTCCTGGGTCGACTGCTCGCGCCTGGGTACCCCCTCTCCAGCGGCCGCCCCGGGCCTGGCATGTGAAGCCTCCACCCGCAGGCGCCACGGGCCGGGCCATCCCCGGCGACCTCGACCTCATTCGCGGCGCCGAGTGCGATCCCAGTACCCCTGCCCGCAACGCGACGTACCCCCTAACCTTGAAAATTGCAGGCTCGACGTGCAGGACGCGCGGTGCCTCGTCGTCGTCGAGAAGGACGGCATTTTCCGTACCCCCGACCCCGCCGTCGCGCTCGCGTACCCCGCGCCCGCTTATTTACCGTACCCAGAGTGGCTGTCCGAAGAGCGCTTCTTCGAGAGCGTCCCCTGCATCCTCGTCACGGGCAAGGCGAGCCGTACCCCGTCCCTTCTCGGCATTCTCGCATACCCTTTTATCGCGGAACAGGGGTACCCCGACCTCGCCACGCGGTGCACTGGCCTGGGTCTAGTCCGCGCTCGCTGTGAGCCTCTTTCTGATCGGGACCGGCTTTGCCTTCGGGCAGCGCTCTCGTGCACCGGTGAGACTCTACGGACCCCCCGAACCTTGCAGTGCCACGCCCGTCCGACGCACCCCCCGCAGCCTCCACTCCGAGTTCGGACTGCCCGTCCTCGGCCTGGCCGACTACAACCCGTGCGCGTACCCCCTTGAGCCTCAACTCTTCCCCATCTTTATCTGGACGTGCAGCCACGGCCTCCAGCTGTTGCTTACGTACAAGCTGGGAAGCGCCCGCATGGGCCACGAAGCCTTCCGCTTCGGCGCGTACCCCCGCCAGGCTCGTCTCCCTGCCCCTCAAGATCTGAGCTCTTGCGTGCAGTCGTTGACTTGAAGTGGGTGGGCCTTCGGGGGGACGACCTATGGGACCTGGGGCTGCCCCCGGAGTGCTCCCAGCCGCTCTCGGACAGGGACCGCCGCGCGGCGCGCCTGCTCCTCGCCACGCCCTTCGTGCAATCGAGCCCGGCGCACCGGGACGAGGTGGAGCGCATGCTCGAGGGCGGCAGAAAGGCGCGCCGGGCGGGGCCCGCAGCAAGCCCCAGCGGCCCCACTTTTTGAACAATTTCGTTCCGATTCGCAGGTGGAGCTGCAGGCGCTGCACTCGAAGGGGTACGGCTTCCTCGGGAACGAGTACCTCAAGCCCCGGATCCTCCACGGCGCGTACATCTAGGCCAGGCCAGCGTGGGCCATGTGTTCCAATTGCAATTGCAAGTCCCGCCGCTCGCGGCCGGCCCCGATAGCCCCGCTTGCTGCCTGCCCGGGCGGCCAGCCGGCCCCCATGCAACCCATGCCCGACGCACGCGCCTCTCGGGGGTGACAAGCGAGGGGGTGATCGATTGAATCAGAAGCGGGCGGGGCGCCCACGTATGCCGAAGGTCGAGTCAGCGCGCCGCGGGGGCCGCCTACAGCTTCTGGGCGGCCTCCTTGGCGAGCGCCTTCTTGCGCGCGTCCTCCGCGTGCTGGTGCTTGATGCCCATGACACCTGCGTGCCCGCGCACGGTGGTTCAGCGACCCGCGCGCCCCGCGAGCTCAGCTCCGGCTCCCATGCGCACCGCCGCCCCAGTGACGGCGCATCTCGTCGTAGCGCTCGTTGAAGTTGGCGCGGACGGCCTCGAGGAGCTTGGTGAAGTCAGCCTTGTCCTGCGTGGCGCGCGAGCGAGTGAGCCGCAGTTTTGGGCGCAGCGGGGCGGGAGCGCGGCCAACCTCGTTCTTGATCTGGGTGAAGGCAACCGCGGTGGCGGTCTTCTTGTGCACCAGCTGGCCGAGGCGCGACTTGCCCTTGACAATCACGTAGGGGATGTCGAACTTCTTGCAGAGGGCCGGGAGGAAGATCACGAGCTGCACATCGCGTGCATCGATCAGAGAGAGGTGCCGGAAAAGGAAATGGAACACTGGGCTGCGGAATACGCCTTGCTCGAAGCGGGGAGGGTCCCGGGCCGCGCACCTCGATCGGGTCGACATCGTGGGCGATGACGACGAGGGTGGCTTTCTTCTGCTCGATGAGGGTGGTGATGTGGTTGATGCCGTACTTCAGGACGATCGGCTTCTTGCTCTTGTCCTCAGCCTTGCCGGCCGCCTTGTCCTCGGCCGCCTTCTTCAGGCGCTCCTTCTTCGCCGCCTTGTCCTCAGGCTTGTACTTGGTGGCAAGCTTGAAGAGCTGGAGGGCTGCGGGGCGGGGGCTCGGTCAGCGGGGCGGCGGCGGGCGCGATCATCGCCCGGCGCGATGCGCGGGGAGGCGGCTGGATCGCCGCTGGCGGCGTGCCGCCTACGCTCTGAGCATGCTCCCCCACAAGCTAGCACGTGCTGGGTCTCCAGGACGAACCGAGGCTCTTGTCCGCGGTGCGGGTGAACTGGGCAATCGCCGGGGGCACCTTCAGGCGCTGCAGGAGCACCTTGCGCTGCCGCTGGAGGCGAATGTACTTGGGCCACTTCACGAAGCGGCTGACATCGCGCTTCGGCTGGATCTGGTTGCCGATGCCGTAGTTGCGGCTGCGCTTCTCGATAAGCGGGTTCTTGGACTCCGCCTCCGGCTTCTTGGTGCGCGCATCGTACGGCGCGGGCGCCGGCTTCTTGGACTTCGGCGCCTTCGGCTGCGAGGCGCCTCTATGGTCAGCAGCGGAATCGCGAGCGTGCACAGCGCCCGCGCGCGCGGGACCCGCGCGGTACAGCTAGATCTAGGGATTGAAGCCCTAAGGCGCTCCCTCGGGCCCCCAGCGCGCTCCAGCGCCAGCACACACCATTTTTGATCCCCCTCTGCACTAACTCTTTCACGTAGCCCGGTCCGGGGGGGGGGCAATCCAGAGGCGATGCCTTTCGCGATGCCTCGAGGCGATGCCTTCTCCTCGAGCTCTCTCCTCTCGCGAGGCGATGCCTTTTCCTCGAGCTCTCTTCATTCGAGGCGATGCGGGACAGGCGCGCCGTCGCACGGGCCCTTTGGCACGACCCGGAGGCCCTGCAGCGCGATGGGTGGTGCGCGTGCGCGCGCGCGCGCGCAGCGCGGAGAAGTGTGCATGACGCATGCGCAGCGCCGAGCTCAGGGTGATGGGTCATGTGCTGGCGTTCCTGTCCGCCTTCCTCGCCACGCTGCCGGTGTCGTTCTTCGCGACTCATGATCAGCCGGCGCTCACGTTTCTCTTCGTCTTCTTCGACTGCACGGTCGACCGGCGGCCGTACCACGTCCCCGACTTCCCTCGGCCGGACATCTTGATCGTCTGGTTCGACCGTGTCGTTGTGGTCGAGGTCGACGAGTTGCAGCACGGGATCTGGAACGGCTTCGCCCACCTGGGGAGCTACCTGTTTGCAAAGGAGGAGGCAAGGGAGCGCCTCGCCCGAGTTGTATTCGCGCATCTCACCCGCCCGGACCTGCAACACCAGCATCCCGCATCTCCTACACGCCCTGCGGAACGCCCTGACGACCCGCATCGACCACGTAAGACGACGTAAGAGAGACCCTGCGCATGCGAAACGCCCTGACAACGACCAGGTCCCGCGGCGCTTCGAGCTGGGCTACAACGATATGGAGCGCTTCCCTCCTGGTCTGGAGTTCATCGACTACGAGCGCCTGAAGCGTCTGAGGGAAAAGTTCGAGCGCGGGCCGGCTGAGCTGCAACGGGAGCTGGAGGATCAGCTGGCGAGTCAGGCAGCGGCGGCGGCGGCGGCGGAGCGCGAGCGGGCAGCGGCGGCGGCGGAGCGCGAGCGGGCGGCGGCGGCGGAGCGCGAGCGCGAGTGGGCGGCGGCGCGGGCGGCGGTGGCGGAGCGCGCGCGCGAGCGCGAGCGCGAGTGGGCGGCGGCGCGGGCGGCGGCGGCGGAGCGCGAGCGGGCGGCGGCGGCGGAGCGCGCGCGCGAGCGCGAGCGGGCGGCGGCGGCGGAGCGCGAGCGGGCGGCCGCGCGGGCGGCCGCCGGGCGGCCAGGGGTGATGCGCCGGGTCCCGGACTTCCATCGGGGCTCGCTTAGTTACGGGAGACCCGTCCCCCCTGGAACTGATCTTGCGCTCAGCCGTAGACACATGCGGTAGACCTAGAAATGCACACCTGCGGTAGACCTAGAAATGCACACTCCAAGCCCGGTTCCCAACTTTGCCAAGCCAGGCCGCCAGCTTCGGACCGGAGCGGCTAGAGCATTCGAGCTTGAGCACCCCGCCAGCGAGAAGCGATGCCGGATACCGTTCAGGAGATCCTCGTGCGCCCCCGAGCCGGCCCCGGAACCTCCGGGCCCGCGAGGCGCTCGCCCCCGCTAGCTACCAGCCCCGGAGCACGCTCTGCCCCGCGCCTGACGCCGGGCGGGTCGGGGCGCCCCCGCGCCGTTGCGCAGCAAGAGTACGAAACCGAGGGGCAGCCGAGGACCCTCAACCACTACACGGTTCGTCTCTCAGCATATTCATTTCTCTTTCCCTCTTAACGAGTCACCCTGCATGCAGCCGAAGGAGGCCGTGCGGCCCAGAAATGCGGTTTTGCAATTGTAGTTTCCGAGGGTGAGAACCACTCGCAGGTCCGGAACGCTCAGCTTGCCTTCATCAAGGGCGCAGTGAACCTCGATGCCGTGCACGTACGCTCCGAGGCTCGCTGCATCGAGCGGTCCGTGCGTGCAGCTGACGTGCCCTCGCGCGCGTCCCCACGTCCGCAGCACCTGAGCGCACTTCACTCCACCCACTTCGCCGAAACGCCCGAAATTGAGGCTCGCATATCCCTCGTCTCCGCCCCCAGCCCTTGAAAATCCGCCGAGGCCCGAGCGCAGCTGGCTGGGTCGCTCTTCGTGGAGGGGCCGAGTGAGGGTGCCCTCTGCGCCGCCGACCTGTCTGGGGACTTGCCTTGTGCGGAGGAGGCTTCACTTGAAGCCGACTTCGAATCAATGTGGGTATAGGATAGGGGGCCCGGCCCCTCGCTCCCCGGCCCCGTCCACCGGTCCCCCCGTCTATTCTCTTTTTTTCAAAAAGCCCAGCCGCCGGGCCCGGGCCCTGGCAGATTGAGGCAATGACCGTTTCGAGCGAAATACACACTCCGTCCGTCTACTCTGACACCGGGGAGCTCTGCTCCGTACCTGACACCGGGCGGGGCGCCGCGGTTGCGCAAGCTGGATCCGAAATCTCTAAGGCGAATTTGAAGCTTTTCTCGAATTGTCGAAAATCAGGCCAGGCGGCTGCAGCTGCTCGAGAACAAATAAAATGCGCTACGAGGCCGGCTGGGAGGTAGGGGCTGCGGGCCCAGGGTTGGACGCGGGGGCGGGCGGCCGGGACTGGAGCGCTAGCCGGGCCTGCGCGAGGGCGCATATCTTCTGGTAGCTGTGCGCCACTTGCTGCACCAGGTTCTGCGATCCCTTGAGTCTCGAGGCGCGGGGTATGGAGGAAGGGCTCCGAGTTACCACGTGCTCCAGGAATAGCGACATCTCCGGGGGGGATACGGGGATCTCCGCGGCGGGCGCGGTCTCCAGTATTCCCCGGAGGACATCAGCCGTGTTGTAACGGAAGAACTCCTGCACGGAGGAGGTGAGGCAGGGATGCGTGGGTTCGGGAGGGGGGTACGCGCACCTGGAGGTCGACGCGGTCCTCGACAATGAGGGCCTCCTGGGGGGGCAGCTCGGGGGCCGGGGGGGGCGGCGAGGGGGCCTCCGGGGGCGGCGAGGGCTGGCGGCCACGGAGGCGCGGCGCCGGGGGCGCGACACGGACTCCCGGCGGGTCCGCTGGGGCGTGCGTGACTCCGAGCGCCGGCGGGCGAAGCGGCGGGCGCCGGCGGGGCGGGCCGGGGCCGGAGCCGGGAGTTGCGCCTCGGCGGGGGCCTCCGCGGACCCGTCTGAGCTGCGCGCCCCCGCCTCCTCGCCCTCCTCGTCCGCCTCGGCCGCCGGGCGCCGCCCCGAGGCCGCCGACGCCGGCCGCCGCCGCTGCGGCTCCGCAGGCGACCGGGCGGCTCGGCGCGCCTCGCGGGCGCCGTGCGCGGCCGCTCGGCATCCTCCTCGGGCTCGGCCGCGGCCTCGCTCGCGAAGGAGGCCTCCGCTCGCCCCGGCGGCCGGCGCCACGCCTTGGGACGCGGCCAGAGGCGCCTCTCGAGCGCGCGCGCCGCCTCCTCCCGCTCCCGCGCCGCCGCAGCCCGCAGCACCTGCGTCCTCGTGATCCGCTGCGCGCTCTCCACAGCCCCCGCCTGCCGCCTGGAGCTCGCCCCGCCCTCCTCCCCTCCCGCGTAGGGTACAGCCGCTGCCAGAAGGGTTCTCGCGGGGCGGCGGGCGCGGGCGAGGCGCGCGGCGGCTGCGCCTCGGGAGCTGGCGCGGCGGCCTGGGGCGGGGGCGGGGCGGAGGGGACGATGCGGAGGCCTTCGGCGGCTTCGGAGAGGACGCGGGCGTCCTGCGAGGCAGCGGAGGCGCGCGGGTCGAGGAGCGTCTGCGGCCCGCCGCCGCCCCCGCCGCCCCGCTCCGCCGCCGCCGCCCGCTCGGCGCCCCAGGCCCGCGAGCCCCTCGGGGCCCCTCCAGCTCGTACGGCGGCGCCCACGCCTCGCGCGGGGGCGTCGGGCGCCGCCCCCGCGCCGGCGAGGCGGGCGCGGCGCTGCCGGCCGCCGGGGAGGGGGAGACGATCACCACGGGCTCGCCCTCCACTTGCGCTCCCTCCAGCTCCAGCTCGGCGGGTACGGGAGGAGGCTGCGGAGCGGCGGCCGCCGGAGAGGGCGCCGGGCGGGGGAAGGAGCGGGCGGGGGTGTGCGGGTGCGGGGTTGGGGTAGCGGGGACGGAGCGCGGGCCGGGGCGGGAGCGGGAAGGGGTCGGGGAGACGGAGGGGGAGCGGAGGGAGCCGCGGCTGTCTGTGGCCCACGAGGTGCGCTGCGGCGAGCGGACCGAAAGGCCGCGCCCGCCCCGCCGCGTGGGCGGCCGCTGCGAGGGCGAGGGCGGCCCACGCTCGGGAGACGGCGAGGACGGTTGGTCTGCCCGCGCGTGAGACGATGCGGCCTGCAGGGTAGAAGGAGGGGTACCGGCGACGTGGCCGAAGAGGGCATCGCCCACGGGCTGAACCTCGCACTCATCGTCTTCGACGTCTGTACCCCCGTGAGGCGGGGTACGGGTGGCGAGGAGGGGGTACGGCGCACGGGGCTGCTCGAAGAAGAGGTTGTCCGGCCGAGGGGGCTGCCCCGGCGCCCCGCGGGGCGGCCGACGCTGCCCCTCCAGGGCCCGCCGCAGCTCCGGAAGCAGCGCGGAGACCGGCGGGATGGGCCGCGGGCCCGCCGGCGCCGGGCGCGGCTCCCGCTTCGGGCTGGCTGACTTGGCCGCCGGGCCGACGCCGGCGCTGGCCGGGCCGGCGGAGCGCGCCGCTTGTCCCTCGTAGTATAGCGCGGGAGGGCGCCGATCCCCGCCCTCCGGGGCCTCCGCGTCGGGCTTCACGGCCGGCCCGGCGGCGGCGGGGGCCGGCGCCTCGTCCGGGGGCAGGAGGTGATGGGGTATGGGCTCGCGGCACACCAGCCGCGTGGACAGGTGCACGGCGCCCGTCTCGTTGCCCTGGCGGGACTTGGCGAGTGAGCGCGACGGGGCGCGGGGCGATCGATTCTTAATTCGATCGCACCACGAGGTCATGGAGGCGGAAGACGCCGGTCCGGAAGCCGGCGAGCCCCGGCAGCGGCCCGCGCAGCGATTCGACCTGCGCGGCGGCGGCGCCGTGCGTTTGACGAGGGGGGGCAGCGGCGGGCGGCGCGGCGAGACGGGTGGCAGCGCACGTCGCGCGCAAAGGGGCCGAGGTCGACGACGGCCGAGCCGAGGAGGACCGCCTTGTTCTCGGTGCCGCCCGAAGACGCGAGGTCGACGAGCGAGACGAGGAGCGGGCACGCCCGCAGCGCCTTCGCGAGGTTCTCGGCGCTCAGGCGGAACGCGGCGGACTTGCCCCGCCGCATAACCCAGATCCCCGCATTCCTTAGAGGCCGCAGGACGTTCCCGTCGTCCTGCACGTTCTCCGACTGGTCGGCCGGCTGCGGCGCATCGCCCTTCAGGACGATCGCCGGAAAGTTGAGGAAGCGGAACATCAGCGCCGGGTGTGCAGAAGAATTGGCGTTCTTGCTGATGAGCTCCTCCACGAACACCTCGAAGTTGTAGAGGCGCTCGATCTGAATCAGCATCTCGCGAACTGTCTGCTTTGCCGGTGCTGCAGACGAGCTAGCTATAGCTGAAGAGACCGCAGGCGATGCAGCCGGCTGGAGCGCGTGCACCGAGCGCTGCGGTGTACGCGCGCCGATGTCGGCCGCACCTGCGAGCGTCGAACCGGCCGCGGCTCCATCCATCGCCCCCAGGCCCGCTGCAGCTGCCGCTTCGAACCTTCAACTCCCCCGGACTTCCCCGGTCTTCCCCGGACTTCCCGCCAGCAGGGGGTACAGTCGTCTTCGCGCGCGGCCCCGGCTAGCTAGCGCTATAGCATTTGATCTAACACGGCGAATTCGAATATATATATACTTGAAACTAGCGCTACGAGCGCTATATTATCAGGGACACTAGAGCGCATTCTGGTCCAAAATTAATACAGCAATTGGGTTGGGAATTATGTGTTGTGTGATGGCGCAGCGAGGGGGGCAGCGGGCTAGGCGACAGATAGCAGTAATGGAGGTTGCATGCTACTGAACACGATACATTAGGCGGCGTCTAGCCCCGTCACCATCGGTTTTCGACCACTGCGGGCGCGGGATTCGCGGCGCGGGATCGGCAAGACAGCTACACGAGTGCTAGGGAATCGGCGCGCATAGGTCCTTTTTGCTAGCGGATCCCCGCTGCGCGCCCGCGCGCCAAGGTCCCGCGCGCCCGCTTGCGGAGGGGGGGACAGCGATTCCGTCATGCAGTCCGCGCTGCTAGCGCTCTGGTCGCGTTATGCATGCGCGGTACAGCGCAACGATTGCGCTGTGTACCGCTTCGGGTCCTCCGCGCTGCCGCCGCCGCGCCAGCGCCGGTTTTGGGGCTGCCCAAAACCGGGGGGACAGCGTTACGAGGCACCAGCTCCAGCCACACATCGCCCGGTGTGCGAAACGCTCGAGCGCGTCGCACTCCCCAGGCGCCGCCGCTATATCTGGCGCCTCCATCTGGCCCCGCTCGCCGCCGCAGTACACGCCGCACATCGCGGCACATGTACAGCTACTGCTATAGGTCCGTGGCTCACTTTGCATCGTGCTCGGTTCGCTCACCGCGGGCGATCCGGCGCGGCGCATCTGGCGGTTCGTCGCCCTCGCGCCGCCGCCGCATGTCAACGCGATCCCGTGCGCGCTCCATCACGAGCCGAAAAGCCGGCGCCGAGGTCTGCACACGCCCGCGCCGCCCCTGCGCCGAGCGCCGACCGCGGCCTGCCCGCGCTCATTTGCGCAGGGCGATCTCCGTTACCGCGCGTGCTCTGGGGCACCTCGCCGTCGACGCATGGGACTCAATGGCTGCTGGCGTCTTGCGCAGTCAGAGCCAGGATCGCCGACGAGCTGCAGCATGCCGCCTCCATGCCCTGCGCGCGCGCGCTTCGCCACAACCACGTATCCGCGGTGCGCGGGCCAGCCGCCTTTGCCCGCTCTTTGATATTCAATCGGAGGGTCTTTTTGAGCGTGGCGTCAGCCACGCTGGACGCCGCTCGCGCAGGGATCCCGCCCCCGCCGCCCCGCCAACCACGTACCCCGGTACGAGGCCCGGCCGCGCCCCCGGCCCTGGCTCTGCCGGGCGGGGCCTTAGTGCCGCGCCCGGTGGGCCGCCGAATCGCTTGGGAGGCGGCGCTGAACGCTGCTCCCGCAGGCCCCCGCCCCACACCCCGGCTCTCCGTCGCCCCGCCAACCACGTACCCGGTACGAGGCCCGGCCCGCGCCCCCGGCCCTGGCTCTGCCGGGCGGGGCTCTAGTGCCGCGCCCGGAGGGCCGCCGAATCGCTTGGGAGGCGGCGCTGAACGCTGCTCCCGCAGGGACCCCGCCCCCCGCCTCCCCGCCCCCCCGCCAACCACGGCCCCCTGGAGGGCTGCCGAATCGCTTGGGAGGCGGCGCTGAACGCGGTTTCCGCAGGGACCCCGCCCCCCGCCCTGGTTTGGGCGCCCCCAAAACCGGGGGCTGACGCTGTGACGGGCGCGCGGAGCGCATGCAGCGGCCTTTCATAGCCATCGTGGCACTGCGTGGCAGCGGCCTGCAGCGGCCTTTCATAGCCATTAGTCGAGAACTGCGACAGGAAGCGTGGCACTGCGACATGTTTATTGAGGTTTTAATTTGTACCAAGCTCTCGACCTAGTATGTTGACATACTATGATACTTGCAAGGATGGCTATGTATTGCAAGGATGAGTGCAAGCTTACTTGTCGGATGTCGACATACTTGCAAGCTTAAGGGGCCCGCGGCCGGGCCTAGGCCTGGCCATGGGTTCGGCGCGGGCTTTAGATCTTGATCATCATCTGATTATCGATATCTTGTAATATTCAATGATTGATTGATCTTGAACTGCCGCAGTGCGTGATAAATAAGCTTTAAAGCTTCAAACTTCAACGCTTCAACGCTGCGCTCAGCGGCCCGGCGGCTGATTTTTTGTATCATGATCATTTACTCATGATCATGATCAGGATCATGATCACTCACTCAGTGAACATGAAACGCCTGCCGTTGATCCCTCAATGCCGCCTATTCAATGATTGCCGCAACTTGCCGCGAGTTCTGAGTTGCCGCGAGTTGCCGCGATAAATCGCGGATAATTGGATTGCCGCGATTTCTCGCGGAAACCGCAAGTTGCCGCGGGATGCCGCGGGATGCCGCGGGATGCCGCGGGATGCCGCGGGATGCCGCGGATGCCGCGGAATGCCGCGAGTTGCCGCGAGATGCCGCGAAGAGCCGCGAATCATTCGATTGGCGCGAGATGCCGCAAAATACCGCGGCGATTTTAAGCAATTGCAATGCCGGGAAATACCCAAATAGCGCATGCATGATATTGTATTAATTATACATCATTGAATAATTTCATCATGATCATGATCATCGGATTATAATCATTGAATCGGACTCTCCGGGATATCCATCATCGGATCAATATATTAATCACTTGAATCATTGAATGGTCAGACTCTGAGAACTATAGCTATAGCTAGTGCCGCAGTGCACGTACGCGTGTTCTTGATCATGATGTAAAACTTGAATTCGAAACAGCTGAAGCCTTGAAGTGAGCTTCATGATCGATATCAGGCTTGAAAATCTGAAAACATGTACAGCTAATCATGAGCTGTCATGATCATGATCAGCCGCTGATCATGAGCTGGGCAGCAGTGTACGTACAGCTGTACAGGCGCTGGCCATGGCTGTACAGCCTGGCAGCTCTTTCACTGATCATGATCATGATCATGACTCGCGTGAAGATCACGTCACGGCGTGTACCTAGGAATTATTAACTCGCCGACTCGGCGAGTCGACAGCCCGGGCCCGCGCATGCCAGGCCCTACTGACATTTAAGACGTGCGGGCCCTGGATCATCGATATTGGTTACTTCGACGGCGAGCTCGACTCGGCGAGATTCAATTTACCGACCGTAGTGCTAGCGCGACCGTCGGACCACTACAATTTATGTTCTCACACGCACACGTGCAGCGTCAGTCCCGGTTTTGGGGGCGCCCAAACCAGGGCGGGGGGCGGGGTCCCTGCGGAAACCGCGTTCAGCGCCGCCTCCCAAGCGATTCGGCAGCCCTCCGGGCGCGTTACTAGGGCCCCGCCAGGCAGCGCCAGGGCCGGGGGCGGGGGCCGGGCCCCGTACCGGGGTACGTGGTTGGCGGGGCGACGGAGAGCCGGGGTGTGGGCGGGGCCCTGCGGGAGCAGCGTTCAGCGCCGCCTCCCAAGCGATTCGGCGGCCACCGGGCGCGGCACTAAGGCCCGCCCGGCAGAGCCAGGGCCGGGGCGCGGGCCGGGCCTCGTACCGGGGTACGTGGTTGGCGGGGGGCGGGGGCGGGGGCGGGGGCCCTGCGGAGCAGCGTTCAGCGCCGCCTCCCAAGCGATTCGGCAGCCCTACGGGCGCGATATTAGGGCCCTCCAGGCATCGCCAGGGCCGGGGCGCGGGCCGGGCCTCGTACCGGGGTACGTGGTTGGCGGGGCGACGGAGAGCCGGGGTGTGGGGCGGGGCCCTACGGGAGCAGCGTTCAGCGCCGCCTCCAAATCGATTTGGCGGCCGTCTGGGCGCGGTACTAGGGCCCCGCCTGGCAGAGCCAGGGCCGGGGGCGCGGGCCGGGCTCGCACCGGGGTACGTGGTTGGCGGGGGGCGGGGAGGCGGGGGCGGGGCCTGCGGAAGCAGCGTTCAGCGCCGTCTCCCAAGCGATTCGGCGGCCGTCTGGGCGCGGTTCTAGGACCCGCCAGGCAGAACCAGGGCCGGGGGCGCGGCCGGGCCTCGTACCGGGTACGTGGTTGGCGGGGGGCGGGAGGCGGGGCGGGGTCCCTGCGGGAGCAGCGTTCAGCGCCGCCTCCCAAGCGATTCGGCGGCCTCCGGGCGCGGCACTAGAGCCCCGCCGGCAGAGCCAGGGCCGGGGGCGCGGGCCGGGCCTCGTACCGGGGTACGTGGTTGGCGGGGCGACGGAGAGCCGGGGTGTGGGCGGGGGCCCTGCGGGAGCAGCGTTCAGCGCCGTCTCCCAAGCGATTCGGCGGCCCACCGGGCGCGGCACTAAGGCCCCGCCCGGCAGAGCCAGGGCCGGGGGCGCGGGCCGGGCCTCGTACCGGGTACGTGGTTGGCGGGCGGCGGGGGGCGGATCCCTGCGCGAGCGGCGTCCAGCGTGGCTGACGCCACGCTCAAAAAGACCCTCCGATTGAATATCAAAGAGCGGGCAAAGGCGGCTGGCCGCGCACCGCGGATACGTGGTTGTGGCGAAGCGCGCGCGCGCAGGGCATGGAGGCGGCATGCTGCAGCTCGTCGGCGATCCTGGCTCTGACTGCGCAAGACGCCAGCAGCCATTGAGTCCATGCGTCGACGGCGAGGTGCCCCCAGAGCACGCGCGGTAACGGAGATCGCCCTGCGCAAATGAGCGCGGGCAGGCCGCGGTCGGCGCTCGGCGCAGGGGGCGGCGCGGGCGTGTGCAGACCTCAGCGCCGGCTTTTCGGCTCGTGATGGAGCGCGCACGGGATCGCGTTGACATGCGGCGGCGGCGCGAGGGCGACGAACCGCCAGATGCGCCGCGCCGGATCGCCCGCGGTGAGCGAACCGAGCACGATGCAAAGTGAGCCACGGACCTATAGCAGTAGCTGTACATGTGCCGCGATGTGCGGCGTGTACTGCGGCGGCGAGCGGGGCCAGATGGAGGCGCCAGATATAGCGGCGGCGCCTGGGAGTGCGACGCGCTCGAGCGTTTCGCACACCGGGCGATGTGTGGCTGGAGCTGGTGCCTCGTAACGCTGTCCCCCCGGTTTGGGCAGCCCCAAAACCGGCGCTGGCGCGGCGGCGGCAGCGCGGAGGACCCGAAGCGGTACACAGCGCAATCGTTGCGCTGTACCGCGCATGCATAACGCGACCAGAGCGCTAGCAGCGCGGACTGCATGACGGAATCGCTGTCCCCCCTCCGCAAGCGGCGCGCGGGACCTTGGCGCGCGGGCGCGCAGCGGGGATCCGCTAGCAAAAAGGACCTATGCGCGCCGATTCCCTAGCACTCGTGTAGCTGTCTTGCCGATCCCGCGCCGCGAATCCCGCGCCCGCAGTGGTCGAAAACCGATGGTGACGGGGCTAGACGCCGCCTAATGTATCGTGTTCAGTAGCATGCAACCTCCATTACTGCTATCTGTCGCCTAGCCCGCTGCCCCCCTCGCTGCGCCATCACACAACACATAATTCCCAACCCAATTGCTGTATTAATTTTGGACCAGAATGCGCTCCTAGATCCCTAGCACTATATACCACTCATGATCTCAGAATTCGAAGTTCGGCCGCGCGGAATTCGGAATTCGCGCTCGAGCGCCGAGCTTGCCCTGCGGCCAGCCGCTAGCTAGCTATAGTATATAGGTGGGCTCTTGCCAAGGGTCGAGCTCTCGAGCTTGCCCCTTCGCTGTCAATGCATTGTTAACCCTCGGAGGTTGATGAGTCACGCGTTGCGGAGGTTGCATTGTTATATTGCATTCGGGGAGGCAGGGGGACTAACACGTCCAATGTACCCCCCGGGGGCCTCCCGGCCTCTAACTAGGCTCGGACTCTAACTGAATGCTGTACCCCCTGCGGTTACTGCCCGAGCCTAGCGAACTTGCGTAACTCGGCCTCGCCCTGTACCCAGTGACTGGTGTCGTCCATCCATTCGCGTACCTCCCTCTGACGCTTGAGTGACTCACGCTGCTCAGGTGAGGGGGAGGGGGGGCCGTAGAGGAGGGGCCGCGGCGGGGGTACCATGCCAAAGTTTGCCCACTCGGGGGGTATACCGAATTCACCGTGATCGATTCTCTGAGGCGTGAAGTACTGGCCGTCGCTCAGCGCCAGGTGGTAGAAGGCGTTTCGCAGTCGTCTGAGGAAGCGGGGCTGCACAGTCTGCGGGTCAAGGCTCTCGAAGCGCCACGGTGCCACAAAGTCAATGATACGCTCCTGCACCCGCGCGGGCAGAGCGAGGATCTGGCTCTTGCGGTTCGCAAAGGCCATCCACAGTGCTTGTAGGTCCGCCCAATCGCCGTTCAGATCCCTGCGTTCTCGCCTGCCATGATTGCGTGGATTGATCGTCATACCCATGAAACGTGCTGCGCCGATGGTGTTTTGATCTGGAAACTCTTGATCGTCGTTAAACTTATCTCGTATCCAGCGCACGAGGTACAGCACGCGTTCCATAAAGTTCTCCCGGGCGATCCGCTCCCGAATCGGGGCCCATCGCCCATCGCCGCCGGTGCAGATCGGATTGTGCGTCGTCCAAGTCCACGGTCCGCTGTAGGATCTCACCGATGATGGGGCCGTTGTTGTACAGCACGTCGGACTCGCGTGTCCGCGCCATGCTCGCGGCTCGCTGAGAATATCTACCCGTACCCCCTATCACGTCCACCTCCACGTCAGGCGATTGTTCTCGAAAACGGGGTACGCCTCCTCCTCTGGGGGTATAGTGCCGACCTTTGCCTCACCCGGCAGACGGTTTCGATCGTCCTGCAGCCAGTCGCGCAGTCGCTTGCGCTCGTTGATGGGGGGCCTCGAGTCAAAGGGGGATACGTAGGCGGGGGCGGGGGTGGGGCGGGCGGAAGCTCTTGCCAGCTCCGGGGTACGAGCTCGCGTGGAATCTCGAGCTCTGTGTACCGTGAGCCGTCGTACTGTCGGACACCGCCTTCGCCTGTACGCATGTACCACTGTATCTCATTTCGAAGCCCATTGATCACATCGCCTTCGCGCCGTCTCTACCTGCGAGTAAGAAGTTCATGATCTTCAATCTGGCCTCGTTCGGCAGACGGGCCACGCGGCTTCTAGGCGACATCAGCGCCACGTACAGGGACGTAAGCACACTGCTGAAGTCCCAGTTCCGATCATAGGATGGGGGGCGAGCCTCACGGTATCCGCAGCCCCTGGGCTGCAACAGGGGCTAGCCCCTCAGCGGAAAGGACGACGTTCCTATCCGATTTCGCATCCCCTCCTTGAACTTATCTCGTATCCAATGGGCCAGGCCCTAACGCGAGTCAGGAACTCTTCGGGGCTCGAATCTTCGTCCATCTGCGGGACCGGGCTCGAATCTTCGTCATCCGACATTTGCAATTGCACACAACGAGAAATTCTAAACGCTACTGCGAGGCTACGAGCTATGGACCTACAACAGGGGAGCGCGGCGTGGCACGCTGCGCGCCGCGAAAAGCTAACCGCCTCGAACTTTGCCGCCGCGTGCGGCATCAACCCGTGGAAATCCAGGGCCCGCCTCTGGCGGAGCTGAGCGGGATCGCGGAGGAAAACAACTTTGACAACCCTGCCCTAACCTACGGGCACGACTACGAGCCCCTCGCGGTCTCTATCTACAAGGCACTGAACGATAACGTGGACATTCAACACACTGGACTGCACGAACACAAAGAAATGCCGTTCCTCGCCGGGAGCCCCGACGGACTGATAGGAAATGATAGGATTTTAGAGGTGAAATGCCCTTACAAGGGCGAACTTTACGATAGCGTTCCTACCTATTACATGACTCAACTTCAGGGCCTGCTGGACATAACGGGCCGCGACTGGGCCGAACTTTTCTGTTTCACGCCTCTGCGCGTGCAAACGTGGTACGTCAGACGGGACGAGAGGTACATCGAGCTCATGCGGCGGTGCTTACATCTATTTTGGATGCACGTGAAGGCTGGAACTCCGCCCGAGCCTACAGCGATCGAATGAAGTCAGAGAACCTCAGCGAGGAGCAGGCGGCGCTGCGCGAGTTTAAGTCGTACGCCTCCTCTAGTGTCCCGACCCTCTCAGATATTAATTTAAAGATCTGGGAGGGTCGGGACACGTCTCTTGGTCAGACTACTTATGTACGCCCTCCTCTAGTGTCTCGACCCTCTCAGATATTAATTTAAAGATCTGGAGGGTCGGGACACGTCTCTTGGTCAGACTACTTATGTACGCCCTCCTCTAGTGTCTCGACCCTCTCAGATATTAATTTAAAGATCTGGGAGGGTCGGGACACGTCTCTTGGTCAGACTACTTATGTACGCCTCCCTCCTCTAGTGTCCGGACCTTTCCAATAATCTATAAAGAAAGTAGGGAGGGTCCGGACACGTCTCTTGGTCGGACTCACCGTAGCTTGGTGTAGCTCAGGCCCAGGCGGGAAGGCGAGTCTGCAATGAATCAGACCCACAGGATTTGGTTGAGCTGCTCTTTGCAGGGGGCAGGAAGGCGGCCGCAGAGGGCTAGGGAGACTAGATCTAATTAGTAATCCCACACCGCGCATGTGCAAGCGACAGAGAACGAAGTGAGTAAATGCAGATCGATGATACGGCAATCATGAGTTGTTCAGAAAAGGTCGGGACACATAGAGAGTGCATGCCCTCACTCTCGTCCGCCCTCGCAATGTCCCGACCCTCCCAGATCTTTAAATTAATATCTCAAAAGGTCGAGACATTCATTGATCATATGCATGACGTCACTTGAATTCGCACGTTCGTATTTACACACTGGCACGCGCATCCCGTTCGCGAAGTCCACACTGTGACATCCGACAATCACACGCGCCTGTGAATGAGAGCATAGCAGTCGGAGAAAACGTTGTAAACCTCTGGAAGCTTGGCGCCATGCCTGCCCTTGCCTGCTTAGCCTGGCGCTCTACTGCGTCGTCGAGCATGTCTTCCTCCCACGTGATGTAGCGTCGCTTTCGGCTGCCCATTTGCCCTCCGTCCGCGTCGGAGAAAGCGCGTCTCACTCCGAGGTACTTCTCCAGCAGGTACTTGATGACTTGCCAAGACTGCTGCGAGAGCCGCTTCTTCTCACCGTCCGCTGCATCGAAGCGGGGCGCGCGCTCGTCCAGACTCTGCAGAGCCGCGTACGCCTCCCGACCCTCCGGCGACGCCAGGGCCGCGTAGGCTTCGTCCGACCACAGAGCACGCCCCGCGAGCTTTCCATACCCCGCCAGCCGAAGAGTTTCTTGAACAGCGCGACGACCTTCGATACCTTGAGGCGCTCAGCAGTAGGCACGATCTCGGCAACGTCCGCGCCATGCTTCAGCACCAGCGTGACCACGGCAGTGAGCGGGATGGAGTAGAACGAATCCCACATCCAGGCGACGTCTCCTTCGGTCAGCTCGCTCGGATCCTTGGCCAGGAACGCGGCGATCGACGTGCGAGCAAGCGAAGCAACCTTCTCGATGTCCAGCTTAGCGAGAGACTCGCGGGACTGCCTCCAGGCCAGCACCGTGCTCCACAGATCGACGGGCTCCAGCGCGCCCGCCTCCAGCACGCTCCTGATCTCGCGCAGCCGCTGCTCCTTCTCCTGCTTCGGTCCGCTCGGGTTTTGATCCTCCGTGACTTGCACGTTCATCAGCGCGCAGGTCGACATCAGCCGCAGGCGCGCTGCCACTGCGAGGCGCCGAGTGGGCATGCCGGCGCGGCGGCTCCCGCGGTGGCTAGCCTTCAGGTCCAGGTAGCGCTGCATGTCGTCCGAGCTCTCGTCGTCGTCGCTCTCACGCCAGTGCGCAGCCGCCGCGCCGACCGCAACCGAGGCGTCCGGTTCTTGCGCACGGCGACGAGCAGGTGCTCCCGTCGGGCGTGCTGCGTTTGCGCAGCCTTCTGACTCGAAACAGCAGCTGCACGATGTCGTCCGCCTCCAGCTGCGCGGCTCCGCCTGGAACACGCCGTAGACCTTGTCAAAGTGCGCGTCCGAAAAGTCCACGCCTGCCCGAGCGCGGAAGTTGCGATGAGCACGTCGCAGGCCTTGTACGCGCCCTCCTCAGACACATCGATCGACACGATGCGCACTGGGCCTCGTTCGTGAAGCGCACGCTCTTCTCCTTGGCCTGCCCAACGATGAGCCGATCGTGAACGGTGCGCCGCTGCCGTCCTCGGGCCCTGCCTCGAGCTGAGTCACGTACTGAGCGCCGCCCAGGCTGAGCTGCTCCAGCGCCTGCTTCGCAATCTTCTCCTGCAGCTCGATCGCCTTGGCCGGCGTCTCCGCGATGATCATGGCCCGCGAGCGCCCAGGTCGGCACTGCACCATGATGTCCGCCTCGACGTGCGCCGGGCTGTCTGACACGCGCATCTTCCAGTCGCAGGTGCGATGCGAGTTGTACAGGAGCCCCAGGCGCGCCCCGACCTCCTGCGCCGACTCTGCCAGGTACGCGAGATCGACCGACCGAACGAAGCCGTCCATCGCCACGATGCGCGATGCCTTCATCACGCCGCGCCATAGGCCCACGCAGCGCGCGTTTCGAGGCACTGACCGCATACCTAGGTGCAGGCCGGTGGGCTCGAGGGTGCCGCTCGAGGTGAGGTGCTTCGTGAGGGAGGAGAGCTCGTCCAGCACGACAGTAGCGGCGCCGTCGACCAGCCCTCCCAGTCCTCGAGCACCTTGTGCAGCGAGTCCCATGTGATGACGACGCACCTGCACTCCTCATGGCGGAAGCCCACTTGCCATGCGATCCCTTTGAGCTCTCCGGTGGCTTCTTGATGTCCATGTAAAGCACGGCGTCCTTTGACAACTCCGCAGCATCAATGCGACGCTTGAGGTCGCGGGAGAAGGCCCGGCGGCAAGTCACGAGGATCACTCGCCAGCCGCCTGCGAGGGCCGGGTCCAGGTACGCATCGATCAGCGCCTGCGTCTTCCCGTGTTGAGTCCCGAGCAGATGACGTCGACCTGCGGCTGAGCGGATCTCGGGTTCTGCTCCAGCGCCCCGAATGCGGAGGTAAGGATCTTGCACGAGAGGTGGCGTTCATCCACTGCATTGACGCAAGCCTCCAGGCCCGTCGACTCGAGCGCGATCAGGAGGGAGGGGAGGGCAATGTCGAAGGCGACAGGCTGCGAGGGATCGGTCACATAGCGGGTCTGTGCCACGCTGCCCGACTCCCCTCCGGTCCCTCCCCCTCGAGCTCGACTTCAATACCGTGCGCCTGGATGGAGATTCGAGCCGCCGGCGCCCCGGCTGACTCCCGCCCAGGACGAGGGTGATGGACCCGTCGGGCTCGACTCCAAGGTGCTGAACGCGGCGGGCGTCGTGCAGGCCAAGGTCCGCGCGCAGCTCTGCCCCGCCTTCCAGATCTCGTCCCTCACCGCCTTGTTCTTGCGCAGGCGGTCCAGGAGCCGCTCCAAGGCCGGCAGGCTTGGGCTCGAATCCAGGAGAGCGCCCGGCTCCGGGATGGGCTTAGCGCGGGGCGCCGAGCTTCTGGATGGAGTGGGGAGGAGCTCCGCTCGCGGCCCGGGCGCCGGCCCCGCAGAACGTAGCCCCCGTGCCATCCACACCGAGCTCCAGGCCGCTCGAGCTCCCAAAGAACCATGCCATGAGATCGCAAGCCTCCGGGCTCTGTAGGACGTAGGCAGCCTTGAATCCATTATCCAAGGGCGAGAGAAAGTGAAGCCTCCGAACTTGGTTGCAAAGGCGCAGGCTGCCGCGGTGCTCGTCTCATCCTCGGCACCCGAGAAGTGGCTGGGGGTGATGCAGGGCGGGTGGAAGACGCAGAAAGCCGTCCCCAGGGTCGGGCTGCAGGCCTTCTGGACTTCGACGAGAGGGAATCGAACGAAAAAGCTGCACTCCTGCTCGCTCAGATCTATCTGCTGTACCCCGGCCCGGGCATACGGGCCAGGAAGGCGTCGACGTCGAGAGACACGCGTCCGTTGCCATGGTCGTCTCTCTATAGCTAGGCTTGGAAAATTCTAGATCTACTAGGCTAGTCAACGTCTGTTGGCTAGCTATAGTCGACGTCTGGACTGCTGTCTCGACCTTCTGAGATATTAATTTAAAGATCTGGGAGGGTCGGGACAGGCTCTGGTCCGTCTGGATCCGGACTGCTCAGCGGCTGTCTCGACCTTCTGAGATATTAATTTAAAGATCTGGGAGGGTCGGGACAGGCTTTGGTCCGACCTTAAGCGCTCAACTAGACCCGGTTGACACCGTCTTGATCTCTCCTTCTTGGCGCAGCGGACGATGTGACGCGCAGACCGTCGGCCCGGCGGACGGGGAGGCGCGCGCGTAGAACTTCGGAAGCGCTAGCCCCTTGCTTGACCGAAGCTTAGAAAGTTTTGAGCGCACGTGAATGCGACACGTGTAGAGAGAAGGCAGAGCGCGCCGGAGCTAGCTTGCGCGGCCGAGCGCTCGACCGCCTTTGCTCCTAAGCTCAGAAAGTTTTGGGCTCACGCGGTTGCTCCACGTGTTTCGACTCAAAACACAGTACCCCAACCCGAAAAAAAGCGCCCGGGCAGCGCATCTCGCAGCGCCCGGGCCCAGCGCTCCTTGCAGCACTTGCCAGAGGCACTAGCTTGCATTCCGCTCAGCCCGGAGAGCCGCCGCCTCGCTCCTTTCGATTCGGAGGTGCGCCTCACTTCGCAACCTCTTTCTCCGCACCACGGCTAGCTCCGGACCTCAGATTTTGGGCGCTGGAAAGCTCTCTCGACGCCGCACTCACGCCGCCACGCGCAGGGTCGCTCGCGCCGGCCGGACCTTCGAAAGCTCGATGGCGCCCGAGCCGGAGCACTCCGCCGCATCCCGCAGGTGCCAGCTCGCTCTCTTGCCGCTCTATCCCTTGCATTTAGCACCTAGAACATGCCCCGCAACCTCGCGCTCGATTCGCCCGCGTCCGCTGACATTTGGTCTCTGAGCAGGTGCCGAGATTGGCCGCCGCGCCTTCCGCAACTCGAGCCGACGTTCGCGGCGACTTGCGCACGCTTCTAGATCTCGTTCTCAAGCCCGCGCATCGATTCGGCGGCTCCGGCTCGCCTCCCCGCGCCTCCAGCCCGCGCCCCACACCCGTTCTTGTCCTAGCTAAGCCCTCCCTTGTCCGCGGCCAGTCGCGGGCTACGCGCATCGCGGATAGCATCAGTGGAGCTACGTTTCAGCGCTGGACGCAGGCCCCCCCCCTCTCCACCCCCGCTCGCAGCACGCTCACTGGGCCGCAGGCAGCTTCGCGGGGAGCCGCTGGATTCGAAGCCGCGCACCTTCCCCGCCCGTCCCGACGTCGTACGCGCTAACGTCGCCCGCGCCGCAGGTGGCCGCCAGGCTCCTGCATCCAGGCCTTCGAGCCGGTGTGGCTGCGGAGAAGCGCCTCGCCTTCTGGCAGGAGACGG